>CM069133.1:15554849-15997349 GCA_035221665.1 Okamejei kenojei
TATTATATCTGCCTCAATCAGTTTCTTTGACAACTCGTCCCATTGTGCCCACCCATGTGCGTAAATGTTGCCCATTATATTCATACTAGATATTTCCCCTCTCACCTTAAAGCTATGCCCCCTTGTTCATGATTCTCTACTTCTGGTAAAATGACTATTGATGCCCCTCATAATTTTATGCTCCTCTATATAAGGACACACCTCAATCTCCTCCCCTCCAAAGAATAAAGTCCTGGCCTGCCTAACCCCTCCATCCGTCCTGGATTCCCTTGATTCCTGTAAAAATCCTTGGAAATCTTTTCTGCTTCCTTTCTAGCTTAATGGAATGTTTTTACAGTAGGGTGATAAAAACTGAACACAATTTCCCAAGTATGGCCTCACCAATATCTTGTAGAACTGTAATAGAAACATAGAAACATAGAAAATAGGTGCAGGAGTAGGCCATTCGGCCATTCGAGCCAGCACCACCATTCCATATGATCATGGCTGATCATCCAAAATCAGTACTCCGTTCCTGCTTTCTCCCCATATCCCTTGATTCCATTAGCCCCAAGAGCTATATTCAACTCTCTCATGAAAACATTCAATGAATTGGCCTCAACTGCCTTCTGTGGCAGAGAATTCCACAGATTCACAACTCTGGGTGAAAAAGGTGTTCCTCATCTCAGTCCTAAATGGCCTGCCCCATATTCTTAAACTGTGACCCCTTTTTAAGAATAAGGGGTAGGCCATTTAGAGCTGAGATGAGGAAAAACTTTTAAATATAACGTCCTAACATCTATACTCAATTCCTTGACTGATGAACACTAGCATGCCAAGAACCTTCTTCATCATCCTATTTACCTGTGATGCCTCATTCAAGGAACTGTGCACATGTACTCCTCCCATCCCTCTGCTCTACAAAACTCCCCAAGGCCCTACCGTTCAATGTGAAAGTCTGACCCTGGTTTGACCCTGGCCTACTATGTGGAAGGCCTTGCTTAATCAAAGGCCTTGATTAATTCATACAGATTACACCTATGCACTGCATTCATCAACTTTGGTTACTCCTTCAAAAATCTCAATCAAATTCATGAGCCCTCTGCTGTTTGTGATCTTCTTTGCATAAACCCACGCCGACTATCCCTAATCAACCCCTGTATTTCCCAATATGTGTATCTCCAGTAACCTATCTACCACAGGTGTTAGGCTCACTGGTCTGTGGTTCACAGGTTTTTCTTTTCAGCCCTTCTTAAATAAAGGCACAACATGAGCCATTCGCTAGTTCCCACCTGTGTGCCACGATCATGGCCAGCAACGGCAACTGTGAGCCATTTCAAGTCAGATCAGGAGTGAAACAGGGATGCATGATTGCCCCAACACTGTTCACCGTCTTTATTGTGACATCCATCCACGTCATCAAGGACGACTTACCCCCAGGAATCAAAATCGTCTACAGAACAGATGGCATCTATGAGCTCGCACATCGAGTTCCAATACGCAGATGACAACTGTCTTTCAGCTCTCTCAGAAAATCATCTGCAACAGATCCTGACTGCCTTCAACAGTGCATACACAAAACTTGGACTTACCAGCAACTCCAAGAAGACTCAGGTCATCTACCAATCGTCACCAACTGAGACAAATCGGAAAGAACCATCAATTCAACATGGTGAAACAACCCTGGAAAATGTGGATCACTTTCCGTACCTTGGAAGTCACCTCTCCTCCAATGTCGACCTTGATGATGAGATCCAACATCTCATGTTATGCGTGCTGGAACATCTTATGTGTGCTGGAACAGCTTTCGGACGTCTTCAAACGAGAGTCTTTCAAAATCGTGACATCCGAACAGACATCAAAATGTTAGTATACAATGCAGAGGTAATTCCAATGCTCCTGTATGAATCAGAAACCTGGACAACATATCGAGCCATCTGAAAACACTTGAAAAGTTCCACCAACTATGCCTTCGAAGCAGCTTAAATATCAGCTGGGAAGACAGAAGAACCAACGTCAGCATGCTGAATGAAGCAAAAACACCTAGTATTTAAGCCTTTGTCATCAAGAACCCACTAAGATGAGTAGGTCATGTTGTTCGGATGGAAGACGAGCATCTACCAAAGCAAACCTTCTACTCCCAGCTTAAAGAAGGCAAACGTAAAAGAGGCGGACAAAATCAAACATGCCGTAAAAGCCAGCATGAAGAAATGTGAAATCAACATCGACAATTGGGAAACCAATGCCAAGGACAGGAATCTCTGGCGAACCATCATTCAAGAAGGAACAGCGACCTTCGAAGCCAACAGATGCGCAGAATTAGAAGAAAAGAGAAGAAAACGGAAAGAGAGGCAGCAACAACCAAAGCCCGATCTGCCATCTGGCATTACCTGTCCTGAATGCAGAAGAACTTTCAAAGCAAGGATTGGACTCATAAGCCACCTGAGAGTCCATAAAAGCAATGGAAAGTAGACCATCATCCTCAACCTCGAGGGATAGCCACGACGATATGATTCCTGACTCCTTTTTTCTGACCAGAGCCTCAATATCTTTGGTCATCCAGGGTTTGCAAATTCCCTTTATCCTGTATATTCCCTTTATCTTGTATTTGTACACTGTGAATGGCTTGATTGTAATCATGTACCTGCATAGTCTTTCCGCTGGCTGGACAAAACGCAATAAAAAAAGCTTTTCACTGTACCTCGGTACATGTGACAATAAACTACAGTTATCCACTAATACTGCCAGCCTTGCCCTTCACTCTAACAGCGACATGCAGGCCTCCAATTCAAGCCTGTCCAACCTATGCTTATACCCTTTAAAGCAGGTGGAAATCTTCTTTGGTACCTTCTCCAAGGCCACCACGTCCTTCCAGAACTGCACACAATAAAGTTCAGTTAATTAAACGCGAGTATTTTTTTTTTACATTAAGCTTTACTGAAGTTGAGAATTCATGAATGTGAATGGTTGCCAGTGATAGCATCACTGTTGCTGATGGCAACAGGCCTCCGGGATGTCTGATCAAAACTGATATAGGGAGAAAAGAAGCTGAAACCACAGGAATCATACATCTTTGTGCATAGTTTTCTTTGAGATCAGTGTGACACCGCCGACATCACCATCGACCACAGATTCTTGGCTGAAGTCTCATGCAATTGCATTTTCAACTAATTCATGATATCGCACTATCACAGCTAACTTCATTTACTGAACCGAACTGAAGAAATCCCACTGATTTAAGTAACAATTATTTTTAATTTGCTGAAGTGGACAGATTTCTTCATCTGGCCCATGATATGCTCGATTTCTCACTTTTGTCATAGTCTTAGATTTATTTTAAATAGATTCATATCTATTCACTTACAAATTACATTGAATCAATTTGTAATGCCTTAGATATTTTAATTGGTATTAGAAATAGGATTACCATAGCCAGCTAGACTGAAGCTATCGGAATGTTTCACATTGATTCCTTTCTGGCTGTGCTTAATGAAATTTAAATGACTGCTTGAAGCATAAAATCAAATTGATAAAGTGAAGGAGAAGACCTTGCAGCTTGGAGCTGGCATATAGGTTCTATTTTTAAAGCAATTATAACCGATTTGAGACACAGTACTCTGCTTACTAGATTAGTGTCCAGAATGGTACAACAGCAGATAATGTTCACTGCAACTTATTTTTAAAGTACTTTTACTAAGTAGAAGTTATTCAAGGACAGGAAGAGTAAGGAATAGATGTTGAATAGTTTCAGTTCAGTTCAGTTTTGTTTCTTATCACCTGTGCTGAGGTTCAGTGAAAAGCTTTTGAAAAGCATGTAATGAGAGAGTTAGGAGAGATGACAGAAGGTTTGGTTCAGAGATTTTAAGAAGTCCTAAACTAAATGAGTTTAATTTAGTTTAGAGATGCAGCATGGAAACAGGCCCTTTGGCCGACCGAGTCCGCGCCGACCAGCGATCCCCGCACACTTACACTGTCCGACACAAATAAGGACAATCTACAATTATACCAAACCAATTGGCCTACAAACCTGTATGTCTTTGGAGTGTGGGAGGAAATCAGAGATCCTGGAGAAAACCCACGCAGGTGATGGGGATAACGTACAAACTCCGTACAGACAGCACCCATAGTCAGGATCGAACCCGGGTCTCTGGTGCTGCAAGGCAGCCACTTGATTTAGGTTACAAAGTCTTTTTCTAGATTTGCACAATGTTGATTCCATTAAAATCATAGAAACATAGAAAACATGGAGAAATAGGTGCAAGAGTAGGCCATTTGGCCCTTCGAGCCAGCACCGACATTCAGTATGATCATGGCTGATCATCTAAAATCAGTATCCTGTTCCTGCATTTTCCCCATATCCCTTCATTCCATTAGCCCTAAGAGCTAAATCTAAATCTCTCTTGAAAACATCCAGTGAATTGGCCTCCACGGATTTACAACTCTCTGGGTGAAAATGTTTTTCCTCATCTAGGTCCTAAATGGCCTACCCATTATTCTTAAACTGTGACCCCTGATTCTGGATTCCCCCAACATCGGGAAAATGTTTCCTGCACCTAGCCTGTCCAATCCTTTAAGAATGTTATATTCCCCTCTCATCCTAAATTCCAGTGAATACAAGCACAATCGACCCATTCTTTCATCCTATGTCAGTCCCGCCATCCCGGGAATTAACCTGGTGAACCTACGCTGCATTCCTTCAATGGAAAGAATGTCCTTCCTCAAATTAGGAAACCAAAATTGCACACAATACTCCAGGAGCAGTCTCACCAGGGCCTCCTTGCTCCAAAACTTAAATCCTCTCGCAATGAAGGCCAATATGCTATTAGCTTTCTTCACTGCCTGCTGTAACTGCATGTTTACTTTCAGTGACTGATGTACAAGCACACCCAGGTCTCGTTGCACCTCCCCTTTTCCTAATCTGACACAATTCAGATAATAATCTGCCTTCCTGTTCTTGCCACCAAAGTGGATAATCTCACTTTTATCCACATTATACTGCATCTGCCATGCATCTGTCCACTCACCCAACATATCCAGGTCACCCTGCATCCTCATAGCATCCTCCTCTCAGCTCGCACAGCCACCCAGCTTTGTGTCAGCTGCAAACATGGAGATGTTATCTTTAGTTCCCTCATCTAAATCGTTAATTTTTATTGTAAATAACTGGGATCCCAGCACAGAGCCCTGCGGCACCCCACTAGTCACTGCCTTTCATTCTGAAAATGACCTGTTAATTCCTACTGGGGTTACACAAAAAGCTGGAGAAACTCAGCGGGTGCAGCAGCATCTAAGGAGCGAAGGAGATAGGCGACGTTTCGGGTCGAGACCCTTCTTCAGACCTGTTAATTCCTACTCTTTGCTTCCTGTCTGCCAACCAGTTCTCTATCCATGTCAATACCCTACCGCCAATACCATGTGCTCTAATTTTGCACACGAATCTTGTATGGGACCTTGTCAAAGGCTTTTTGAAAGTCCAGATGCACCACATCCACTGGCTCTCCATTATCCATTCTACTTGTTACATCCTTAAAAAAATCTAGAAGATTAGTCAAGCATGATTTCCCCTTCATGAAACCATGCTAACTTTGACCGATCCTGTCACTGCTTTCCAAATGCGTTGCTTTTACATCTTTAATAATTGCTCAATCATCTTCCTCACTACCAATGTAAGGCTAACTGATCTATAATTTCCCATTTTCTCTCTCCCTCCTTTCTTAATAACTGGAGCTACCCTCCAGTCCACAGGAACTGATCCAGAGACTGTAGAACATTGGAAAATGATCACCAATGCATCCATGATATCTAGGGCCACATCCTTGAGTACTCTGGGATGCAGACCATCAGGCCCTGTGGATTTATTTGCCGACTGTTTAGCTAACACCATTTACTGACTAATGTGGATTCCCTTCAGTTCCACCCTCCCACTAGATCCTCTGTCCCCTAGTATTTCTGGGAGATTTTGTGTGTCCTCAGTGAAGACAGAACCAAAGTACTAATTTAACTGTTCTGCCATTTCCTTGTTTCCCATTATATTCTCCTGTCTCTGATTGTAAGGGACCTAATTTGTCTTCACTAATCTTTTCCTTTTTACATATCTAAAGAAGCATTTACAGTCAGTTTTTATATTCCCCACAAGCTTTCTTTCATGCTCCTTTCCCCCCCTCTTAATTAACCCCTTTGTCTGTTGAGTTCTAAATTTCTCCCAGTCCTCTGGTTTGCTGCTTGCTCTGGCCAATTTATATGCCTCTTCCTTCGATTTAACACTATCCTTGATTTCCCTTGTTAGCCCACATTGAGCCGCCTTTCCTGTTTTAATTATTTTGCCGGACACAGATGAGCAATTTTTGGAGTTCATCCTTGCGGTCTTTAAATCTTTGCCATTGCATCTCCATTATCAACCCTTTAAGTATAATTTGCCAGTCTATCCTAGCCAACTCCCGTCTCATACCTTCAAAGTCTCATTTCTTTAAGTTCAGGACCTAAGTCTTTGAATTAACCGTATCACTCTCCATCCTAATGCTGAATTCCACCTTATTATCATCACTGTTGCCCAAGGGGCTTTGTACAACAAGATTGCTCACCAAAGTTTCATGAAAATAAATGACAGGATCAATTACAGTTATTGTCATTCAGCGCAGAAACAGGCCAATTCGGCCCAACTTGCCCATGCTAACCAAAATGCCCCATCAAATGCCTTGCTGAGGTCCATATAGACAACGTCTAAGGCTTTGTCTTCATCTACTGTTTTGATCACTTCCTCAAGAAACTCAATCAGATTTATAAGACACATGTACAAAAGCATGCTGACTATCCCTAATCAGCCCCTGTCCATCCAAATGCATATATATCTTATTCCTCAGAATCCTTTCCAGTAACTGTCCTACCACTGACGTTAGGCTCACTGGTCTATTGTTCCCAGGCTATTCCTTGCAGCCCTTCTTAAATAAAGGCACAACGTTAGTCACGCTCCAGCCATCCGACACCTCACCCATGTCATTTGATGATTTATATATCTCAGCCAGTGTGTCTTCTCCAGTTTCCCACAGTGTCCTCGGGTATATCTGACCCAGCCTGGGAGATTTATAGAGTCATAGAGTCATAGAGTGATACAGTGTGGAAACAGGCCCTTCGACCCAACTTGCCCACACCGGCCAACATGTCCCAACTGCACTGGTCCCACCTGCCTGCGTTTGGTCCATATCCCTCCAAAATTGTCCTATCCATGTACTTGTCTATCTTATCTACCTTCATAAGCCTTAGGTCATCCTGCACCTCCCCAGCTATAACATGGACTGTTATCAAGGCGTCCCAAGTTCCCTATGTCTTCCCCACAGTACAAACAGAGGAAAAATACTCATTGAGGACCTTTTCCTTCTGTGGCTCTGTAAATCCTGGCTAAAACAGAGCAGTAATAGTACCTGAGGGATAGTAGGGCTGAGGGAGAGCTGAGAAGGGGAGGAGACAGCAAGGGCTACCGGAAATTGGAAAAGTCAATGTTTATGCCACTAGGGTGCAAACTGCCCAAGCGGAATATAAGGTGCTGCTCCTCCAATTTCCGGTGGTGCTCACTCTGGCCATGGAGGAGGACCAGGACAGAAAGGTCGGATTCAGAATGGGAGGGGGAGTTGAAGTGCTGAGCCACAGGGAGATCAGGTTGGTAATTGCGGACGAGCGGAGGTGTTTGGCGAAACGATCGCCAAGCCTAAGCTTGGTCTCACAGATGTAGATCAGCTGAGATCTAGAGCAGCGGATGCAATAGATGAGGTTGGAGGAGATGCAGGTGAACCTCTGTCACACCTTAGTTTCTGAGGGGCCTATTCTCTCCCTAGTTACCCTCTTTTTCTTAATGTACATAAAATCTATGTGGATTTTCCTTGAAATTATCTGCCAGAGCTACCCCCTGCCTACTTTTTGCCTCCTTACTTTTTTCTTAAAAAGGCTTCCATATTTTCTGAAAATCATCCAAGGATACACTTGATCCTAGCTGCCTATACCTGTCCCATGCCGCCTTTGTTTAACAGGCCAGAGTATTGATTTCCCTCATCATTCATGCTTCCTTACTCCCACATGCCCTGCCCTTTCCTTCCAACAGGGACATGCATGCCTGAACTCTTGTCATCACACTTTTAAAAACATCCCATTTTCCGGATGTTCCTTTGCCCACAAACAACCTACTCCAATCATCTTTCGCAAGACCCTATCTAATACCATCAAAGTAGGCCTTGCCCCAATTCAGAATTTTAACTTGTGGACCCATCCTGTCTTTATCCATAACTATTTTAAAGCTATTTGGTCATTGATCCTTGGTCCCAAAAGGCTTGGCAATGCGCACTTCAGTCATTTGCCTTTCCTAATGTCCTAAGAGTAGATCAAACTTTGCCCTCTCCCTTGTGGGGCTCTCTACATATTGCCTGAGGAAACTTTCCTGACCACATTTAGCAAATTTCACCCCGTCTATGGTACTATGGTACTCTCAATCTATATCGGGAAAGTTAAAATCCCCTACTATGATAATCTTTATAGTTTTGCAGTTGCCTGCAAGTTCTGACTTATTTGTTCTTCCAATTCCCATTGACTATTTGAGGACCTATAGTACACTCCCAACAAGGAGATCATCCCCTTTTTATTTCTCAGCTCCATCCATATGGCCTCATTGGGCGAACCATCAGTAATGTAATCTTTGACTACTGCCCCGACATTCTTTCTTATCAATAAAGCAACATCCCTGCCTCTTCCAACCCTACCTCTATCCTTCCTGTAGCACCAGTGCCCTAGAACATTAAGCTGCCAGTCCTGTCCCTCTCTTAGCTAGACCTGCAATTGCCACAACGTCCCAGTTGCACAATCTATCCACGCCCTGAGTTCAGCTGCCTTGGGAAGGAGATGCAGAGTAAATGATGGGCCAAATGGCCTAATACAGTTCCTATCACTTATAATCTTATGACCTTCCCCATCAAACCTCTCAATGCAAAATAAATGCAATTCAATCCTACAGTCCTTCTTCGCTCACTGCCATGCTCCTGCCTATTCTGTCCACTGTACTTCCTTTCTTCACCTTCTGTACGGGCCTCCAGCCTCTCATCTGCCTCATCCTGCATTGGATCCCGTCTCCCTAGTTAAAACCTGCAAATCTGACCGCCTGGAGAGGAGCAGGAGATCCAAAATAAAAGCAAGAGGAGTTTGAAGTATTTTGCAGGTCAGCCAGCATTTACCAAGTTTTATGACGGGTATATAGATAGGAGAGGTATAGAGGGATATGGGCCAAACCCGGGCAATTGGAACTATCTTGGGGCATATATATGGGGCATCTTGGTCAAAGAGGACGAGTTGCGCTGTGGGGGATATTTACGTGCTGTGTGACACTATGACTCTAAGATATTCCATGGGGTCAACTTATTGGATGTACTACATGACTTAATATCAACTTCTTGGATTGAGTTGAGTTGAGTTTAGTTTATTGTCACGTGTACCGAGGTACAGTGAAAAGCTTTTGTTGCGTGCTAACGGGAAGACAATACCTGACAATACTCAGCGGAAAGGTAATACTTGATTACTATCGCGCCATCCACACTGTACAGTGATGTGAGAAAGCGAATAATATCTAGTGCAAGATAAAGTTCAGTAAAGTCTGATTCTAGATAGTCCAAGGGTCTCCAATTAGGTAGTTAGTAGCTCAGGACTCCTCTCTGGTTGTTGGTAGGATGCTTCAGTTGCCTGATAACATTTTGGAACAAACTGTCCCTGAATCTGGAGGTGTCACACTTCTATACCTCTTGGCTACACTTGGCCAGGTGGACCCTGCGACGCCGCCAGGCCAACGGGCACTCATTGTCAGGTCAAGGACCCTGCACTTACAACAACCGGGACTTGAAAATGGCACCAAATTGGCAATTCTATATACTGTCTCAATGTACTACTGTCATTCACGTATTGTATCTGAGATGCTTACTATAGTAATACCTGTACTGAATTGTATACAAACATGAATTTCACTGTACCTTGGTACATGTGACTTCTTCTTCTTGAGTATGGTGTGCACAGCCTAAAGTTGTAGGACAACTTGTGGGTACATGTGACTGATAAAGTACCATACCATGCCACAACACCATACCTCTTGCCTGATGGGAGAGTGGAGGGGGGTCGGGGGGAGATCCCCCACCACGGAGACCATGTAATCCCGCGCTACCTGCTCCGTGGTAGGATAGTCGGCAACTGAACCGTCTCCCCCACCTGGTTTGCCGGGTGAGGAGGGGTCTGTGGACCCCCAGCAGGACCAAAAACAAGACCTGCCAAAGGGCGGATGAGCTTCCAGCGAGCCGACGGCCATCCACACTTCAGTAGAAGTTGCGATCACTATCGTACATGGCATTGTAAGGAATGATGATTAAGCACACACGCACCAAAATGCAGGAACTGGAGGACAGAGGTGTGTGGTGCGTCCGTCACCGTTCTCATTGGAAACCAGCACCACTGCGTCGCTAATGTTTTCAACAATGATGAAGAAGAAGAGGGAGTGCCCGGGGTGCGTCTCAGCCTTGATTACGCTGTTGGCCTTGCCGAGGCAGCGTGTGGTGTCAATGGAGTCAGTGGTTGGTTTTGTGTGATTTTGCAAACTGCCATTCAGGATAAACAGGATATTTTAATGTCATCAGCAGGTGTGCACTTTGCTTTTCTTTTGAATTCATATAGTTTCCAAAACACTGTAAATGGATGTTTCTCATTACCAGTTAACAAGATATAATACATATGCCACAGGAAGCAATTATGTTGATGGTACAATAACAGCCCTGTTAAATATATCATAATGTTCACACACCTGGATGCTCAAACGTTAACATGTTACAATGTGCACCTTCTTCCAGAACATCTCCAGTTTTACAGACTGGCATTTATTGTTTGGCTTGCGTATTCCACTGTACAAAGTCACATGCAATGGATTATAGGAAGAACAGATGACTGGATCTAGTCCAGCAAACACAAGCCTCAGGCCTTTGGGAAGTAAGTCAGGACAGTGATTACTGTCAGGATAAGCGAATTAGTTTTATGGCTCAGTGTTTCTTTTGCCTTTTCTTTTGCAGTGAAGTACATTGACTGTCATCTTCACCAATGGATCGCTGTGTGGTTTTCGCCACACTAGTTCAATATGATTATTCAATCAAGCTTTAACTTCTATAACAGCTCCAGTTTTATTAAAAAGAAAGTTGGAACGTAACAATTAGGATCTTCCCCATGTTAATTGACAATCTGTTTCTGTTTATGTCACAGCTGCAGCTGCGTTTATCCTCTATGTGCCACACTACACGACCTGCCAACTGAAGTCACCAAGCTGCTTGGAAAACGCTTCCAAGATTTAGATCAGGGGACTCTCACAGATTTTTAACCATTTCATTGCGTGCTGAGCTGAATCCTTTCAATCAACGCAAATTTAAATCTGTCAACATTTTCTTTTTAAAATCATGTTAAAAGTCTCCTTTTAAAAGTATATTACCGCTATCACCTTTATTCTGACTTTGGACATGCTTTTTGCCTACGATACAAATACACTGTGCGCTCTAACACAGGACCTGTTTCAAACCTGCACCATTTAACCTTTAAAAGTTAACATGCATTCGCCTGCCATCATCTGTAACGTACTGACAACGATGAATACTAAGTCAAACCGCTATGTTGCAAGAAATAAAAATAGAAATATGTGTGGAGAAACTGAGTTCGGATTTCAAATTAATTATTAACAGGAAAAGTTAATACTGTTCCTTTCTCCATTGGTGCTGCCTGACCTGCTAAAAATGTCCAGCATTTTTATCACTTTTATTTCTCTTGTGCACTTGGATTCATTAGAGATCTCTGCCTCTATTTATTGCAATGGTTTATAAGCATTGGTATCTTTTCATTTCTTCTAAGAAGATGGTCATTCTCACAGTCTTGAATAACAGGAACCTAAACAGGCAGTCCCCAGTTTACAAAAATCCTGACTTACAAATTTTTGACTTTATGAAGGATTTCTGATGAAGTTTTAATTGTTCGATGCTGACTACGGGTGCTGCCTATACGGAGTTTGTACATTCTCCCGTGACCTGCGTGGGTTTTCCCCGGGTT
The DNA here is from genome assembly GCA_035221665.1 of Okamejei kenojei. Lineage (NCBI taxonomy): Eukaryota > Metazoa > Chordata > Chondrichthyes > Rajiformes > Rajidae > Okamejei > Okamejei kenojei. The sequence goes on from CM069133.1 coordinate 15,566,925, forward strand.
CTCTGGTTTCCCCTCACACTCCGAAGACACAGTTATAGGAGTAGAATTAAGCCATTTGGCCCATCGAGCCCACTAGGCCATTCAATCATGGCTGATCACTGGCTCCTAATCACATTCTCCCGCCTTCTCCCCATAACCCTTGAAGCCGATCTAATCAAGAATTTGTCTATCACCGCCTTAAAAATATCCATTGACTTGGCCTCCATAGCCATGCTTACCACAGATTAACTACCCTCTGACTAAGGACCACAGAATAACTACCCTCTGGCTAAAGACCACAGGTTTGTATGTTAATTGGCTTGGTATAATTGTAAATTGTCCCCACTGTGTCGGATAGTGTTAGTGTACGGGGATGGCTGGTCGGTGTGGACTCAGGGGCCCGAAGGGTCTGTTTCTGAAGGGCCGGTTTTGTTACACACTCCAAATACGTACAGATTTGTACGATAATTGGCTTTGGTAAAATTGTACATGGTCCCTGGAGAAAGTAGGGTAGTGTTAGGTTGCTGGTCGGCATGGACTTGGTGGGCCGAAGAGCCTGTTTCCACACTGTATCTCTGAACTAAAGTAAAACTAAAATATTTTTGAAACAGGCTAAGCTTCCCGAATTTTATCACAGAGCTTCACAGGTGAATCTGATGCATGACGATGCTAAGAACCATATTCTGCATCATGTATCTTCCCCTTTGCCTATCTATTGTACTTGAGTTTGACTTGACAGTATTTATGTATAGTATATCTGATCTGTTTGTATAGCACGGAAAACAAATCTTTACCTCGATGCACGTGACAATAATAAAACTAAACCTAAGCCTGTGATTTAGAGAACCTAGGAACTGCAGATGCAGAGTGCATCAAACTTGCATTCTTACGAATCCAATTTCTGAAGAAGGGTCCTGAGCTGAAATATCGCCTATCCATATTCCCCTGAGATGCTGCCTAACCCGCTGGCCTATTCCAGCACTCTGCGCCTTCCGTGATTTGGAGTTAGCCAGGCGGAAGGAGCCTGACTGTGCACTAATATTGTTGACGGGATTTACTAGTTTCACTGTCGTCCTGTTTGTCTGTGTGACTCGTTATCACCTAGCCCACAGTCAACAGTGGACCTTTGTGGGCTCCACCTTTCTTTGATCATCGTTACTTTTGCACATCTATCATTCATTTTTTTCTACATCTCTCTTTATCATCGTCTATATCTCTCCTTACCCTTTCCTCCGACTCTCAGTCTGAAGATTGATGTGGCACACTGGCGCAGCAGTAGAGTTGCTGCCTACAGCGTCAGAGACCCGGGTTCGATCCTCACTCCCACACTGCAAAGACGTACAGGTTTGTAGGTTAATTGGCTTTGTATAATTATAAATTGTCCCTAGTGTTTGTAGGATGTTGTTTATGTGCAGGGATCGCTGGTCAGTGCGGACTCAGTGGGATGAAGGGCCTGTTTCGGCGCTGTATCTGTAAACTAAATCCCCTGGGCCTCATGGTCTGCATCCCAGGGTCCTCAGGGAGGAGGCTCTAGAAATAGTGGACGCATTGGTGATCATTTTCCAATGTTCAATAGATTCAGGATCAGTTCCTGTGGATTGGAGGATAGCTAATGTTATCCCACTTTTCAAGAAAGGAGCGAGAGAGAAAACGGGGAATTACAGACCAGTTAGCCTGACTTCGGTGGTGGGAAAGATGCTGGAGTCAATTATTAAAGAGGTAATAATGGGGCATTTGGATAGCAGTAAAAGGATTAGTCCAAGTCAACATGGATTTATGAAAGGGAAATCATGCTTGACTAATCTTCTGGAATTTTTTGAGGATGTGACAAGTAAAATGGATGAAGGGGTGCCAGTGGATGTAGTGCATCTAGACTTTCAGAAAACCTTTGATAAGGTCCCGCAATGTATCTAGACTTTCAGAAAGCCTTTGATAAGGGGGACTGGTGACTAAAATTAGAGCACATGGTATTGGGGGTAGGGTGTTGACATGGATAGAAAATTGGTTGACAGAGCGGAAGCAAAGAGTAGGAGTGAACGGGTCCTTTTCAGAATGGCAGGCAGTGGCGAGTGGAGTGAAGCAAGGCTCGGTGTTGGGGCTGCAACTGTTTAACATATATATTAATGAGTTGGAAGAGGGAATTAGGAGCAACACTAGCAAGTTTGTAGATGACACAAAGCTGGGTGGCAGTGTGAACTGTGAAGAGGATGTTATGAGGTTGCAGGGGGACCTTGACAGGTTGAGTGAGTGGGCAGATGTGTGGCAGATGCGGTATAATATAGATAAATGTGAGGTTATCCACTTTGGCGGCAAAAACAAAGGGGCAGATTATTATCTCAATGGGGTTAGGTTAGGTAAGGGGGAGGTGCAGCAAGACCTGGGTGTCCTTGTACACCGGTCACTGAAAGTTGGCGTGCAGGTACAGCAGGCAGTGAAGAAAGGTAATGGAATGTTGGCCTTCATAACAAGAGGATTTCAGTATAGGAGTAAAGAGGTTCTTCTGCAGTTGTATAGGGCTCTGGTGAGACCACATCTGGAGTATTGTGTATGGTTTTGGTCTCCTAATTTGAGGAAGGACATCCTTGTGATTGAGGCAGTGCAGCGTAGGTTCACGAGATTGATCCCTGTGATGGCGGGACTGTCATATGAGAAAAGATTGAAAAGACTAGGCTTGTATTCACTGGTGTTTAGAAGGATGAGGGGGATCTTATAGAAACATATCAAATTATAACAGGACTGGACAAGCTAGATGCAGGAAAAATGTCCCCAATGTTGGGCTAGTCCAGAACCAGGAGCCACAGTCTTAGAATAAAGGGGAGGTCATTTAAGACTGAGTTGAGCAAAAACTTTTTCACCCAGAGAATTGTAAATTTATGGAATTCCCTGCCGCAGAGGGCAGTGGAGGCCAAGTCACTGGATGGATTTAAGAGAGAGTTAGATAGAGCTTTAGGGGCTAGTGGAGTCAAGGGATATGGGGAGGAGGCAGGGACAGGTTATTGATTGGGGACGATCAGCCATGATCACAATGAATGGCGCTGCTGGCTCGAAGGGCCGAATGGCCTCCTCCTGCACATATTTCCTATGTTTCTATGTTTCTATGTTAAAGTAAACTAAACGGAAGGGTCTCGACCTGAAACGTCAGCCATTCCTTCTTTCCAGAGATGCTGCCTGACCCGCTGAGTTACTCCTCCAGCATTTTGTGTCCATCTTTATTGGTTTGAGTAATGCTGCCGCTGTGCAGAGGTCTGTGTGGGAAAGGATTTGCCGGCTGCTGGGACATGGGCAAGTGAGGTATTTCCCCTGGTGTTTGGGAGACGAGTTGGATGGATGGGGATGGCTTTACTGGCTGCTGTGGGACTGCAAGCATCTTCTGCTGGGTGGGAACGGGACACTTCCGCATGACTTCTCTCCCCACCTACCCACATCCCCGGGCTACTGTGTGTTGCTGGGTAGAGCAAGGAGTGGCCCACAGGCACACTGAGCAGGCTGCTCGCTCAATCTACCGAGTCAGTGAGGCCGGCTGGCGGCCGCTCTTCCCACGCCTGCTCCCTCTCCCCATCACAGCTGTTTCTGTCATCCGCTCCCACCTACAGTTTTTGTTCATTTCCGACTGATGAAAAGCTCAGGTTTACGAACGGTTTCTGGAACCAACTGCCAGCTCAAGTTAGGAAAGGGTTAGCACGCAACAAAAGCTTTTCACCGGAGCGACTCAACGGGACAGGCAGCATCTCCGGAGAGGAGGAATGGATGACGTTTCCCATGTTACCCATTCCTTCTCTCCAGAGAAACTGCCTGTCCCGTTGAGTTACTCCAGCCTTTTGTATCTATCTTCGATTTAAACCAGCATCTGTAATTCCTTCCCACACTAATATTTTTCACTGTACCTCGGTACAGGTGTCAATAAACTAAACTCAAACACAAACCTCAGCCAGCACCTAGCCATGAATAGTCCTTACGTCAGGAACGTCTTAGTGCCGCAGTATTTGATTTAAGGAGCACTTATTGTTCCTACTAAAATAGACTTGCAGCATCTGTTTAAATACTGGACCATACATGTTAATCACATTTAAAAGAGGCATCTTGTGCTGAATTTCCACCTTTCCCTAATTGTGCATCTGTATGAAAGAATTAGTTTTTAAGTGGCTGGTGAATAGTGAAAATAGAACTTCTGAGGATCCAACATCGTATTTTTAAATCGTTGATTGACAAGTTATTGATTAGTAAGTTCATCCAAGGTTATGGGGAGAAGGAAGGAGAATGGAGTTGAGTGGGAAAAATAGATCAGTCATGATTGAATGGCAGAGTAGACGTGAAGGGCTGAATCATCTAGTTCTGCACCTGTGATCTTATGGTCTTATTCAGTTGGCCTTCATAACGAGAGGAGTTGAGTATAGGTGCAAAGAGGTCCTTCTGCAGTTGTACAGGGCCCTGGTGAGACTACACCTGGAGTATTGTGTGTAGTTTTGGTCTCCTAATTTGAGGAAGGACATTCTTGTTATTGAGGGAGTGCAGCGTAGGCTCACAAGGTTAATTCCTGGGATGGCAGGACTGTCATATTATGAAAGAATGGAGCGACTGGGCTTGTATATACTGGAATTTAAAAGGATGAGAGAGGATCTTATAGAAACATACACAATTATTAAGCGATTGGACACTCTGGATGCCGGAAACATGTTCTCGATGTTGGGGGTCCAGAACCAGGGGCCACAGTTTAAGAATAAGCGGTAGGCCATTTTGGACTGAGATGAGGAAAATCTTTTCCAGTTGAAATTCTCTGTCTCAGAAGGAGTGGAGGCCGATTCACTGGATGCATTCAAAAGAGAGTTAGATAGAGCTCTTAGGGCTAGCGGAATCAAGGGATATGGGGAGAAGGCAGGAACGAGGTACTGATTGCGGATGATCAGCCATGATCACATTGAATGGTGGTGTTGGCTCGGGGCCAAATGGCCTACTCTTGCACCTAGTTTCTATGTATCTATGTATCTATATTGTGGTAAATCGTATGGCGATTCAATTTGGTCTTCCACCAGCTACCTCTCAGGGGGATGGTGCACTTCAAGGATGTTTTGCGCATATCTCTTGAGGTTTTTTTTTACTCTCTTTGCATGACAGACTAGAATATCTCTTTCGGGAAATGGAAAAGGCAAATATTATTTCAAAGGTGTGCGATGACTGAATTCTGGTGTGCAGAATGTGCTTGACTCCTTGGTGTGCAACTACTGAATGTTGTTGTACGCAAAGGTGTGAGTGTACACAAGCACAGGCAGTTAGCGTGCAGTTATGGCAGAGAATTAGGAAGGTGAATAGAATGCTAGTCCATATTGTAAGGAGGATAGAGTGCAATACTATTTTGCTACAGGTCTTTAGTTGGATCACAACCAGCAAACTGCATGCAGGTTTGATTTATTTACAAGGACGGATGTACCAACTTGGAGTGGTGCTGACAAGGTTAACAAAGTTGATTCCGGTAAAGAATAGGTTATCTTAACAAAAAAATGATTAAAGTAGATCCATGCTTTATATTGATGAAGGCAAGGCAGTAAATGTGGTTTACATGAGATTTAGCAAGTACCATATGCTAGGTTCGTCCAGAATGTTAGGGCACATGGAATCCAGATGTGGTGCAAACTAGAACCAAAATTGGCTTTGCTTCTTTTTATATTCATTTAAGGGATGTGGCCTTTGCAGAGTGAGCCAGTGTTTAATTACTCACCCCCAGTTGCCCTTAAGAAGGTGCTGGTGAGCCGCCTTCTTAGGATGCAGATAATTAGAAATTGTATCCCTTTGAGGGCTGTGAATCTTTGGAATTCTCTGTCCCAAAGAGCTATGGAGACTGAATCATTTGCTCCAGGATAAACACATTTTATGACTGTGGGGAAATGAGGGTTTTCACCACTGAGTGGGAAATGGAGAATTGAGGACAAGATCAGATCATTCATAACCTCATTTAATAGTGGAGAGTCCATTCCTTCTTTTTGTACTTAAATTCTTGGTCCAATGTTCTTGTATTACTACTTATATTCTGTTTGGTGATTGCAAGCCACATCATGGTAAGTTTCAGGATACCCCAAGCTCCATAGGTACTGAAGATAGACACAAAATGCTGGAGTAACGTAACGGGTCAGAGAGCATCTCTGGAGAAAAGTTCTGTTTGAAGAAGAGTTCCGACCTAAAGGGTCACCTATTCTCCAGAGATGCTGCCTGACCATCTGAGTTACTCCAGCAAGCCAATGGATATTTTTAAGGCAGAGATTGGTAGATTCTTGATTAATACGGGTGTCAGGGGGTATGGGGAGAAGGCAGGAGAATTGGGTTGGGAAGGAGAGATAGATCAGCCATGATTGAATGGCGGAGTAGACTTGATGGGCCGAATGGCCTAATTCTGCTCCTATCACTTATGAACTTTTGTGTCTAGTATAAACCAGATCCTTCTTCAGTATAAACCAGATCCTTCCTAAAAAGGCCACAGTCTTAGAATAAGGGGCCGGAGTCTTAGAATAAAGGGGAGGTCATTTAAGACTGAGCTGAGAAAAAACGCTTTCACCCAGAGAGTTGTGAATTTATGGAATTCCCTGCCACAGAGGGCAGTGGAGGCCAAATCACTGGATGGATTTAAGAGAGAGTTAGATAGAGCTCTAGGGGCTAGTGGGGTAAAGGGATATGGGGAGAAGGCAGGCACGGGTTATTGATAGGGGACGATCAGCCATGATCACATTGAATGGTGGTGCTGGCTCGAAGGGCTGAATGGCCTCATCCTGCACCTATTTCCTATGTTTCGATGTTTCTAAATTGATAAAGTACTGATTGATTTAGCGATCGTTTTTATGCTACATTTTAATCCCTTAATAAAAAAGTGCGACATGATGGAATTTTGAGGCCATTGTCTCCTCTGGGCACATTGAAGCAATGAAATCAATGGTTTAACCCTGAAAACTGCCATCCTCATTACTGGCTTGATTGTCATATGATGAAAGCATGTCCTGTGTAACATAATTCCCAAATGGGATAAGCTGAATAGAATTGGAACCGTTGCACTTTAACCAATTCATAAAATCGAAGAAAAGGTAGCATGTCAACTCACCATATCATTGTTTAGCTCTCTATTTCTTTTCTTTTCCCCCTTTGAGATATATATAAATTGTGCAGTAACCTGAACAGAGGCACCGTGGTGAACAGTTGCCTGCGTAATATGGCAAGAGTAATCTGATGCTGCCTGCCTAGATCCAGCCATGAGTGGCGACCTTGACCAGGGTAATGCAAGCCTTCAACCAGCAGTTCCCCAATAATGACCGAACTTCAATATTCAGCATTGACAAAGGAGGCACTGATGGTTAAAACAGTCTAACAAAATATTTATAGATCTGTTGACCCGAGAGAGTGGGTGAGAGTGCATCGGAAAGAGAATTTATCAATGATGCCATTCTATAAAATTCAAAGTCAATTTCCATACCCATATCATCTTCCAATCCAATGATGGTACAAAATAAATAAATGCATCCAGTGCAAAGATATATTTTGAATGAATTTGAATAAAGCTTGTGAATAAAACGTTGCTGAATTTCTGAAATATTAAAATATGTCAAGCCAGCATTTGTTACAATGCAAAAAAAGGATTCTTCAATAGGATATTGTCTCAAGGATATATCTTCTGGCAGTTTATCCTGTGATGATTATATTGTTGGTAATAATTTGGAGCAGATTTTTGTCCTTTGAATGAGATGAGAGATAGCGATTAGCTACTTGCCCATGAGGTTTGGTGCCTTTGTGCACGTAACAGGAGGGTAATTCAGGTGCAGGTATTTGCTATAGTATTCCAATGTGCATTTCTAAAGATTTATTTAAATTCATTTATTCTTGCAAATCTGATCCATAGCAGGAATAATTCAATGGAAACTCCATGTGGGTTTATCAAGAAAAATTAATAAATATTCAAAATTTGAAATCCACAAGATACTCAAATTTGAGTGAAGAAAATCTAAATCCTTTAGTGTAAAAATGTTCATACGGAGCGAATCAGTTGTTGTGTTGACAATGGTTTCAAACTTGTCTTTTAGCTGACATCTCCACAAACCATTTGTGCATTTATAAACTCACTAATGCCCTGGTTAATCTGATCTACTGACCATTTTGGACGACATCCAGGGCCACTGTTTTAAAACAATAACTTCCAGCTACTATGGGCTTATATTTCTTGGAATAAAGCCTTGCTGTTTCCAGGTATCGTTAGACCAGTGGCAAAATGAAAAACATCTGGACATTGCTGTCCACATTTTCTCCATTGACTGTTCATTGGTAAGTTTTGAGGATCCAGCTTTAAGTTATAAAGAATCCAGAATTATCATCACCTAATTTCCTTCCTTTTGCTTCTGCAAAACTTCAGGTCAGACTGAAGTGCAGGGGACTTCGGGCCCCCTCTCCCTACTATCCTACTGGCCAACGTACAGTCCCTTGAAAACAAAGTGGAGTACTTAAGGGCAAGGCTGCTTTATCAAAGGGAGCTGAGGGAATGCTCTGTGTTCTGTTTCACAGAGACATGACTCACCCCCAGCTCCCCACACTCAGCGGTCCAGCCTGAAGGGTTCTCCATCCACCGTATGGACCGTACACTGGCATCTGTGAAAGGGAGAGGAGGGGGCGTCTGCCTCATGGTCAACTCTGCATGGTGCTCAGACGTGGCAGTCCTGTCCAACTCCTGCTCTCCACACCTCGAACATCTGGCGGTGAAGTGCCGTCCCTTCTACCTCCCAAGGGAATTCACCTCCATCATCCTGACCGCGATTTACATCCCACCCCAGGTAGACGTCCGTCTGGCACTGGAGGAGCTGCACGCCGTGGTCAACAAACACCAGACGTCTTACCCCGAGGCATTTACCACCATTGCTGGGGACTTCAATAAGGCGAACCTAAAGAAATCGTTCCCTAACTTCCACCAACATGTCTCCTGCTGCACCAGAGGACCAAACACCCTCGACCACTGCTACACCACCATCAAGAATGCCTACCGCTCTATCCCTCGCCCTCACTTCGGTAAATCCGACCACACTGCGGTGCTGCTTCTTCCTGCCTACAGGCAGCAATTAAAGAGCGCACCCCCAGAGGTGAGGACAGTACAGAGCTGGTCGGGGGGGGGGGGGGGGCAGAGGAACAACTACAGGACTACTTGGAGTCTGTAGACTGGGCAATGTTCAAGGACTCGGCAACGGACTTGAACGAATATGCCACAGTCATTACAGACTTCATTAAGAAATGTGTGGAGGACTGCATCCCCACCAAAACCTTCCGAGTGTTTCCCAATCAGAAATCTTGGATGAACTTTGAGATCCGCACTCTTCTGAAGATCAGACACCGGGCATTCATGTCTGATGATACTGTGGTCTACAAGCAGTCCAGATATGACCTTGGTAAGGCCATCAAAAAGGCCAAAAGGGACGTGCTCCATACCGGAGGATGAGACAGATGTTCGGCAGCTGTGGCGGGGATTGAATGCAATCACATCCTACAAGGCGAAACCAGGAGGCAGCTCGAATGTCGGCAAAACATCACTCCCTGATGAGCTCAATGCGTTTTACGCACGCTTTGATAGGGAGAACACAGAAGTGCCTTCCCGAGCCCCCATTCGCTGTGATCTGCCCCACTCAGTCACAAAGGCCGACATCAGGAAATCCTTCAGAGGGGTGAACCTTCGAAAAGCATCTGGACCTGATAGTATACCTGGTCGTGTTCTAAAAACCTGTGCGGACCAACTGGCTGGAGTTTTTACAGACATTTTCAACCTCTCACTTCGGAGGTCTGAGGTCCCCACCTGCTTCAAAAGGGCATCAATAATACCAGTGCCCAAGAAGAGCAAGATGACGTGCCTCAATGACTATTGACCTGTGGCACTAACGCCTGTGGTGATGAAGTGCTTCGAGAGGTTGATCATGGCGCAAATCAGCTCCTACCTCGACAAAAACCTGGACCCACTGCAGTTCGCTTACTGCCACAACAGATCAACAGTGGATGCGATCTCGCTGGCCCTCCACTCCGCTCTGGACCACTTGGACAACAAAAACTCATATGTCAGGCTGTTATTCATCGATTACAGCTCGGCATTTAACACAATCATCCCCTCCAAGCCATTTACTAAACTCGCAGAACTGGGTCTCTGCACATCCCTCTGCAATTGGATCCTCGACTTCCTCATTCACAGACCACAGTCTGTTCATATTGGTGGAAATGTGTCAGACTCGATAACAATCAGCATGGGAGCACCTCAAGGCTGAGTGCTCAACCCATGCTGAAGTCACTCTATACTCATGACTGCGTAGCCGGTCACAGTGCGAACTCCATCATCAAGTTCGCTGACGACACCACTGTTGTGGGACGTATCACTGATGGGGATGAGTCGGAGTACAGAAGAGAGATCGAGCAACTGTCCATATGGTGCCAGCACAATAACCTGGCCCTCAACACCAGCAAAACCAAGGAACTGATTGTGGACTTTGGAAGGAGTAGGATGGGGACCCACAGTCCCGTTTATATCAATGGGTCGATGGTTGAAAGGGTCAAGAGCTTCAAATTCCTGGGCGTGCACATCTCTGAAGATCTTTCCTGGTCCGAGAACACTGATGCAATTATTAAGAAAGCTCATCAGTGCCTCTACTTCCTGAGAAGATTACAGAGAATCGGTTTGTCAAGGAGGACTCTCTCTAACTTCTACAGGTGCACAGTAGAGAGCATGCTGACCGGTTGCATTGTGGCTTGGTTCGGCAACTTGAGCGCCCTGGAGAGGAAAAGACTACAAAAAGTAGTAAACGCTGCCCAGTCCATCATCGGCTCTGACCTCCCTTCCATTGAGGGGATCTACCGCAGTCACTGCCGCAAAAAGGCTGGCAGTATCATCAAGGACCCACACCACCCTGGCCACACACTCATCTCCCTGCTACCTTCAGGTAGAAGGTACAGGAGCCTGAAGACTGCAACAACCAGGTTCAGGAATAGCTACTTCCCCACAGCCATCAGGCTATTAAACTTGGCTCTACAAAACTCTGAACATTAATAGCCCATTATCTGTTATTTGCACTTTATCAGTTCATTTATTCATGTGCGTATATATTTATATAATGGTATATGGACACACTGATCTGTTTTGTAGTCAATGCCTACTATGTTCTGTTGTGCTGAAGCAAAGCAAGAATTTCATTGTCCTATCAGGGACACCTGACAATAAATTCCCTTGAACTTGAACTTGCTATGTTACACTCATATCTAGAACTTCTGATTTTCTAGAATACCCCTAAATGTTTTTGTTGCCAGGTCCACTTCAGTTCGGTTTCAGTTCAGTTTAGTTTATCATCACGTGTACCAATAGACAATAGGAGCATGAGTAGGCCATTCGGCCCTTCGAGCCAGCACCGCCATTCACTGTGATCATGGCTGATCATCCATATTCAGTACCCGGTTCCTGCCTTCTCACCATATCACCTAACTCCGCTATCTTTAAGAGCTATATCTAACTCTGTCTTGAAAGCATCCAGAAAATTGGCCTCCACTGCCTTCTGAGCCAGAGAATTCCACAACTCCCAGGGTGAAAAAGGTTTTCCTCATCTCTGTTCTAAATGGCCTACCCCTTATTCTTAAACTGTGGCCCCTGGTTCTGGACTCCCCTAAAATTAATAAATATTGCAAATATTAAAAATATTCCAAATCCATGTACCGAGGTACAGTGAAAAGCTTGTGTTGTGTGCCATCCAGTCAGGGGAAAGACAACATATGAATACAATCGGGCCATTTACAGCGTATAGATACATGATGAGGGAATAACATTTAGTGCAAGATAAAGCCGCTCACTAAGTGACTAGTTATATGTTTAATGCAAATGTAAATGTAAATTGCATTTCTAACACCTCTTGTGTTAATACAGGTTTTTGAATTTTAATCCTTTTGAAAGTGGGTAAGCTGTTTGTCAAAAGAGTTAATTGCCGAAACACCATTTGCGCAATAAATGTAATACGGGGGAAGAAAACTATTTGTTCTTTGGCTGTGGTTCAGGGTTATCCTATCAAATGGATGATGCAGATGGAATTGCAGCCAAAAATGCAGAAATCCTAGCCTCGTGACGTTTACCTCTCTGGATGCTATGAATCAGCATGTCTGACTGGACAATTACTAATAGTGCTCTGGGGCACCGTCTCATTTATCAGATGACTGAGTGTGCCACCGAGGATTAGTTTGACACCAATTTTCCATATCCAGGTGTATCACCCTGAAGAGAGTGAGATCTAAGTTATCTTGCATCGCACAAAGAATGGACAACAGATGTCAAATTGAATTTTCAGATGGTCATACTTTGGAGGAAGTATTCATTTGTGATCTAGACTGTCTGTTCACTTTCAGATGATGATAAAGACCTGTAAGTTCTTCTAAGGTCTTTGCAGATATTTGTTACGTGCCCTGATCATTTTCTTCCTGCTTCTGGAAATCTGGTGCAAACAAATTGGGGGATATTTCCCTGTTACAATTGTTGCATTCATTACTTGCTGTTGGGGGTCGTACAGAGTCAGGGGTGGATTGTTCGGGGATAGCTTGAGGCTATGAAAGGAGCAATGGAAAAAAAAAAATTTTTACTCCAACATTTTTTACCATATATTATTTTGGGCGTCACAGTGGCGCAGCGGTAGAGTTGCTGCCTTACAGCGCCAGATGCCCGAGTTCAATCCTGACTACGGGTGCTGTATGCATGGAGTTTGTACATTCTCCCTGTGACCTGCGTGGGTTTTCTCCATGATCTCCGGTTTCCTCCCACACTCCAAAGATGCACAGGTTTTTGTAGCTTGGTATAATTGTAAATTGTCCCCAGTGTGTGTAGGACAGTGTTAGTGTGCGGGGATCGCTGGTCATTACAGACCCGGTGGGCCAAAGGGCCTTTTTCCGCAATGTATCTCTAAACTAAATTATTCAAACATCAAGGCAGTGCTCTGGAGTTTTTTTTTTTTGGTAAGATATTTTTATTAGAAGTAATTACATATTAAGAAGAAATATAAAATCCAATTAAAACAAAAGAAAATATTAACGTCACATACATTCTTAATATTTTTTAAAATTAACAATCAATCTGTGCTCTGGAGTTTTTGATATGCATCCTCTGTAGGCAGGGTCCCACTGCTGTAAGCAAGAACTCACCAAAGATACATCTTTTCTTTTCAGTAGAAGTTCGGATTCTATAGACTATGGATTCAGTGAATAAATTGTAAAATGTTATCTTCTAGAGATTTTGACCACCCCTCCTCCCCCCCAAAACTAGTCATATCCAATGGTATTTCATTGAGTGCTTAACTGCCAGTGACTGCCGACTCTGCCAAAGTAAAAGCGATCAAGAGGCGTCCCCTCAATTCAACATTGAGGGGGGATCGCATTGAAACGGGTGTCAGGGGTTATGGGGAGAAGGCAGGAGAATGGGGATAAGAGTGAGAGATAGATCAGCCACGATTGAATGGCGGAGTAGACTTGATGGGCCGAATGACCTAGTTCTGCTCCTGTTACCCCCGACCTTATGACTTATGAAACATACCAGACAATGAAAGGCCCAGATAGACTGGACATGGAAAGGATGTTTCCAGTAATGGAAGAGTCTAGAACCAGAGGGCATAATTTCTAAATAAAAGGGCATACCTTTGGAATGGAGATGAGGGAGAATGTCTTTAGCCAGAAGATGGTGAATCTGTGGAATTGATTGGCGCAGATAACTGTGGAGGCAAGACGTCAGGTATTTTTAAAGCGGAGATTGACAGGTTCTTGATTAGTAAAATCGGCAAATGTTTTGGGGATAAGGCAGGAGAATGAGGTTCAGAAGGAAAAATGGATCAGCCATGATTGAATGGTGTAGTAGACTCAATGGTCGAATGGTCTAACTCAGCTCCTATGCCCTATGGTCTTAAGGAACCGGTAGGGTAATACTGAAGCGTTATAAAAATGCTTATAAATATCTTACTGAGATAAATAAACTGACTGAGTGCCATTAAAACAACCCTATGGCGATCCCTGAACATCTCGTTAAAGTGAGCTAAATTAAAGCTGGCATCAAAGCCAGCTTTAAAGCCCTTTCACCCTTTTTTATTTTTATTTTAAAAAAAAACAAATATTAGTTGGAGGTCTTTTACGGAGGGGAAGGGGGAAACTTTACTTCCTTGTCCCTACCTGGTCGGAGAGGCGGCTTCCCTCCGAGCTGCTTCTTTGCCCCTTCCTTGCGGCCTACCATCGAAACTGGAGCGGCGTTTCCTGTCGGGACCGGCCGGGATTACAGCTTCGGCAGCGGCACAGCGCTGGGACACCATGATGGAGCGGGCGATGCCTTACCGGGTCGCCGTGCGGTAAGCTCCAGAGCGCTGTGATCGCCGACTCCCAACATCGAGGAGCTGCGGCTGCGGGCGTCCAGCCACGGGCGGCCTTGGATTTGGAACACCGCGGAGCCTGGGATCCGAGATTGTCAGAATCAGAGCTCCAACCAGCACGGCCTGAGGACTACGGGTGCCGCGATCTCCGGGGAGGAAGTGGCCGCTCCTGACATTTTCCAAGCCGCTGAGGAGTGTTCACCCAACGCCGGAGTTCCAGCTTTCCGGCAAATAGGGCCTGAAAACATCGGACTGGCTGTAGAGGCCACAAATAGGCCCGGACCTCGGGTATTTCACAGAGGAAGAGGACTTAACTTTTTGATGCCTTTCCCCACAGTGGAAATGTTTGATTCTGTTGTGGGGGGACGTTCATGTTGAATTCTATAATGTGTTGTGTCATTTTTCTTATTTTTAATTTTTCTATGGATATACGGAAACTTTATTATTTATTTTATGTAAAGCACTTTGGTTTCAATGCGAGTTGATTTAAACGTGCTATATAATCAAGTATCTGTTTTAGTGAAAAATGCAATAAGAGAATGATTAAATAGCAATAGATTTTGAGGGGCTAGATCATATCTATATGCCTCAAATGATGAATTGATCAAGTGGGAAAAAATTCAAAGCAGTGTAAATAGTACAGGAAGAAATTGTCTCGGTGGGTTAATTAATTCCCCGCTACCACATGTTTTTATAATTCCACGCCAAGAATTGTAAAGCTTCCTCAGTGGTGACAACAACTTTGAATGATAGGTAGCTCTAGGATAATAATTCTCGACCTCAAGACAGTTGTTGAGTGCTCTGTTGCTTGAGTGACTAAAATATTCTGTGAAAAGAATCTCAAATTTACAAGCATATGAAAACATGTATCTTTAAATACAGGAGGTGCCGGAAGACTGGAGGGTGGCAAATGTTGTGCCTCTATTCAAGAAGGGC
Organism: Okamejei kenojei; assembly: GCA_035221665.1. NCBI lineage: Eukaryota > Metazoa > Chordata > Chondrichthyes > Rajiformes > Rajidae > Okamejei > Okamejei kenojei. The sequence continues at coordinate 15,582,209 of CM069133.1, forward strand.
TGCAGGGAAAATGCTGGGAACTATAGGCCAGTGAGCTTAACATCTGTAGTTGGTAAGTACTGGAAGGTATACTGAGGGATAGGATATACAGGCATTTGGACAGGCAAGGGATAGTCAGCATGGTTTTGTACATGGGAGGTCATGCCTCACAAATCTGATTGAGTTTTTTGAAGACGGCCAAAAAGGTCGACGAGGGTAGAGCAACAGATGTTGTATACATGGATTTCAGTAAGGCATTCGACAAGGTTCCCCATGGTAGACTGCTCTGGAAGGTAAGATCCAAGGAGAGATAGCTGAATGGATAGAAAATTGGCTTCATTGAAGGAAGCAGAAGGTGATGGTGGAAGATTGCTTTTTTTATTTTTTTTTAAATTTTATTTATTATTATTGATTTTTTTTAATAGATAGAAAAAATAAAGAGAGAAAAAAGAGAAAATTAGAAAGATAGAATAAACTATCCATAATACAACTTAGGAGATAGGTCCGTAGGTCAGAGAACATAACTATTCATCTAGTCCTGGGTTCAAGCTTCCGTCAGGTTTTCGCACCGGCCCATTCTACCCCTTCAGATAATCTATGAACGGAGACCATATGCTAGTAAATAATTCTGGTTTGTCAATTAAGACAAATCTAATTTTTTCCAGATTTAAGGTCTCTGACATTTCCACAATCCACATTTTGATTGTGGGGGTTGCTGGGTTTTTCCAAAATTTTAATATTAATTTTTTCCCAGTTATTATACTGTAATCAAGGAAATTTCTTTGGTTTATTGTAAGTTTTAGGTATTGTATTATTAATTTAGAATCGGGCTCCAGTTGAGTATTAACCACTACGGAAATAATTTTAAAAAGATCCATCCAAAATGTTTTAATTTTTATGCAACTTACAAAGGTATGGGTTAAATTAGCCTCAGAGTATTGACATTTATCACAGATAGGAGAGATATTAGGAAAAAATCTATTTAATTTTGTTTTAGAATAATGCAATCTATGTAGTACTTTAAATTGTATTAAAGAATGTCTGGCGTTTAACGAACATTGATGTATATATTGTAGACTTTCATCCCAAATATCTTTTGTTATGGGTTGAACTAATTCATTTTCCCATGCTTGTCTATATAATTCCGTCGACGGAATCTCACTGTCTAAAGGAGTATTATAAATGTAAGATATTAATTTGATGGTGTTGGAGTGTTTATTCAAACATTCATCTAAAATCTCTGGCTCTCTAGTTCTGGTGGAAGATTGCTTCTCAGACTGGAGGCCTGCGACTAGTGGTATGCCTCAGGGTTCAGTGCTGAGCCTGATACTGTTTGTCATCTACATCAATGGTTTGGATGAGAACATGTAGCTGGGACATGTTGGCCAGTGTAGGCAAAATGGCCTGTTTCCACACTGTATCACTCTATGACTCTGTGAATTAGGAATATATGTACATTGCTTGACCCCTTGCATCTGCTGCATGAGTGCATTATTTATAAGATGATGGCAGATCTGAAAATGACCCCAACTCTGCATTCATAAGTTCATGCAGTGTTAGGCCATTTGGCCCATCAAGTCTACTCAGCCATTCAATCATGACTGATCTATCTTTCTTTCTCAACCCTATTCTCCTACCTTCTCGCTATAACCCCTGACACCATTACTAATCAAGAAACTCTCTATCCCTGCCTTTAAAATATCCATTGACTTGGCCTCTACAGCCTTCTATGGCAATGAATTCCACAGATTCGCCGCCCTCTGACTAAATAAATTCCTTCTAATCTTCTATTCTGAGGCTATGGCCTCTGGTCCTAGCCTCTCACACTAGGGGAAACATCCTCCCACATTCCCATTCATCCTTGGTAACCTTTCAGCCTCTTGCTTATCAAGTGTTTATCTCTGTCTAAAAAATACTCAAAAAGTCTTCTTTCACCATTCTTTGAAGAAGATTCTGAAGAAAACTACTATCTTAAACAGATGATTGCTTGATTTAGTAACTTTTAATTCCAGATTCTCTTTTAAGGAAACACTCGCTCCACATCCACATTGTCAAGACCCGGTGGGTCTTGTCGCCGGTGGCGGTAAGGTGGTGGCACTTTGGTGCAGCAGTAGAGTTGCTGCCTTATAATGCCGGAGACCCGGGATCAATCCTGACTACGGGAGCTGTCTGTACAGAGTTTGTACGTTCTCCCCATGACCTGCATTGGTTTCCCCCGAGAGCTCCGGTTCCACACTCCAAAGACACACAGGTTTGTAGGCTAATTAGCTTTGGTAAAATTGTGAATTGTCCCCAGTGTGTGCAGGATAGTGTTAGTGTGTGGGGATCTCTGAGCGTCGCAGACTCTGTGGACCCAAGGGCCTGTTTCCACGCTGTATCTCTAAAGCCAAAACTAAAAACTAAAACCCTTCAAGCTCTTTCATGTTTCAATCAAATGACCTCTAAATCTTCTGAACTTTAGTGGATACAAGCCTGACCTGTCCGTTCTTTCCTCAATGTCTCTCAATTCTCTATATCAATCCCAAAATAGAGACTTATGTACAGAATCATTAAATTTCAAAGGACAACGTGGATTAATATTCTTCACGATAACTTATGTCAATTATATTAGGCTTGTAACAGCAGCAGTCATAAATAGACTTTAGTTAAGGCAAAAACTCTTAGATGTAGCTATGTGGGTGAAATGATGAGATCCGTTTTTTTTAAATTGTGAAAAGTGAAATGCTCGCTGATAATTAATTTCCTCCCATTTAGAAAATGGTGAAAGTTGAAACCTGAAAACATAGCTGGTCAATAACTCTTTAACTGCTAGTTAAATCCTAAATGTGCTGATTGTGTGGAACCAGCACTTTCTCTAAAGAAAGTGAATTACATCTGTGGTTGATTTTCAAAGAGAGATGAAGTGGTTAAATCTCAGTGGGATACACTATTTGATGCAGCTCCTCTGATTTTTAAGGAAGGCTGGTTATTTGCAATGCAAATCCTGCTGTCACATATGTCCTTCATTATCAGTCATGAACTCTTCAATCATACCTGATCTGACCCAAAAGATCTGCAGCCCAATGCATATGATATTTCCTTTGCTCTATAATATGCCTAGAGCATACTCTCGCAATAGTTAGGTGTAAACATAAGCACCTTCTGTAGAGAGCACACAAACTGTAAATCAACTACAGATATGCTACACAAAAGTATTGCCTTGTAGTTAAATGAGTGAACTTTCAAGCATTTTTTTTATTATTTTTATTATATGAGCCTCATTGCCAATGGGAAAAAATAATTTGTCTGCCATTGGGAGATTTATTTAAAGGAGAATATTCTGACAAGTTCATTGCATGCAATTGGAGTACCAATGGGACAAACATCAACTAAAATGAAGATACTTTTTAGTAGAGATTAGAAATAATTAAAATCAGCAGAGTTGCTGCCTTACAGCGCCAGAGACTCGGGTTCAATCCCGACTATGGGCGCTGTCTGTACAGAGTTTGTACCTTCTCCCCGTGACCGCATGGGTTTTCTCAGAGATCTTCCGTTTCCTCCCATACTTCAAAGACTTGCAGGTTTGTAGGTTAATTGCCTTGGTATAAATGTAAAAAAAATGTGTCCCTAGTGTGTGTAGGATAGTGTTAATGTGTGGGGATCGCTGGTCGGAGCAGACTTGGTGGGCCGAAGGGCCTGTTTCTGTGATGTATCTCCAAACTAAACTAAACTAATTTTTTTTTAAATATTTCCCCTCACACAATTCAGAAGTGGACTGCAAGTAAATAAACATAACATGTCAACAGTGGTATTTGAATACAAACTTTAACATTGCCAACAGTAATATCTACAATTCCATTTAACAAAAAAAAACACACACAAGTTTAAAATGTGATATTGAGAGTGTGGCCTCTTTAATTATGTGTTTGAAACATCAGTCAACCTGACAACAATTTGAAATTGGCAGCTTCAGTGTCCAAATATACCACAGGTTGTAATTGTCCTATATTTAATATGTATATGATGTTACGTTACGCAACAGTGTAGAATAATATATAATAAAACTGGTATTTAAATGTTATATTCTGGAGCGCTTCAAATTTTAAACACATTTTAAAATCAAACAATATGGCATGTCTTAAGTAGTTCTCGGAAACATTTGTACTGTGCATGAAGGCACATTTTCAAATAAGTAGATCCTAAAGAATAGAATATTGTTGACTTATTAGTCTTCAGTAATATTATCATGTGATGGAACATATTGGAAATCACCACTTTTCTTCCTGGATCAGTACTGTGTACCTTTTGACTTCTTGGCAGGTGAAATGTGCTGTGGTGATTAAAGAAGACAGGCATATAGTTTGTTCAGAAAGAGCTTACACTAGTGTATGATGAGTTAAAACCTATACAAACCACACCACCCCATTTTAAAGCCTATAGGGAGGATCATCCATTTTACTTTCAAGTTTTTCTTCCCACAAACAAGCTATAATTTACTAGATGAGACTACGGTCTCACACAACTACAACATGTAGGTCCACAGTCTTTCACTGACATCTGGCTTTGACTAAGGAGTTCAGTGTCAAAGTGTTTGGTGGTGCTGTACCTGGCTCTCAAGCACTAATTACCAGTACTGAGCCCAGAAGTTAGGGGATCCTGGGGATTCATAACCAGTTTTCACATGGTCTTTGCACAAAAGGGGTCCTGTTCTGCATTATGCTGTTAACTTTAATTAGGAAGTGAGTTTGTTATATGCCAACCACATTAAGAACTACATGATTACAGCAGTGCATTAGGACAAGTTTATTTTAATGGCTTTTGTGTACGTGAACTAAATCCATGAGGGATGTATACTTCAGTTAACAGATCTTAAGCATTGCCTCCAGCACTTTCAGCAGTTTGCAGAAAGCTTAAAAGGGAGGCAAAAGCTTTAGCCAAAGTTTTTTTATGAATGATACATTCGGAAGTTCAATGTACCATATCATAAATGCTGTAACAAATAAATTCAACTATCATAAATGCTGCAACAAATAAATTAAACCTTAACAAATAAATTCAACTCAAATTCAAGAATTTCTGCTGCTGACATAAATTAAATCTTGAAATCTTTCTTAAGCTGTATTTTTATTTTCCTTTGACAATGTCCTCATTTCTGTTGCACCTCCTTTATTCTCAGGAGCCGGGTAACCAAACAAACATTTTCCAACCAAACTTTTCTCATCTAGTGCTACATTTTGTTACAGATTTCTTAATTTATGTATGATATCCTTCCTTCCAAACACAGCACCCCTTGATATATTTTGTGTGGGTGCCAACAAAAAGTGTTATTGACAAGAGTTGCAGAACAAATGTGCTTTAATGGATTATGGCACACAGATGCTTGAAAAACAGTCAGAAATAATAATCTGGCCACATTGGATAAAGTATTTTTTCTAATCTAGACTTTCAGCTAATTCCACTAATTTACATTAAAATATATTCCAATAAGATATATACCAGTTCATAGCTATTGTGGGCCAAAGGGCCTGTTCCTGTGCTGCACTGTTCTATGCTCTATGTTTATTCTATGTTTATTTCAGCTCTTTATAAGAATATTTCAACAAGCCTCACTCTGTGCCTTCTACCCATAACCTTGGAAAATAATTTCTGATTACATACATTCACCTCCATTTTAAACACTACAATTGATTCTGCTTCTACTATTAGCCTGGCATTACGTTCCAGACCTAGTCTATTCACTGTGCAAGGAAATTTGTCCTCGTGTCACCTTTGGCTGTGATCACTCAACCTCATTCTCCCCCCCCCCCCCAACCCTTCCCCCCAAAGTTTGTTACTCTTCCTGCAATGGGAACAATTTCACTCTATCCATGCCCTTCATGAGTTTAAATGTTGCAATTAGATCTAAGAACATAAGAAAGTAGGGCAGCACGGTGGTGCAGCAGTAGAGTTGGTGCCTGACAGCACTTGCAGTGCCAGAGATCAGGGTTCAATCACAACTGTGGGTGCAGTCTATATAGAGTTTGTACATTCTTCCCGTGACTGCGTGGGCTTTCTCTGAGATCTTCGGTTTCCTCTCACACTCCAAACACGTACAAGTTTGTAAGTTAATTGGCTTGGTATGAATGTAAATTGTCCCTAGCATATGTAGGATAGTATTAACGTGTGGGGATCGCTGGTCGGTGCGGACTCGCTGAGCCGAAGGACCTGTTTCTGCGCTATATCTCTAAACTAAACAGGAGCAGGATTAGGCCAGTAAACTGTTCTGCCTGTAAGTAGGATCACAGCTGATCCAATCTTGGCAACAGCACTGCTTTCCCACTCTCTTCCTGTACTCTCTCTCCCAGTTTAATTATCTGTCAGCCTTGAATATATTCAGTGATTTCACCTCCACAATGTTCGGAGACAGAGAATTCCAAAGAGATAAGAATTTCTTCCTCATTTTTGTACATATCCAAACCAGGGAAAATCTCAGCATTCAGGCTATCAATCCCTCTCAGAATCCCGTGTATTTCAATAAGATGATTTCCCATTATTCAACACTCCAGTAATCATAAGCCCAACCTGCAACAATTCTCTTCATTTGTCAAATCGTGACCCAGTGATCAGCCTGACGTACCTTCTCAGCACCGACTCCAGTCCTTCCTCCAGGCGGCACGGTCCACAGCTGCTAGAGCTGTTGTCTCACAGTGTCAGGGAACCGGGTTCAATCCTGACCTCGAGTGCTGTCTGGGTGAAGTTTGCACATTCTCCCCGTGGCTGCACAAGTTTCCTCTGGGTGCTTTGGTTTCCTCACACATCCCAAAGTTCGTAGGTTAATTAGCCTCTGTACAATTGTCCCTAATGTGTAGGGAGTGGATGAGAAAGTGGAATAACATAGAACTCGTGTGAATGTGTAATCGGTGGTCAGCATGAACTCAATGGGCCTGTTCCCATTCTGTACCACTAAACTAAACTGAATATGGAGACCATAACTACATGCTGTACTCCATGTGCAGTCTCACCAGCATCCTGTAAAGTTGTATCAAAGCTCCCTTGATTTCATATTCCACACGTTTGGCAGCAAAAGCCAACATTCCATTGGGCTTCCTAAATTACTTGCTCTACTTCCATGCTTTCATTTTGTGTTTCATGTATCGGGAACCCCAGATGCATTTGCAATGAAACACGTTGTGGCCTCCTGGCAACCTTCTATGTTCTAAGGAGCAAGACCCCAGCTTTTGCAGAATATCCATGTAACTAAAGTCCCTTTATTTTGGCAAATTTCTTCTGAAGCCTTCAGGTGTTTTGTGTAAGAAAGAACTGCAGATGCTGCTAAAATCGAAGGAAGACACAAAATGCTGGAGAAATTCAGCAGGTGAGGCAGCATCTTTGGAGAGAAGGAATGGGCAACGTTTCGGGTCGAGGCCCTTCTTCAGATGGGAAGAAGGGTCTCGACCCGAAACGTCACCCATTCCTTCTCTCCAGAGATGCTGCCTCACCCGCTGAGTTACTCCAGCATTTTGTGTCTACCTTCAGGTGTCTTGCCGTCTTTCCTGAACTGATGCTAAATCTGTTTTTTTCATACCAATACATCATGACGTTGCTAGGCTTGTACTCTGCGCCTCTATTTATTAAGACCAGGATTCCATGAGCTTTCTGGCCTCTTTATTAACCTGTTCTTCCACTTTCAATGAAATAAGCACATGCACGCTATCATTTCAATTTTTTTACCAGTTATTTTTCATCACAAGGACAATTTTCTTGCGGGATTGTGGGAGGTTGGATAGGAGTTGAGAATTATAAAAGTGCCTAATGGTGTAATTGATCATTTAGCTGACATACTAAACACCAGTGTACTCCAGATTGCTCTGATCTTATTCTTTAAAAACTAAAAAAATAATTTGTAAAATCAAAGTGCAAACTCAGTGAATTTTGCCTTTGTATCTAGTGCAAGATGTAGTTAGGTACCAAGGTATAACATATGTTTCTGATAACTTGCATTTATGGGAATTGTCACAATGTACCATGATTGCTAGCTAACAATGCCTTAGTTGAGTGTTTTGCTGCATTTGATCACTGCAATTGTCAAAAGCACTGAAGAAAACCAAATGTACTTCTTTAAGATATTTTACACAGATGTATTTAGGTGTTATTTAATTTCATTAAAACAGTTAAGGACTATTGAAATCTGCTGCATTCGCTTTTAAGCTTTACCATATGTCGCATCAATGTGGTTCTATTAAAATCAAGTGATGGGTGGATCAAATCTTCAATGGTTTAACAAAAAATATCCAGTTTGAGTGATTGCAATGGAGGAATCCTAATGATATGCTTAGATGGAAATCTAGTCTTTATATTAAATCAGAACAGATTTAACCCATCTGTTTGGTGTAGATGCATGCTGTTCACCAGCAAAACGTTATACACACCACTTTCCCATCATCAAACCAGCGATTGTTAATGATGGAGTGCTCCTATAACCAGATGTATGTCAGTCACTAACAAGTCTAAATTGTACTTCACCCAGCCTGAATATGGGGGTTCATGTCACTTGATTCAATTTGTTATGGACAGGCCCCTACTCTAGCGCAATTGTCCTGTCAAGGGAAGTTGAAATCTATTCTAACACGGCACACCAACAGTCATTGCTGCTTAAGATAGACACAAAATGCTGGAACAACTCACCGAGTCAGGCAGCATTTCTGGTAAAAATGGACATGCGATGTTTTGGGGTCAGGATCGTTCTTCAAACCTTTCTGCTAAAGAAGAGTCATGACCCGAAACGTCACTTGTCCATTTTCTTCAGAGATACTGCGTGACCCACTGGGTTTCTCCAGCATTTTGTGTCTAATCTTTGGTATAAATCAGAATCTACTGTTCCTTTTTATTAGTCATTGCTTCTTGGTACATAATCTTCAGGTTCCTCCCTAATAGTTCTCATGCAACACAGTTTGAACCTTTTGAAGAGCAAGACATGTCTACTAATTAACCTTTGGAGTTATACAATCCTTACTCAGATAAACTGCTCTGGTAAGAGGGGACATGGTTGAAGTGTAAAGAATTATGAGGAATATAAGTAGTGTAAACTTTTTCCCACATTGGAGATACACAAATCAAGAAGACATGGATTTAGGAAAATAAGGAGAGATTCAGAAGAATCATAATGGAGGCTATTTTCACACAGAGAGTGGTAAGTACCTGCTATGCACTGCCAGGGTACACTGACACAATTTAAGAAGACTCCCGGGGAGCACTTGAACTGTTTAGGCATAGAAGCATAGGAACCATAGAAGCTGGGAGATAGTATTAGTGCAGATGATGCCCAGTGGTCAGCATGGATGTGGTGATCATAATGGCCTCATTCCATGCTGCATGACTTCATGAATCGTCATGGCTTCCTCTGAGTGTTTTTCCAAATGGGCACCAGTTTGAGCTAAATGATGGTGAAAGGTTTCATATGAGACTGCTAGCAGCATTTGCTTGGCCATGTTTGCTCCGAGCAGGATTGCTAATTTTCAGTTCACCCGCTTTGTCCTCTGCTTTGTGCATGGGCTGTATAAGTCCTGTGAATACAAAGCAGAGAAAAGCATTGAACTGCAGACTCTTGACTCTATTACAAAAATATTCACAATTAAAATGGAATTAACTTATCTGTAGAAATATAGCAACTGATGCATGTCTGACATAATGAATGAGTGTTTCTTGCCTTCCTTGCTGAGAGATGGCTGCTGTAATATTGAATTTTTAGGCCTTGCTTTCTCATGTGTCTGTAACGGCAAATTCTATTTGTAAATTTGCTCATTCAAATTCTGATAGCCTTATTACAAGTCAAGGTTTAATCAATGCTAAATAATATGGGGGGAGACATTTACCAGGCGTGGACTTTAGATGCTGGTGCCAGTCATATGTTGCCTTTGAAATTTGGTTCTGAATGTAACATTTTTGTTAGAAATCAATTGTATCGGTTTTTTTTTGATTCACGCTCTTACATCTCTGAATTTTCACTGTTACACGATTGAGTCACTGAGATGCATCTCATCAAATTATGAATCTATTTTCCAATTTAACAAAAACATTGCACTCATAGGAGCACATAGTAACAAAATACCCAACAAAAATTGCATCCAGCATTTTTAATTTCTAAAATGTTGCATAACAGAACATTTCCAGAAACAAATTCCTTTTGCAAATCGAAAATGGCTGCAGTTTGTGTTCCTAAACACTGATAGGAATACAAAGCCACAATAAACAGATCCTTTCTTTAACTAATAGTATTTCCTGGATGAACAGAAACATTATAACTTTAGTATTGTGTTGAAGATCTGATGCAATGGGGCATAATTGAAGACAGAGTGGTTACGCAAAATAATAATTTTCTTCCTTTGCTTTAGTTTGGTTAAGAACTGTTTCAAACATTTATGAGCCCACAGCAGACAAAATCATCCTTTTGTGCAACCTTGTTCAAACTGGTCTGCAGTTAATCAACTTACAGTGTAAGGAAAGAGCAACATATGGATCTTGTTACTGCACAGAGAGCTGATTTTGGCAGTTCCTTTAGAAAGTAAATTAAAGCTTTAAGTAGTCAAGAAAAGTGACAGCATGTAGACCTTTGCTGCAGGGGAAACTTGGGTTCATTCTGTGGGTTTCTGAGTAAAGTTAAGGAAATAACTATTTCCTTTTTTAAAAAAATGGTCCTAAAAATTGGTCCTGTTAATTTTCTTAAAAATTGTGAAATGGTTCAGAGAATACTGTTTGCTCATTTCACATATTTAATGAGGTGGACATTATGAACAGTTGATGCAACTATTGGCATTAAGCTGGTATAAAGTGGCAATAATCTACTTGGTGTCAGTCTTTGGACTGTTGCCATGAACAATTTTCATTGATTTAATTCCAGCAGATAATGCACAAAATGTCACCCCAACATCAGAACATTAGACACAGAAACAGAATTATCATCTTGACCTAGCATCTTGACCTATTATCCATCCTGATTTGCAGATCATTCAAAGTAATACTATTTAAACCCACATATTATTGATCCAAATAGCCTTTAGCTCATTGCCCCGATCTAAATGTGCTAATGTAGGACAATCTTCTTCTTGGGCTGTCTTTCATAATCGAGAATGACCCAGTCCCACAAAAGATTCTGCAAAGTCCAACGTTAAAACCGCAGACTTTTCCACAGAGGAGATTGTGTGCCACCTCCATTCTTTAGGCACGTCTGCTGTCTTCTCCCAATGGTGGATTTGAAGTTCTCAACACCATCCCGGGTACTACTTCGCTATTTTTAATGGTCACGGGTCAGAGAATCCCACGATCTATTGAGGATGTTGCATTCTCTCAAAAAAAGCTTTCAGCTTGAATCCTTGCCTCTGTCTGCCTGATAATCTCTTCACAACGTGGAGTTCAGTCTGCTTCTCGCATAGATGCAAAATATGTCATTGCACTATTTTAGAACAGAACTAGAGATTTATCCCTACTTGCCAATGTCCCATGTATCATATCAGCTAGAATAATGGAGACAGCAAAGTTAGTGTGACACAAAAGATTGCAGGTGCTGGAATTCTGAGTGAAAAACCCACAATAGCAGGTTAGGCAGTATCGTGGAGGGACATGTACAGATAACATATCGGGTTGGGACCATTATCTGAGCAGTTTTTATTTCCATGTTCCCTTGATACGATGTTGCATAGTAGGGTGCTCTCGAAGGTTAGATCGCACGAGATCCATGGAAAGCTGGCTAACTGGATACAGAATTAGCTTCACGGAAGGAGGCAGAGGCTGATGGTGGAAGGTTGTTTTTGGATGGTGGAGGCCTCTAGGATATAATGCAGCTGTGTGGTTTATATCAGCGATTTGGGTAAAAATGTACAAGGTACGATTCGTGTGTTTACAGATGACACTAGAGTGGGTGGTTTTGTAGACAGTGATGATGGTGATCAAACATTACAGCACGATCTTGATCAGCTGGGCAAGTGGGCTGAAGGATGGTTAATGGAACTTAATGTAGGTAAGTGCGAGGAGTGACATTTTGGGCAGTCAAATTAGTATTTGCAGATTGGTTAGTGCATGTGCACCAGAGTAATGTACTAACATTAGCTCCACCTTACTGTCCACTTTATATTAACACTCACTTCGCATATTACGTAGTTACACCGGTGGTAGAGATGAACTAACAATGTATAATACTACACCACCATGACTTATGATTAAAGCTGATTTTGAACACCAGACTGTGTCTGTACAGTTCTCTACATTATTGATTAGCGAGAAGCTGGGAGGTCATGTTGCAGTTATTGGTGAGACTGCATTTAGAGTAATGTGTTCAGTTCCGGGCACCATGTTAGAAGATAGATATTGTCACGCTTGAAAGGGTTAGGAAAAGATTTACAAGCATGTTGCCAGGATTAGAGAGTCAGAGCTATAAGGAGAGGTTGAGTAGGCTGGGTCTCTGTTCCTTGGAGTGCAGGAGGATGAGGGGTGATCTTATTGATCTTATCGAGGATCAGAGGACATAGGTTCAAGGTGAGGGGGAAAAGATTTAATAGGAACCTAAGGGGTAACATTTTCACACAAAGGGTGGTGGGTGTATGGATCAAGCTACCAGAGGTAGTTGAGGCTGGGATTATCCCAACTTTTAAGATACAGTTAAGGGCCTGTCCCACTTAGTCCCACTTAGGCCTATTCACAAGCCAAGGTGATACAGGCACACGCCGCGATGAACAGGAAGGTTAAGACGGCAAGAACAGTGTACAGGTAAGTCTTTTAAAAGAGGGGGGAGGGGGGGGAGGGGAGAAGGGGGGAGAAAGAGTGGAGACACTTTTCAGAAGCCAGGCAACTTTTAATAAGCCAGAGATACACAGCTGTGAAGTTCGGCGGACATTTAATATTACCGGTCGGTTATCCTTGGTTCTGAAAACTCGTGCTTACGTTTTTTTTCCCCAATGAGCCAATGAAAATGGCCAGTCAGCAAAAGCGATTAACTAAAACTACCTACGACTACCCATAACTACATGGCGACCCCACTACAACTGCACCTGCGACTACAGGATTATCGATTTTCTCCATGGGGACCAATTTTTGTTCACAGAAACATTTTCAACACGTTGAAAATTTTGTGGCGACCATACTGAGGCCGTGACTAGTTCCCAGAATGCGGGAACTCCTCGCGACCATGAAGGAGACTCACCAGAGACCACCAGCGAACATGTGGCGATAATGTGGCGAGCGCAGAGTCCCCTGCACTCGCCTAAAAAGTTGTGTAAGTGGGACAGGCCCTTAAGACAGGTACATGGATAGGAGGGATATGGTCCAAATGCAGGCAGGTGGGACTGGTGTAGCTGGGATATGTTGGCCGCTGTGGGCAAGTTGGGCCGAAGGGCCTGTTTCCAAACTATTTCACTGACTCTTGTCTCTAGTGCAGGACCTACATAGTGAATGGCAGGGCCCTGGGGAATGTTGTATAACACAGTGAATAAGGGGTGCAGGTAAATAGTTCCTTGAAAGTGGTATCACAGGTAGATAGGGTAGTCAAGAAGGCTTTCAGTACATTGGACTTCATCAGTCAGGATCTTATGTTACAGTTGTACAAGTTGGTGACGCTGCATTTGGAGTATTATGTTCAGGTTTCATCATCCTGCTATAGGAAGGATTTAAGCTGGAAAGAATGCAGAGAAGGCTTTCAAAGATATTACCCGAACTTGAGGGCCTGAGCCATAAGGATAGGTTGGGAAGATGAGGAGTTTATTCCTTGGAGTGAGGGGTGATCTTATAGAGTTGTATAAAATAATGAGGGAAATAGATAGGTTGAATGCACAGATTATTTTACCAAGAATACGGGATTCAGGAATCAAAAGACTTTGGTTTAAAGAGGGGAAAGATTTAATAGGAAGCTAAGGTGAAACATTTTCAAACAGATGGTGGTGGTTATATGGAACAAGTTACCAGAGGAGGTAATTGAGGCAAGTAGTGTAACAACACTAAAAAGGAATTTGTATAGGTACATTAATAGGGGAGGTTTAGAAACATATGGGCCAAATACGGACAGATGGGACTAGCATAAAAAGCAAAGGTAGACAAAAATGCTGGAGAAACTCAGTGGATGAGGCAGCATCTATGGAGCGAAGGAATAGGTGACGTTTCAGGTGGAAACCCTTCTTCAGACAGATTTTTGTCTACCTTCGATTTTTCCAGCATCTGCAATTCTTTATTAAGCCCCGTCCCACAGTATGAGATAATTCATGAGTTCTCCCGAGTTTTCCCCCGATTCGAACTCGGAGAATGTCCGTAGCGGGTCCGTTGGAGTTCGTGAATGTCTCATAGCGGCTCGTAATGCTAACGGTAGGTATAAAAAGTAACCATTTTTTTACATCACGAGTATTCTTTTACTCGTGGACATTTTTTGCAGGGATGAAAAAACCTCACGAGTTACCGGATGTCCCGAGTACCTATCGTTAGCATTACGGACCGCTACGAGGCATCCACGATCTCCTTACGGACATTCTCCGAGTTCGAATCAGGGGAAAACTCGGGAGAACTTGTGAATTATCTCGTACAGTGGGACAGGGTTAAGCATGAAAAGCGCATCTTGTTCGACATGGACAAGTTGGGCCGAAGAGTCTGTTTCCATGTCAAATGACTCTAATGATGTCTCAAAGGTTCAAAGGTTATTTATTGGTCACATACACCAATTGGTGTAGTGAAATGTTTCTTGCCAAAGCAGCACATAAAAAAAGAATACAGACATAACAATAATAAAGAGATTTAAACATAAAAAACATCCCCCCACAATGGTTCCCATTATGAGGGAAGGCGCAAAGTCCAATCCCCATCCCATGTCCACCCATCGTCAGTGTCCACCCATCGTCAGGCCTATTGAGGCCTCACGGAGGCCCGATGTTCCAGGCCGTTGTCGCCAGGTGATGGTGCCCCGGTGTCGGGAGAATCCTCTCTCCGGGACTTGGGACACCTGGAATGGCCACTTCCTCACTGGAGTCCGTGGCTTCCGAAGCCAACAAGGCCACGCTGGATGGAGCTCCACCGCTGTCTCCTGATGTTAAAGTCAGCGCCGCCGCCCGCAGCTGGCCGCTCCACAGGCCCGCAGCTCCGCGACGTTTTTTCCCGGCGGTCTCAGCTCACCGGAGTTCCAGCGCGGCGACCCAGGCAAGGCATCGCCCGCTCCGCGATAGCGCTCCAGCGCCGTGCCGCCGCCAAAGCCGAGGTTCTGGGCGGTCCCCTCAGGAAACGCCGCTCCAGGCCCGCTGGTAGGCCGCGAGGACGGGTCAAAGTGCAGCCTGGAGAAAAACTGCCTCTCTCCGAACAGGTAGGGACCCTGAAAAGTAGTTTCCCTCCCCCCCACCCCCCACACAAAAAAGACTAGAACTCCAAAAACAAAACACTAAAACTCACTAAAAATTTAAAAAAAGAGTGAAAAACAAACAGCTGCAGGCTGGGCAGCCATACCATATAGGACGGCGCCCAGTCTCTATGAAATGACTGGCAGCAAACTATAGTGGAATAATAGTCAATAAACAGGATTTCCATTACTGCAAGACTGAGGTGCTACTGCAATTGTGGCTATAAATGCTGAGGTGATGACGTATGTGTAATTGGCTTTAGAGGTAGCAGGAATGCTGTTTTCAGTTTGTTTATTCTTTTGGACTAAAACCAGGGCCAAGTTATTGGTTAATGTAGAAAGGTCAAAATAGGGAGATATGCCGCATAACTATGGAGTCAAAACAACTGCGGAAGACACAGCTTGCCAATTGATTGCCAAGTGAGCCATTGGATTCTATCCAGAATAGAGGTAGGTAAAACTAAATCACGCCCTGTCCTTTAAACTACCACTTAATTGTGCAGTAATCAAATATTTCTTGAAAATAAAGTTGAAATACATATTTATTAGTTTTTCGGTTTTAGTTTGGTTTCGGGATAAGGCATGGAAGCTAGTTTACCATGTCAACCAGCAATCCCCGTACACTAGCACTATCCAACACACACTAGCGACAATTTACAATTTTTATAAAGCCAATTAACCCACAAACCAGTGTGGGAGGAAACCGGAGCAGCAGAGGAAAATCCATGCAGTTGCAGGGAGAATGTACAAACTCTGTACAGACAGCACCCGTAGTCAGGATCGAACCTGGGTTTCTGGCGCTGTAAGGCAGCAACTCTACCGCTGCGCCACCGTGCCGCCCCTCATCTCAACATTGATCTCAACATTATTCAGTGTTTTCACTGCAAATTAAGAAACCATGCTAAAGTCAATTCTAATTGTCTGAAATGCTTATGGTTTTTAAAGCTAGCTGAAATATCTATGTCTTTTTCATTCTAATTACGAATGAGTAAAAAGCTACCACACCTGACACGTTACTGTACTGCAAAATACCACCTCTGCACATAGGAGCCATCATAAACTGTATGTAAGTTACTGAAGAAACAATATTCCTATTAATCAACAGGTCTGTAATGCTCCTGCATGTATGAATTGTGTTGCTCTGCTATCTTACAGTGCCAGAGACCGGGGTTCGATCCTGACTACAGGTGCTGTCTGTGTGGAATTTGTGTGTTCTCCCCGTGACCGTGTAGGTTTTCTCCGGGTGATCTGGTTTCCTCACACACTCCAAAGATATGCAGGTTTGTAGGTTAATTGGTTTTGGTAGAGATTGTAAATTATCCCTGGTGTGTAGGATAATGCTAGTGTATGAGGATAGCTGGTTGGCATGGACTGGGTGGGCCGGAGAGCCTGTTACTGCGTTGTATCTCAAAATTAAACTAAACCTGAGTACATACAACAATTAAACACTCTTGGCTCTCTCTGGACTTAGTTTAGTTTAGTTTAGAGAAACTCCATACCGACAGTGACCCTCGGACTATCGTTGATTGGACTTTACCTTGCACTAAACGTTCAGATCAAGGTGTAGCCTTGCAACTGGTACCATGTAGTCCAGTTCAACCTGTGGGACATGCTCATCCTTCACGGAAAGTCTGCTTTGGCGGAGCAGGCGGAGGCGATCTTTGTGAACCAACGGCTGGAAAGGCACTGTGGAAAGTGAAGGGCTAGTCGGAGCACTAAAGACGACATGGCCATCCACGGCAGCCTGGAAGTCTCCAGCCGTGATGATTTTTCATACCGCTGGACTCTGACCTCCGCCGCCGAGAGGGTGGGGTTGTTACAGTGCAACGGCTTTCTCCACCTTCAACGCATTCACGCACAGGTTTGTGTGCAGCCCTCTTCTATTGGGACTGCACAACCCGCCATCATCGTTACCGACGGGCCACCACCAAATGTTGTTCCCTTATCATGCATCTATACACTGCAAATGGCTCGATTGTAATCGTGTATTGTCTATCTGCTGACTGGTTAGCACACAACAAAAGCTTTTCACTGTGCCTCGGTACACGTGACAATAAATTAAACTAAACTGAACCTAGTTAGGATCGAACCTGGGTCCCTGGCGCTGTGAGGCAGCAACTCTACCGCTCTGCCACTGTGCCGCCCACCAACTCGTGAATCCCATTGTACATCCTTTAAACGAATATCCCAACCAAGCTCAGCCTGCTTCCCAGATCTCACAGCACAGTTTTGAGAAAGAGGCGGCAATATCCCCTGTATCAGATCAGCCGGAATAATGGGATCAGCAGAGTGAAGGTGTTGACTAGCTGTGAGATCACGTTATGTGGGTGGTGTTAATTTCCCCAAACTGTTCATTCGATATGACTACTGGAATCAAACCCTTTTGTTATAAAAGCTGTCATGGAGGATTGGCAGTGGTGCATAAGGATGATGTGAATAGTTGCAATAAGTTTCTAATTTAAAGGTCTACTTGTAGGTGATTGATCGGGATGTGTTGAATCCAGGATATAGATTTCAGACAATTAGTCACGGGATTAGGAGTTGAGAAAGTACGGTTGAGAAATTCACAGCTTGAAAGGGTGGCAAAGGCATAGCTGTTATCATGTTTAAATTTTATGGCCCATAGCTTGACAACTTACCGCAGCTACGAGCTGAGACATGGGAATAACCAAAGTAGATTTATTTTTCGGTGTGAACAGGACAAGTCTCTTTCTCTGCCATGAATTCACATGCCCACTTGGACAGCTTACAACCCAGCCTTATGAATATTGATTTTCCTAATTTCAAGTAACTCTTGAATTCCCTCTCTCTCTCCGTCCCTCCCCCACCCTAGTCGTTCGTCTAGTTTCTATGCTGTCCTGCTTAGTTTCACTGTCTGTATCCACTCACCCTTTCCACAGCCAACATTGGACAATTGTGGGCTCCACTTTTCCTTGATCATCGATGCTGGCTTTGATTTGTTCTTTTCACACCTTTCTTTGTACCTTTTCAAACCGACGGTTTTCCTGTCGCTCGGTCTGAAGAAGGGAGTTGACCCGAAACGTCACCTCTTTCTATTCTCCGGAGATGCTGCCTGACCCACTGAGTTACTCCGGAATTGTGTGTCTATCTTCGGTGTAAACCAGCACCTGCAGTTTCTTCATGCACAATTCAGATGATGCCCTGGGTTTGGAGAAGTTAGATTTGAAAATAGATTCAGGCACCCTGACCACTTTTGTGAGATCATTAAATTTATTGCAGCACTTGTCAGGTCAGGTCGGGTCGGGGGGGGGGGGGGTTCCCACCGCCAAGGGGTACCATGGAATCCTGTGCTGCCTGCTCCGTGGTCGGATAGTCGGCGACTGAACTGTTTCCCCCACCAGGTGAGGAAGGGGCTGTGAACCCCGAGCTGGACCAAAAACAAGACCTGTCAAAGGGTGGATGAGCGCCTAGCAGGCCAACGGCCATCCACACTTCAGTAGAAGTTGCGATCACTGTTGTACATAGCATTGTAAGCCACCGTGCTCGATGATGATGATGATGATGACGATGGTCAGTATTGACGTGCACGGTTTTCTCCTCTCCTGACTTTCTCTGAATGTGCACAGGTGAAGATAGGAAGTTAATGCCTATCAGAACTGAACGAGGAGGAGGACACAAATGCAGGCTCAGACACAGGGCAGATCCGTTTTCAGAGTTTAATCGGTCCAAGTCGGTACACAGGTAAGCAAAAACAGGCAACAGAATAATCTAGGAGCAGGCAAAAACAGTGGTCGAAAAACAGGCAATGGTCACAAGATCACAAGATCACAAGATCACAAGATCACAAGATCACAAGATCACAAGATCACAAGATCACAAGATCACAAGATCACAAGATTTCTAGAGCTGGAACGAGGTGATACCAAGTAGCATACACAACGAACTGGCAATGAGAACGAAAACACAAAGGGCTTAAATACAGACCAACAGGGGATAACGAGACACAGGTGAAGCACATCAGGGCGGGGCCAACTATCACATGAGGGTAAACGACACGACAGGAAATGGGACCTGAAACAAGAGGAGACGTGAGACACCAAAATAAAACAAGAATGCAAACTCTAATACTAAAAACCAGTAAGAAACAGAAACTAGATCAAACGCGAGACCTGACAATGCCTCCTTTTCATCTCCCCCACCAATACCCCAGTTGGCTGTTTACATGCTGCTATTCCATTGTCTGCTATTCTCAGTGGTTTTACACCACTATTCAAAGATGACATCTCATTTTAAGAGATGCACACTAGACATTACTGCAATGACTAGCTTCATGCGTTGCTTTTTGCACGCATGGCAGCCTTCCATTCTGTGGGGACATTGTCTGCTGTGATTTAGGGGCCCTTGTATGATGTGTCTACCACAAACAATGCAGATGATGCAGCACGAGCCAGGAGATGGCAGGCCCAGCTCGCCGCCACAGACCATAGACTGAGGATCCTGCCCCAGACCGAAGACTTGCTTTGAGTGATCTGACAACCAAGGATCATACCCCAGCTCTCACAGCACCAACAGACGAACCGCCCGCTGTGGACTGACAATAGAGACCCGCCGGTAGGCCCGGCTCGCCCACCGCAGTCTCCGAACCTCGACTCCGAGCCACCGGCATGGATGGGACCCATGCTGCCCAGCGCAAGGATGGACCGACAGTGAGGTAGACCGTCAAGAGCGAGTTGCACCCCATCAAGAGCGAGGTAGACCATCAAGTGCACAGGAGCACCTGCGCCGTCGAGAGCTGCTTGGCTGGGGAGGGGGGGGGGAAACCGAGAATGAAGGGGGACTCGGCAGTGGAAGGTGGGCTGCTGCTAAATGCGGCGACTGGCAGAATATAGGGATGTTCGGTGAACTTGTGTAACTGTTGGCACCAGACATGTGGCAACTCTTGTGTACTGCCTGGGAGAGGTCTGCTGTACGATTTTACCAAGTTGTTTGCAGAACAAAGCATTTCGCCGTATCTCGGTACATGTGATTGAATCATTGAAAGCAGTGGGCTGAGAAGGTTGAGAGTTTGCTGGCCTATTCTTTACGTTTGACTCTCTACCCTGCTAACTGAGCGTTGCATATCTCCTCACCTCTTCTATTGCTCTCTAGACCAGTCAGTGTCCAATGATCCTGCCATCACAAGCAATCTCTCACATGTCAGCACACTTCACCTGGATCTGAGGTGGACAAGGCCGAACAGCCATCCATCGTGCTGATAAACTATAGACATGCAGATCTACGGGCATACAGGTCCTCCATCGATTTTTCGGCCCCCTTGGTTCCAGAGCATTTCTGAAATATCCGTTTTGCCAGACCAACGGATGTCACGGGCTCCCAGAGGATTCGATAACCGGAACAGTCTGCCTAGGACACCAAGGGGCCGAGATACTGACCCATAAAGTCGGTCTCGGAAGTCGGCTGTGGGAGGGGGCAAATTCAACCCGCCCATTTGCCTCTCCCGATGAGGTAGAGATCGGCCACCTCACCCGGCCTTGGCGCCACATTTTCAGGGGGACTTCCGGAGGGGGGGGGGGGGGATTTCAAGTGCGCTCTTGTAATTTTGTCCAGAGGTGCCGGACCACCAGTTGCTGGAAAATTAGTGTTGGACCTGTACGACAATAATAGTGGGAAATAAAACTATCTCCCCTCTACGCTTGCAGCTCAACCAGAGACATCAACTTTTCATATCCCTCCACATTTGCTGCCTCCCTCCACTGCAGAGGAAAGATTGCCAATGTACAGCAGTATCAGGGAGCAGGGTGACAGAGGCTGGTTGATAATGGGGGGGAATGAGACTGGTGGGGGTGAAGGGTAGATGGAACCAGGTAGAGGAAGGTACGAGTGCAAAACTCCCTCTGCCAGTTCTCTGCCCATTTCTGTCATGGGCTGAGGGGCCTGTTCCTGTTCTGTACTTATTCTATGTTCTAATTGCTGATTCTGATTAAAGTGCCGGCACAATGTTATTAATTAGTGAATTTTGGTCACTAGTTCCAGCCAGAATAAAGCAATAGCAATGTGCGTCTAAATAGAAAGATGTGTCACGTGCATTGAAGATTTGTTTGCCTTACTTCTGTCAGTGGTGTTGGTAGCAGGTTTGGAAAATACTGCAGAAGAAACCTCTATGACATCCTGCACTGCGTCCTATAGTCAGTACACATCACAGGGCAGCGCAGCGGTAGAGTTGCTGCCTCGAAGATAGACACAAAATGCTGGTGTAACTCAACGGATCAGACAGCATCTCTGGAGTAAAGGAATAGGCCTAGACCCAGCTCAGTTGCTGCCTCACAGTGGCAGAGACCCAAATTCGACCCTGGTCTTCGTTCTGTCTGTGTGTAGCTTCTCCCTGTGACCATGTGGGTTTTCTCCGGCCGTTCCAGTTTCCTCCAAAGACGTACGGGGTTAGTAGGTTAGTTGGCTGCTGTAAATTGCTTCTAGTGTGTAAGATGCCAAAAGTGGGATCACAGAACTGGTGTACAGTTGATCGATGGTCAGCGTGGGCTCGGTCAGCTGAAGGGCCTTACTCCATGCTGTATCCCAAAACATCCTCAATTAAGTTATCAGTCAAGAACCTGTGCTTTGTACCAGATAGACTCAGATGAGAATCTTGGACTGAGTAAGGACAACCAGATGCTGAAGTAAGGAAGTTTCTGCATTTTCCTGGCAGGTGAACCAAGATAAACCAAGTAGCCTTCCATATCCTGCGGTTATTCACATGCTCATAGACTTCATGAAGCCTCCATTCAGAACATGTCATTATTCATTGTGGGCCGAAGGGCCCATTCTTGTGCTGTACTGTTCTATACCACAGGTATTGGAGACCAGAGAATATTATAGCACAGAAATAGGCCCTTTGACCAAACTCATCAATGGTAACTAGCATGCTCCAATTTGCCTGCATTCGACCCATATCTCATGGGGAGAACGGACAAACGCAATGCAGACAAGTACCCTTAGTCAGGATCTAACCTGGGGTCTCTGACGCTGTTAGGCAGCAACTCTACCACTGTGCCACAATGCCGCCCGACCCAATTCATTAAAAATGTTTACTATAGAAATCTTCTCCTGCAGCCTTTTATTGTGCTAAAAACGACATATCAGCATTCTCTTAAACACTCAAGCATTATTTTACTGTACAATTAAGCTACTTTAACACTGCCAAATGTTTGTAGTAAAGGGAAATGTTATATAAATCTACAAATTCTGTGAATTATGCAGTTTATTCCAGATAATGTTGTCTGTATTTCTGCTACATATTAACAATTTGGCATTTTCTAAAAGTTTCTAATGTGGAAAATGGAAGAAAGTTGAGGTTTTATTTTCTGATGTCACAGTTAGCTATGGTTTAAAGTGGTGGCATTTTGATGTGGTAGATTTATGGCAGACTTACAATCTGTTTTGAAATCCACCATAAGAATTCATAACGATAAACTAGATTAATAAAACTGTGTTTGATTTTTTGCTGCAGTTCCAAACATGTTATGCTGAAGAGAATTTGACATTTAAAATTAAGCCACTTATGGAATAAAAACATTTTTTTCCCCTCAGTTTTAATTGTTTGATTTGCCCTCTCCCCGTGTGAATGAAACAGCTCAAAATCAAAGTTTAATTCTGAGAGGGGCAACAAAAGGCCCCACTGAAATTTGAAGAATAATTGATTTGAATTAGAGAGAATGGTTTAAAGTCATACAGCATGGAAACAGCCACTTTGGCCCAACTTTCCCATGCAGACCAGCATGCCCCATCTACACTAGTCCCATCTGCCTGCTATATCCTTCTAAACCTATCCTATCCATGTACCTGTCCAAATGTGTTTTAAACGCTGCGATAGTACCTGCCCCAACTACCTCCTATGGCAGCCAATTCCATGCACCCACAACCCTTTGTGTGAAAATGTTGCCCCTCAAGTTCCTATTAAATCTTCGCGCCCCCCCCCCCCCCCCCCCCCCCTCACCTTAAACCTTAAATTTTGTTGGCCTTGTGGAATAAAGGAAGATGAGGTTTGCCTGATTGAGCCACAAACCAAACCTATACTTCACAAAGCACTTCCTAGGTAGGATCAATCTTTGATTTAAGAGATTCAGCACAGAAACAGGGCATTTGAAACATACAGTTCATCATTGATAAATCCTTTACACTACTTCTATGTTATCCCACCGTCCCATCTACTCCAAGACACTAGGGGCAATTTACACAGACCAATTAACCTATAAACCCACTGTCTTTGGGATGTGGAAGGAAACTGGGGGTTTAGTTTAGTTTAGAGATAGAGCGTGGAAACAGGCCCATCGGCCCACCGTGTCTGCACCAACCAGGAGGCTGAGAGATGATCTTATGGAGGTGTATAAGATCACAAAGGGAATAGATAGGGTGAATGCACAGTGACTTTTACCCAGATTAGGGGAATCAAGAACTAAAGGATGTAGGTATAAGGTGAGAAGAGAAAGATTTACTAGGAACCTGAGCGACAACTTTTTCACTCAGAGGGTAGTGAGAATATGAAGTGAGCAAGCAGCAGATGTAGTTGAGGCAGATATGATTTGGGCAGGTGTATGGATAGAAAAGCCTTAGAGGGAAATTAGTAAGATGCAAATAAATGGGACTAGCTTGGATGGGCATCTTGGTCAGCGTGGACGAGTTGTGGCTGAATGAATCTATGACTCTATTGGGAAAAGGCCTTGGCTCCTGGTCTTCTTCGTTCGTGTCCTTATGCTAAATAGTGGCTCGCCACTGCTGTACACATCGTTGTGCTATTGGAGTATTAAGTGCAAGGTCTGCAGTAGTACCTGGATTATCCTCCTGGTTATCGCCGCTGGTTATCGCTCTGGAGATTCAGCCTGGTCTATCCGTGCTTGTTGACTGAACACAGGCTTAGCTTGAATTATTAAACAGACGGCTGGGACTTACACACATAACTTAGAAACTGGATGGCACTTTATTTGTCACCCTGCAACTGCACTGAGTGTGGCACTGGAGCCAAAGCAGAAACGTCCATAAAGATTGTAAAATTAGTTCACTTTTTTAAACTCTTTAAATGATGTGTTCGAGCAGCGTCTTTGCAATGCTGTTTCCGTACCTAGAGAAGACTGTCGGCTCTTAAAGGCACAATCTTCATGGCAGCCAAACATTAACTAACACATAAGTTGCTGTAGTTTAGTTCAGTTTGGAGATACAGTGCGGAAACAGGCCCTTTGGCCCATAGAGCCAGCGATCCCTGCACATGAACACTACCCTACACACACTTGGGAGAATTTTTACATTTATACAATTATACCAAGCCAATTAACCTACAAACCTGTACATCTTTGGAGTGTGGGGGGAAATCGAACATCTCGGAGAAAACCCACGCAGGTCATGGGGAGAAGGTACAAACTCTATACAGATAAGCACCCGTATTCAGGATCGAACCCAGGTCTTTGACTGCTCTAAGGCAGTAGCTCTTGCGCTGCACCACCACAGGAGAGGTGTAGCTACAGAAACCAGGGTCTTAAGCTTTGTGCGTCCTACCCCAGGGCCGCATAGTTTAACTTCACTCCCTGGAATCTCCTGCCACCAGGGTAAAGTGTGGCACCAGATTCCCGGGAGCGAGGTTGGGGTATGCTGTCCATGCCCAGTGAATGATCATTGATCAAAACATTACATGATTTTCTCATTAGTTACATGTGATGGAGCACAAACTAAACAATTTGGGATGTATGTACACAGTCTTCAGTAATGTGTAGGAAGGAACTGCAGGTGCTGAATTATACCAAAGATAAACACAAAGTGCTGGGGCAATTCTGCAGGTCAGGCAGCATCTCAGGAGAAAAGGAATAGGTGACGTTCCAGGTCGAAACTCTTCCTCAGACAGACCCTTTCTCCAGAGATGTTTTCTGACCCGCTAAGTTACTCCAGCATTTTGTGTCTATTTTGCATTCACGGTGACGCAGCGGTAGAGTTGCTGCCTTACAGCGAATGCAGCGCCGGAGACCCAGGTTCGATCCCGACTACAGGTGCTGTCCGTACAGACTTTGTACGTTCTCCCCGTGACCTGCGTGGGTTTTCTCCAAGATCTTTGGTTTCCTCCCACACTCCAAAGACGTACAGGTTCGTAGGTTAATTGGCTTGGTAAATGTAAAAGTTGTCCCTGGTGGGTGTAGGATGGTGTTAATGTGCGGGGGTCACTGGTCGACGCGGACCTTGTGGGTCGAAGGACCCGTTTCCGTGCTGTATCTCTAAACTAAACTAAACTAAACTAAACCTTACGGAGCTTTGGGTGTCCTGAAACTTACCATTATGTGGATTGCAATGATCAAACAGAATATAAGTAATGATACAAGACTACCAGGCCAAGAATATAAGAACGGAAAGAAGGAATGGACTCTCCACTATTAAATGGATGATCTGATCTTGTCCTCTGTGTCTATCCGCAGTCTCCATTATCTATCTACAGCTTTGAGTAGGTTGTGGCACTGCTGTGTGAGGAAGTGAAACTCTTTAAATGGCAACAATATGAAAAGTGTAGTTGCTCCACAATTATTGTGACTGTTCAGCAACAGTCATTTTCTTGCACTGGGGCCTCTAATGTATGTTTCAAGGGGTTAAAGTGAGCACTGTGCAATGATAGAAGCAGTGACACGGTGAACACATTATATTCGCTAACCTGAATCGCCTGATCTAATTTTGCAACTGGCATGAATTCACCTGGAAACGATCGCTAACACAATTTGTCACGGCTGTAATCAATTTTGGATCACATATCACTGAGAAAACAGTACTATGCAATCCAATTTCTAGGCAATGCTTTGTAATGAAGAACAGCAGCTTGAAACACCAAAATGAAGCTCGTAACACTGCAACTCTATCCAGAATAAAAGGCAAATGGTAGGTTTTATTGAAATCTAGCAATCCAACGGTTTATTCTATGTTCTTGGAGGATTTCATGGTTTCCATGGCCAGTTTAAGGACCTAGCCAACCTGAAGTCACACATGGTGTGCTGTTTTTGTCACCCAGCTATTAAAAGGATATTATTAAGCTGGAAAAAGTGCAGAGAAGACAAACCGTTCCCTCTACAACTCCCTGATCAACTCATCCCTTCCCACCCAAACCACCCCCTCCCCAGGTACTTTCCACTGCAACTGCGGGAGATACAACACTCTCCCCCCGACTCAATCCGAGGACCCCGACAGTCTTTTCAGGTGAGGCAGAGGTTCACTTGCACTTCCTCCAACCTCGGCGAGACCAAGCGCAGGCTCGGTGATCGTTTCGCTGAACACTGCCGCTCAGTCCACCTAAACCTACCTGATCTCCCGGTTGCTCAGCACTTTAACTCCCCCTCCCATTCCCACACTGACCTTTCTGTCCTGGGCCTCCTCCATTGTCAGAGTGAGGCCCAGTGCAAGTTGGAGGAATAACACCTCATATTTTGCTTGGGTGGCTTACACCTCAGCGGTATGAACATTAACTTCTCTAACTTCAACTAGTCCCTGCTTTCCCTCTCTCTCCATCCTCTCCCTCTTCCCAGTTCTCCCATCAGTCTTAATGCATCCGACTAGATTTTATCTCTGTACCACACACTCCCCTGACATCAATCTGAAGAAGGGTCTCGACCAAAACGCCACCCATTCCTTCTCTCCAGAGATGCTGCCTGTCCCGCCGAGTTACTCCAACATTTTGTGTCTACCTTCGATTTAAACCAGCATCTGCAGTTATTTCCAAAGATGTTGCCAGGACTTGAGGGCCAGAACTATTGGGAGAGGTTGGGCAGGCTAGGTGATAGACAATCCAACATCTAAGAGGAAGAGGCTCTATTAGTTTTCCCATCCTCAAAAACCATTGAGGACATCTGAAGACAGGACTCAAGTATTTGTTACCATTTTGGCCAGGAGTGCCAGGCATATAATCTATTGCAATCTTCTTCCTCCGTAACATTTTAGTTCATTCTGCAACTCCAGTTCTCAATCCTGTTGAATGAAAACCACCTAACCCATATCAATATGAGGTAGACAAAAAATGGTGGTAGACAAAAAATGTGTTTCGGGTCGAGACTCTTTTTCAGTCTGAAGAAGGGTCTCGACCTGAAACGCTGCCAATTCCTTCTTTCCATACGTGCTGCCTCACATGCTGAGTTTCTCTAGCATTTTTTGTCTACCTTCGATTTTACCAGCATCTGCAGTTCTTTCTTAAACATAACCCATATGAATTTCCAGTATTGGCACAAGCTGTTTCTTTTTAAATGCTATGGCTGTCTAAGGATTCCCAGAGACCATGGTGACCTGTGACCAGGGTAACGAGTGTACTAAGTATTTTGTTTGGTACATCTTCTAACTCAATAGCAATATTATTTAACCCTTATGGACACCCTATAATCTCAGTGACCCTCTGATAGGCAAACTCCACATTGGGAACCATTGCTGTATGTAATAGAAGGAAATAATTGAGTAAATTGGATACACTAAAGGCAGATAGACACAAAATGCTGGAGTAACGCAACGGGTCACCTGAGCTACTTGTCCCGGCTATAGACACTCATGCCCAATGGCTCACCCTTTGCAGATCCTGGATCTAAACTATCCTCCACTGTTGGTGGAGCGCCAATAGCCGATTAGGTGGATGCCAGAGACAGATTGAGTGAAGGAGGTCCACCTTAAATCCCATGTGGCTCAGCTGCCAGGATCTAGGTAGGTATGTAGGAGTTCCTGACCATCTGAAAGAAGGGCACAAGGAAAGAATCAATGGAGAAGAGGTCACGTAAGAGATGCCTGCGTTATGCGCTATTATTGTTATTCCTGGCCTTGAACACATTTTTGAACTATGCTATTTGGAGCTTCATAATGGAGCCAGATTGGTTTCTGGGTTCCTGACGCAGGGATTCATCCGAGTGAGGTCACCCATTCCTTCTCTCCAGAGATGCTGCCTGTACCGCTAGAGTTACTCCAGCATTTTGTTTTCTACCTTCGATTTCAACCAGCATCTGCAGTTCTTTCCTACACAGGCATTATTCCCCTACTCTTCACACTGTCGATTAGAGCCTCCAGATCCAGGCCTGAAAATCAAAGTGGTCAACACTATCCCAACATGAACTGGATCTGACTGGATGATAATTACGATAACAAGGTGGGAATGTTTTTGCAAGCCTAAACCAGGTCAAGTGGCAAGAGTTAATTGTGCAATGCAATTCCAGCACCACTTTTCCAGCACTATCCGATTTCTTTGCTCTCCCACCTTCTTTTAATAAAAATACTCGCATTTGCCTGCAGAATAAATAGCCTTAGTAGTCCCTTTATGGGTATTTATAGATTTAAGTACACCAGTTAAGGCCGCAGGATGGGATTATAAAATTGGGCAGAACAAATTGAAAGTATAGTTATCAGGAAATCACTTCCACCTGACAGTCACTACACAAATGTGCATTATGGCTGCTGGCATGTCAGGAGGTTGGTGATGTTACATTTTTTCCCTCAGTATAATTGAGACATTAGAGACAAGGGGCATGGAACAGTCAACTTCCCAATGATCGTCCAGTGGTTTTGACATCCACCATCATGAAATGTTTTGAGAGGATAGTTATGTACAGCATTAAATCCAGTCTACCCAGTGGCCTGGACCCACTGCAGTTCGCCTAGCCCCACAATAGGTCCACGGACGATGCCATCGCCCTGGCCCTACACTCTTCCCTGGAGCACCTGGATAAGACAGACACCTACGTCAGATTCCTATTCATAGACTACTGCTCTATTATACACCATTATACCATCCAATTTTATCACCAAACTCGCTGGACTTGGTGCCAGCACTCATCTCTGCAACTGGATCCTCGACTTCCTGACCAACAGACCCCAATCAGTGAGGACAAAGGACAAATCATCCTCTACGATAATCCTCAACACTGGTGCTCCACAAGGATAGGTTCTCAGCCCCCTTTTATTACACCCACGACTGTGCAGCCATGTGCGAATCTAATTCAATTGACAAATTTGCAGATGACACCACCATTGTGGGCCGGATATCAAATAATGATGAGACAGGGTACAGGAAGGAGATCGACAACCTCGTGCCCTGGTGTCGAGACAATAACCTTTCTTTCAATGTCAGCAAGACAAAGGAGATAGCGATCGACTTCCAGAAGTGAAGCAGGACACATACCCCAGTTTGCATTGACGGTGCCACAATAGAGATTCTGAGGAGTAAATATCACAAACAACTTCTCCTGGACCACCCGTATTGAAGTAGAAAGCACACCAATGCCTCTACTTTCTTAGAAGGCTTAGGAAGTTCGGCATGTCCCCAGCAACTCTCACCAACTTCTACAGATGTGCCATGAAATGCATTTTATCGTGATGCATCGCAGCTTCTTTTGGGATCAGCTTCATCCAAGATCGCAAGAAATTGCAGAGAATTGTGGAAGCAGCCCAGACCATCAAAAACACAAAACTCCCTTCCATTTACTCCTTTTATAACTTGCGCTGCCTCAGCTCAGCAAGGCCAGCAGCATAATCAAGGACGAGTCGCACCCTGGCCATTCCCGCCTCCCCTCTCCCATCGGGCAAAAGAGGCAGAAGTGTGAAAACGCTCACCCAGATTCAAGGACCCATTTCATCCCAGCTGTTATCAGGCAAACTGAACTATCCTACCGCAACTAGAGAGCAGTCTTGAACTGCTATCTACCTAATTGATGACCCTTGGACTAGCTTTAATCGGACTTTACTGACTTTACCTTGCACTAAAGGTTATTCACTGTAAATGGCTCGATTGTAATCATGTGTAGGCTTTCTGTTGACAGGTTAGCATGCAACAAAAGCTTTTCACTGTACCTAGAGACTAGAGACTAAAGACCTTAAAATAAATTGATGCAAATAAATGCATCTTTTGGGCAGCTACACTTTTGTCATCTCTCTACTGCTTACTGTCCTAAATAGGCAAGTTTTAATGACGTTGAAGAGTAAAATCTGAAAAGTGAGATTTCTGCTCACTGACATATAGTTCCCACTTGTCCTTGATCCCCTTCATGAATAACAGTACATCTTGAATCTTACAGAACTACACCAAGATTAAAGATGATGCAAATAATACCACAAGGGCCTCCACCATTTCCTCACTAATCTCCCACGAGGTCCATGGATCCACCCTAATGCACTTTAAAAATGCCAATGTCCCCTCTTTGGTAATTCGTACATAACCTAAGACATCACATCTCAAAGGCCTCAATTCCTTTGCTTCCATGATTGTCTGCGCCATGACAACAGATGAGAATTATTCTTTCAATGCCCTCCCCATTTCTTATGCCTCTACACAAAGACAACAATGCTGATATTGAAGGGAGCCTATTCTTTCCCTGGCCTTCCATTTACTCTTAATATACCTGTGGATCCCTTGGGATTTTCCTTTACTTTGCCTGCCAGATCCATTTTGTGATCTCTTTTTACCCTCCTGGTTGTTTTCTTCAGTTCTAACACTCCTACACTTCTAATACTCGCGGAGGGATTCGCTAAATCCCAATTCCCTAAATCTGACACGTTTCTCCTTCTTCGGGACAAAAGCCGCACATCTCCTGTCATTTGGGGTTTCCGAAACGTGCCAGTTTTGCCCTTCACTCACACAGGACCTTGCTGCCCCTGCCCTCTTCTTGTGTTACTTTTGAAAGTTTCCACATGCTAGCCATCCCCTTACCTGCAAACCAACTCTCCCCATCCACCCCTGCAAGTTCCTGCTTCATGCTTCCAAAATCACATCAGCTGGTAATCATCAAGTAATTTGTTCATCATTTCATTACACTTTTTTTACTACGTAGATCTTGCCCAATATCCTATTTTATTCTGGCACCCATAACTTCGGACTATGTTCCCTCCACATCGAAGACAGTGCCCAAAGGAACAACTTCCCTGGATTCGAAATCTTAATTTCCAAGAAAATCTGAAAGACCTCTCTCAGGATTTACTTTCTTTCCTCATGACTTAATCCTTCAGCTTCTGGCCGTCATCCAATAACTACAAAATTCTAACTTAAATATAATGGGGCAGAACTTGCGCTGAGCACGAGATTGTCTATTATACTACTACTTCCATCAGTAATGAGTATGACCTTCTGCGGGGAGCAAAATTCTCAGCTGGCTGGCATCACGCACCACCACACAGGGCAGTAAAGAGGTGCTCTTGGAGTCGGTGGCTAGCTATCTTTCAAGAGCAACTTTGGGCGGCATAGACCCGGGTTCGATCCTGACTACGGTTGCTGTCTGTATGGAGTTTGTACGTTCTCCCTGTGACTGCGTGGGTTTTCCTTGGGTCCTCCGGTTTCCTCCCACATTCCAAAGACGTATAAGTTTGTAGGTTAATTTGGCTTCGGAACAGATTGTAATTTGACCCCAGTGTGTAGGATGATGTCAGTGTACGGGGATCGCTGGTGGGTGTGGACTCTGTGGGCCAAGGGGCCTGTTTCCTCGCTGTATCTCTAAACTAAACTAAACTAAACTAAAGTAAACATCTTCCATCAGTAATGAGTAATGAGAGTAATGAGCAAAGCTCCCAGCTGACTGGACCAGGTGGCTGCCTATCTTTCAAGAACAGCTTTGACACTCGATAAGACCCTATCCTCAGAGTCCTTGTCTGTCAAAGATGTCACAGAAACTGAAGGCTTGTGATTGTCTTCCACACATGTAAGCAGTTGTAACGAAAAATAGGGATTATGAAAAGAAAATTGAACTGTTTTAATTTTTTTTTTGGATGCAAATGCTAAAGAACACTCACACAATTAAAACAACCAGATTCATTTCAACTTACTAGTTTATAGCAAATAAAAAGGTCAACCTACTGCTCTGTGGCCAGCTGCTTGTTCTCATTCATTTCAGTGAATGTGCCAGCACCATTCTGGCACCAGTTCATTGGGCACTTTTCCCAGCCTTGAGATCTGCAAAGGTCTGTGCTGTCCGATTGGATTCCAGCGGGAATCTACCAGCGCTACAAACGTGTCTGAGCCCAGGATTTCACAGTAGTGGAAGTCTACGATATCAGCCTACGCTCCGAAATCCTCAGCTTCTGTTCAGTTAAGTGCTTAGAAACCAACAGATCTTGGCCAGCCTGCCAGCTTTTAAACTTAACAATCTGGGCCAATGCATGCGATGGGAAGAAGTGGCCATAAGGCTAGAAAAACAACTTCAATAAAATATACGTTTAGACTTTTAAAATGACTGTGCATTAACTATGCATCTCTATATTCTATTTATTTAGTTTAGTTTAGAGACACAGCGTAGAAACAGGCTCTTCGATCCACCAAATCCGCACCGACCAACGATTCCACCGTACCAGTTCTATCACACACATGACGGACAATTTACAGATGCCAACTAACCTGGACCGCTTTTGAATATGGGAGGAAATCGTAGCACCCCAAGAAAATCCACGCGGTCACGGGGAGGACGCGCAAACTCCATGCAGACAGCGCCCGTAGGCAGGATTGAACCTGGCTCACTGGTGCTGTAAGTCAGCAACTTTACCACTGTGCCACCGTCCAAAAAACTCAACTGTTGGTTTCTCCAATAAAGCTTGCGGACCATTACGTTTGCTATTTGAAGGAGATCTTTAAATAGGTAGCCCTTTTTCTGCTTTATGAAGCTAATATGACTTTAAATGTGTGTAAACACTCTCAGACTTTCTGCCAATTAATCTAGTCTGCATGGGTTGCTTAATATTATTGCACATTGGTTCAATGAGGTAAGTAAAAGAGCATGCCGGCTACAGCAGCAGCAGGCATGCCTCACTATCAGACGTCAGCACAGAGTCAAACATACAGGAGCAGTAGTGTTGGTGGGACAGCAGAGAGACAGAGAGATGTTGATGGATTCCTTGCTGGCTGCATGCATAAGTGCCAATCCCGTCCATAAACAGTGCACACGCACACACACTCACACACGGGCAATGCATTGAATCCAAACAACAGTTTATTTCCTCCTTCAATTTTGGTCTTTGCAAATCATATTATGCACTCCTAGGAGTTGAATGAGCAGTAAAGGAGTGCATGCCAGCTACAAGTGTATTTAAAAATTAGATGCCAACCTGATGATGATCATGCTACATGGCTACATATGTACTGAACTCTGAAAACAGCGTGCAATACACAGAGCTAAATGGGACAGACAGCATCTATGGAGAGAAGGAATGGGTAACGTTTTGGGTTGAGACCCATTCATCACCCATTCCTCTCTCCAGCATTTTGTGTCTATCTTCAGTGTAAACCAGCTTCTGCAGTTCCTTCCTACACACACTAAGCTAAGTTATCCCACAACCAATAGATCAGAGCCAAGCTCCTCCTAGAAATGCAACTCTAACAACACTCTAACTAGCTAACATCAGCCGAACCAAAGCAGTCTGACGAAGGGTCTCGACCCGAAATGTCACCTATTCCTTTTCTTCAGAGAAGCTGCCTGACCCACTGAGTTACTCCAGCTTTCTATCGACCTGTTTATTCGGTGGTCTGTGCTTTCATTGAGCAGAGGTATTCAAACATCCCACAAAGACTACCTTCACATTACTACCTTCATGGCCTCCAGCAGCTGGGGGCACAACAGCCAACATGTAGAAGAACCATCAACTGCCAGTTTCCCTCGGAGTGCTCACCAACACGGTCTGGAAGTGCATTGTTATTGCTTCATTGTATCTTAATCAAAATCTTGAAATCCCAGCCAAGTAAACTATTTCACCATAAAGAAATCAGTGTTTCATGAAGGTGACTCAATACCATTCTGTCAAGGAGAATTAAGGATCTGGTATCTGGTAAGGATCTGGTATGAATGCACACTCGCTTCTTTCAAACTTTAGTTTAGCTTAGAGGGTACACAAAAAGCTGGAGAAACTCAGCGGGTGCAGCAGCATCTAAGGAGCGAAGGAGATAGGCGACGTTTCGGGTCGAGACCCTTCTTCAGACTGGTCAGGGATCAGGGAAACGAGAGATATAGACGGTGATGTTGAGAGATAAGGAACAATGAGTGAAATATATGCAAAAAAGTATCGGTGATAAAGGGAACAAGCCATTGTAAGCTGTTTGTGGTGTGAAAATGAGAAGCTGGTGCGACTGGGGTGGGGGAGGGAGATGGAGATAGAGGGAATGCCAGGGCCCGAGGGCTGAGGGAGAGGTGGGAAGGGGAGGAGACAGCAAGGGTTAACAGAATTGAGAAAATTCAATATTCAAGCCTAAAGGATGCAGACTCCCCAAGCGGAATATGAGGTGCTGTTCCTCCAGCTTGCGGTGTTGCTCACTCTGGCCGTGGAGGAGGCCCAGGACCGAGAGGTCGGATGTGGAATGGGAGGGGGAGTTGAAGTGCTGAGCCACCGGGAGGTCGGGTTGGTTATTGCGGACCGAGCGGAGGTGTTCGGCGAAGCGATCGCCAAGCCTCCGCTTGGTTTCACCGATATAGATCATCTGGCATCTGGAGCAGCGGATGCAGTAGATGAGGTTGGAGGAGGTGCAGGTGAACCTCTGTCGGACCCGGAAGGACTGCTTGGGTCCCTGAAAGGAGTGGAGGGGGGAGGTGAAGGGACAAGTGTTGCATTTCTTGCGGTTGCAAGGGAAAGTGCCCGGGGAAGGGTAGAGTGGGAGGGGAGGGAAGAATGGACAAGGGAGTTGCGGAGGGAGCGGTCTTTGCGGAAGGCAGACAGGGGGGGAGATGGGAAGATGTGGCGGGTGGAGGGGTCACGTTGGAGGTGGCGAAACTGGCGGAGGACTATATGTTGTATTTGCCGGCTGGTGGGGTGAAAGGTGAGGACCAGGGGGACTCTGCCCTGTTTGCGAGTGGGGGAATGGGGAGCGAGGGCAGTGTTGCGGGGTATGGAGGAGACCCTGGTGCGAGCCTCATCAATAGTGGGGGAGGGGAATCCCCGTTCTCTGAAGAATGAGGCCATTTGTGATGACCTGGTGTGGAACACCTCATCCTGGGAGCAGATGTGGCGTAGACGGAGGAATTGGGAATAGGGGATGGAGTCCTTACAGGAAGCAGGGTGGGAGGAAGAGTAGTCCAGGTAGCTGTGGGAGTCAGTAGGTTTGTAGTGGATGTCGGAAAAGTTAGTTTAGCTTACTTTAGTTTAGTTTAGCCTAGTCCAGTCTAGTTTAATTTAGTTTAGTAAATCGAATTTCACTGTATTTTAATTGGCACATGTGACAATACAATACCTTTGAACCTTTGAACCCTTTTGAACCCTTTGATACAGGATGGAAACAGGACCTTCGGTTCATTGACCATCGATCACCAGTTCACATGGATTCTATGTTATCTCACTTTCTCATCAATAAGTACACATATTGAAATTTTTTCGGCGAGTAAAATTTGGTCGGCATGGGTCTTTTTCACTCGTAGTGCAGTGGAGTGGGGTCGCTATTTACTTACAGGCAGTCGAGGGCAGCCATAGGCAAGCTCCTTCACTGACCGGCCATTTTGATTAGCTCATTGGAGTTTCACGACCTAGGAAGACCAACCAGTAGGTAAAATACCTGCAAAATTATATCAAACTTCTTAAAAGTGTCTCCACTCCTCCCCCCCCATTCTCTCCCCTTCTCCTCCCTTTCTCCTCCCCTTCTCCTCCCCTTCTTCTCCCCTTCTCCTCCCCTTCCTGTCTCCCTTCTCTCTCCACCGCTCCCCTTCTCTCTCCTTCTCTCCCCTTCACTCCCTCGCTCACCCCCCCACGCCCACCCCCCCGCGCTGTCTAAAGAATTTACGGTACTCTGTGGCAGCCGTTTACCTTCCTCTTCATCGCGCAGACAGCGCTCCTCCGCTGTCCCTGGCCCCCACCTTCACGATGTGTTTGTGTGTGTGTGCGCGGTCGGTAGATGCAGCTCATGGTCCGGTCGATCCAGCTCGAGGCTTTCCAGGCGAGTGCCCTCCATATATAACCATATAACATATAACAATTACAGTACGGAAACAGGCCCTCTCGGCCCTTCCAGTCCGTGCCATCCATTTGTTTTCCCCTAGTCCCATCTACCTTGAAGGTCGAAGGCACTCTTCTGGACTCGCGGATTAGGTCGCCCAAGTGGGACAGGCCCTTGAGGGACAATTTACAGAAGTCAATTAACCCTTATACCCACATGTCCTTGGGACGTGGGTGGAAACCTTAGCGCCAGAAGCAAATCCACACAGTCGCGGAGAGAATGTGCAAACTCCACTCAGACAGCACCCGAGGTCAGGTTTGAACCCGGGTCTCCGACTTTGGGAGACAAAAACTCTACTAGCTATGCCACTGTACCACTTGTTAGTGATGGCCAGATCCTGTACAAAAATGAAAAAAAAAATGATGTGAACCTATGAAAACCTATGATGGGGATATTGTAAACTACCTGGATTTAAGGCAGGCTAAATACTTTGGTGTCCTGGTGTCACATTAAATACCTAAATGTCACGGTGGCACAGCGGGAGAGTTGCTGCCTTACAACAAATGCAGCGCCGGAGACCTGGGTTCGATCCTGACTACAGGTGCTGTCTGTATGGAGTTTGTACGTTCTCACTGTGACCTGCGTGCGTTTTCGCCAAAATAGACAATAGACAATAAACAATAGACAATAGGTGCAGGAGTAGGCCATTTATCCCTTTGAGCCAGCACCGCCATTCAATGTGATCATGGCTGATCATCCCCAATCAGTACCCAGTTCCTGCCTTCTCCCCATAACCCCCGACTCCGCTATTTTTAAGAGCCCTATCTAGCTCTCTCTTGAAAGCATCTAGAGAACCTGCCTCCACCGCCCTCTGAGGCAGAGAATTCCACAGACTTCTTCGGTTTCCTCCCACACTCCAAAGACGTACAGGTTTGTAGGTTAATTGGCTTGTTAAATGTAAAAACAATTGTCACTGGTGGGTATAGGATAGTGTTGCAGGTCAGCGCGGACCCAGTGGGCCAAAAGGGCCTGTTTCCGCACTATATCTCTAAAACTAAAAACTAAAACTTAAATTAAAACTAAAACTAAAACTAAAAAAAACTGAATGTGCAAGAAGGAACTGCAGATGCTGCTTTAGACTGGTTAGACACAAAAAGCTGGAGTAACTCAGCGGGACACACAGCATCTCTGGAGTGAAGGAATGGGTGACGTTTCGGGTCGAGACCCTTCTTGACCCTAAACGTCACCCATTCCTTCTGTCCAGAGATGCTACCTGTCCTGCTGAGTTACTCCAGCTTTTTGTGTTTACCTCTGCGGAATTTTGTTCTGATCTCATATTCACAAAGCATTTTGGTCAAAAGGAAAAGGAGAGGTAAAATGAATGAAATTATATAATTTCAATGGGGTGTGAGAATTATTCTCAGTGTTAATATAGGTTTTATGGCATTTCACCTGGATTATTGTGATCATTCCTGGAAGCAACATTTTAAGAAGTGATTAAAAGTAAGAATTATTGGATTGTAGACGTAATGAGGGGAACTGGTTACATGAAAGAAGAAGCTGAGTTGGTTATTGTGTTGAGATACTTATGTGTTTCACTTATTGAAATTTATTGCCTTTACTGACAAAAGATGGAATCTGGGTTGCATAATGTTTGCTGGAATTAAATTAATTTGCATCACTGAAGTATAATTAGAATTTGAGTGTTCTCACAGCAGAAATGAAAAAAAATCAGATTTGCCTAAAGATTAGATAATCCCCTAAAATTTCTAAGGTTTCCTTATTCATGAAATTGGTATTTTGTAAAGATTGAAAATGGATCAGGCATCATAGTTGCATTAACATGACCACCCATCCAGAAACAGATTATGTGAAAAGTAAAACCGTCATCCCACATCCTGTCTGGGATATTATTTATGTCTGAATTTCATGGCAATGACCTATCAGCAGTATTTGATTTATTATTTTGTGCATAATTGTTTTATATGTTAGAGACTCAACTTGGGATGTATAACGTGCTGTAGTGTAAAAAAATATTTGCTAAAACTTTGATGACATGTTTTGAAAATAAGAATCAGCCCAATGCATCATTTATGGAATATGTAAAATCAGTCCTGTGCTTTAAATATGTAACATATGAAAATGTAACAGGATCATTTATACTTGCTTCATAATTGCTTCAGCTTTTCAACCGAGGGGAATATTTCCTCTGATGCTTGGCAAACTTTGCTTGCTTTGTCAAAAGTTTCAAAATGGCCATTACGACATTTCTGTCACAAATTTCTAACTGTTTTATACATGCAATAATTAGATTTGACGCAGAAACATATCAAAATCCTTCAGACAGTGAACCGATTATTTTGATTACAATTTCTAAACATCAGTTATTTTGAAAGGCAATAAACTAATTTAGGTGTGTTCATTGCAGCACCTCCCATCCACATCTTCCTAAACTTTAACGCCGCTTAAAATATTGAATCTATCGGAATATCAAACAATTATCAGCTTGGCATATCTTGCTGTCCCAAGCAGCTGCAATCACACCCAAATGGAGTGCATTTGGAGGGATTAATTATTTAAGTCCAGTCATACATCACCATTTGTCATGGGAAATGAAGGAAGTCAAGCAAGATTTCATCCCATAGACCAGGAGTGAATCCTGATTTGACTTTATCTACCGATCAAAGACCATGGATGAGATTTAATTATTTAAATACATATGTTGGAAGACGTATTTCTTCGTAATATCAGGATGAATTGCTAATAGCTGCACAACATTGTTAATCGTGCATGCTTTCGTGAGTTGATGGCTCCGTGATACAAAACAGTGTGCAGGGAAAAATAAAGAGGGGATGGGATTGATGGGATTTATCTGAGAGCTGTTATAGACTTGACTGGGCAAATGATCTCATTCTACATTGTAAGAAAATATGAGACATTCTACATTGTAAGAAAATATGGATAGTAACCAAAAAGGTTGACAAGGGCAAAGCTGTAGACATTGTCTATATGGACCTCAGCAAGGCATTCGATGAGATTCCTCAAGGTAGTCTGCTCTGGAAGGTTACCTTGCATGGGATCCAGGGAGAGCTAGCCAACTGGATAGAACATTGGCTTCATGGAAGGAAGCAGAGGGTGATGGTGGAGGTTTGATTTTCAGAATGGAGACCTCTGACCAGTGGTGTGATTCGTTTGTATGCTTCACAAGGGCCGAGAGGGCCTGTTTCCGTGCTGTAATTGTTATATGGTTATATGGATCAGTGCTTGGTCCATTGCTGTGTCTGGTTAATATCAATGATTTGGATGAGAATGTACAAGGCATGACTAGTAAGTTTGCAGATGGCACTGAAGTGGGTAGTATCACAGATTAGTGGAGATGGTTATCAAAAATGGCAGCAGAATCTTGATCAGCTTGGCAGGTGGGCTGAGGAATGGCTGATGGAGTTTAATGCAGATAAGTGTGTGGTGTTGCATTTTGGGAAGTCAAACCAGGGCAGGATCTTCATAGTGAATAGCAGGGCCATAGGGTGTGTTGTCGAACAGAAGGACCTAGGCATCACAGGTAGATAGAGTGGTCAAGAAAGCTTCTGGTATATTGGCCTTCACCAGTCAGTTTATTGAGAATCCAAGTTGGGATGTTATGTTATAGTTGTGCAACATGTTGGTGAGGCTGCATTTACATTCTCATGTTCAGGTTGGGTCACCATGCTATAGGAAGGATGATGTAGATTAGATAAGACTTACAAGGATGTTGCCAAATTAAGCGCCTGAGAGGTTGGGCAGGCTAGACCTTTATTCCCTGGATGGAAGGAAGCAGAGAGATGATCTTATAGAAATGTATAAAATCATAAAGGGAATAGATACAGTGCATGCACAGAGTCTTTTACCCAAAGTAGGGGGGGGGGGGGGATCAAAAACAAGAAGGCATAGTTTTATGGTGAGAAGGGAAAGTTTTCATAGGAACCCGAGCAGCAATGTTTTCACGCCAAGGGTGGTGGGTATATGGAACAAATTTCCCTGAAGAAGTAGTTGAGGTTGGCACTATCACATTTAGAGGAGAGGTTTAGAAGGATATGGGTCAAACGTGGGCAAATGGGACTAGCTTAGACAGGGCTTAGTGGTTGGCATGAACAGGTTGAGCCAAGGGCCTGTTTCCCTGAGGTATGATTCTATGACTATCGTACCACAGGAGTTAAGTTATATTAGACAGGGAAGTCCCCCTTTCAGACACTGCTAGGCCATCGAATGTTTCAAAATCAAGTCCAAAGAGGATGAATATATTTTTGAGCCGAGACACCATTCAAGCTCCAGCTTTAATATCTGTTAAATCCGATTGGTTTTAGATGCACAATTTCAGCATTTGCACTGAGTAAATCATTCTCAAACTGGGATCATTGCCCTGCGTTTATGAGTAAGTCTTCATGGTGCCACATGACAGTGAAGTATTATGTGGCAGTGGGATGTTTCTGTACAATAGCAGAATGCAAGGATACCCGAACATTTCTTGCAGCACTGTTTTTGATGTATAAATAATAATAGCTTATATTTAAATAAATAACATTCTTAAATGGAGCCATTGTACATGGAATCTTTCTGAGTTTAATTCAATTGCACAAAAGCAAAGACAAAATTACTGTCATGTGGGATTCCAGAACCCAGAAGAATGGGAATTGCCTGTGTGATGATGTCTCTAAATAAAAAAGATATTACCGCACAATTACTGAAAGTCTACTTGTTGCAGAATCATGCACTTTAAATGAATCTGAATGCTGCATTTTCCAGCCGAGAAATTGGATTGTGTACCACTGACTTTGTGGATGTTACACAAACAAAATCAATTTTAGGATTAGTGTATTTGAGTGAAACTTCAGCAGACAAAAACTAGATTAGTTCAACAGTTCAATGGTGTAACTTATGCGACTGCATTCTTTTTGCATATATTACACATGCAGGTGACGCCATTTTTGGCACCATTATTCAATGTCCAAAGTCCAGTCGGCCTGCGCACTCGATGGACTGGAGCAGTTCCCGTGAACAGACGTCCTTCTCCTCTCTTGGCCGTCTTTGTGTCCTGGGGGTGCCTCCTGCAGATGACCTTGAAGGCGCTGGGGGCATTACCCCAGTTCACTATCCTACTGGCCCACTCCTCGCCTCCGACGTCTCCGGATCCCTCCCGGTTACGCCGTCCGTAGAGTTTTGGGCG
This sequence comes from Okamejei kenojei, assembly GCA_035221665.1. Classification (NCBI taxonomy): domain Eukaryota; kingdom Metazoa; phylum Chordata; class Chondrichthyes; order Rajiformes; family Rajidae; genus Okamejei; species Okamejei kenojei. The sequence goes on from CM069133.1 coordinate 15,623,537, forward strand.
GGTTACCGGTCCCACCGACCGCCAAGTCTTCGGGCAAGGTCCCACCGACTGCCGAGCCACGCATTCCACGCATGATCTACATTAATGTGCCTGATTTGGTTTCATTGTCAGGCCAATGTGAGTTCACACGTTAGGCGCTGCACATTTATTTCTGCAGTTGCATAAATATGAACTCAAAACTCCTCTGAACAACTGACCTGAAACAGAACCACCTTGCTGCAATTTTCCTTTCCCCGCTAATTAAAAGAAACATTTTTGACATCTGGCCAGCCTTGACAGTCTGCTCCAACCCTTTCTAATTTTTAGGTCCATTCATTTAATCATATTTCTTTTTACTTAAAGGTGTCCCCCACTCTTTTCTCCCCTAACCAACTCAGAATTAGTCCTTTCTAGTCTACTCCACCATTCAATCATGGCTGATCTATCTTTCCCTCTCAGCCCCATATCTCTGATAGCCATACAAATCAAGAATCTGTCAACTTACGCCATAAAAATATCCACTGACGGCCTCCACAGCTGTCTGTGGCAATGGATTCCACAGATTCACCACGCCCTGACTGAAGAAATTCCTCCCCATCTCATTTCTAAAGGTACATCCTTTTATTCAGAGGCTATGGCCTCTGGTCCTAGACTCTCCCACTAGTGGAATAATCCTCTCCACATCCACTCTATCCAGGCCAACCTGAAGAATGGTTTCGGCCCAAAACGTTGCCTATTTCCTTTGCTCCATAGATGCTGCTGCACCCGCTGAGTTTCTCCAGCACGTTTGTATACCTTCGATTTTCCAGCATCTGCAGTTCCATCTTAAACACTTTATCCAGGCATTTAACTGGATCCAGGCCTTTCAGCCCATATCTACCCGCCTGAGATTAGAGGCAAAGGCTTTGGAGAGCCAGTTATATGCAGCTGAATACCTACCTTTTCACCTGGTTTTCATCTGTTCTTGAAATTGCATTATTTCTGCGGCTATTCCAGTTGTGTTTCTGGTCATTTACGACTCCTGGGAAGTTGATGGTGGGGGCTCAGATAAATTAATTCTAACAACCGTCAAATGGAAGTATTAAACAGCTCTTGTTAGAGGTGGTCAATAAATTGCATCCGTGTGTTTCCTGTTACTTGTCATTCACCAGTGAATAAAATCATGAGAGAAATGGATCGAGTAAATGCACAGAGCCTCTTGCGGGGTAATCGAGGTTCCGGAGATCATAGGATTAAGTTGAAGGGGAAACGAGTTAATATGAATCTGAGGGGCAACTTATATCCCACAGAGGGTGGTGGGTGTATGGAACAAGCTGCCAGAGGCGGTAGATGAGGCAGGACCATCCCAACGTTTAAGAAATAGCCAGACAGGTATATGGATAGGACAGGTTTGGAGGGATATGGGCCAAATGCAGGCAGGTGGGACTAGTGAAGCTGGGACATGTTAGCTGGTGTGGGCAGGTTGTATCACTCTATGACACTATAACACCAGCATAGGAGGATCCGGTTTGCTTTGTTCTCTGAGGAGCAGTGATTACTTTCAGCCTGCACCTCACTGAAACCTTAATGCTCTCAGTATGTTCCAAGTAACATAGTAATAAAAGACTGTCTATGTGGCTTTCCTCATCTTTTCCCTTCTTCTCCTCTTTCTCTTCCTCTCCTCCACTTCTTCCTTCTCCTCTTCTGCTTTCGTTTTACTGTCCCCAGCACACTAGCTACTGGCATTTGTCAAGTGCACATGACTGCAAAGTTGCTTTTCTTTAGATCACCATTCAAAAGTTGTGGATTTATTCTACACTGTATTACATGGTCTCATCCAGAAAATGTTTAATAATGTTTAGGATTTGTCAAGAGTATCAGTTTTCTCTCAATTAGATTTTGGATGCCAGAATGACATATTATTATTTAGTTTAGTTTAGTTTAGAGATACAGCTCGGAAACAAGTCCTTCGGCCGATCAGCGATCACCCCATACACTGGCATTTAACTACACACTAGGTACAATTCACAATTTCTACTGTAACCAATTAACCTATAAACCTATACGTCTTGGAGTGTGGGAGGAAACCGGAGATGCCAGAGAAAAACCACAAGGTCACAGGGAGAACGTACAAACTCCATGCAGACAGCATCTGTAGTCGGGTTCAAACCCGGGTCCCTGGCGCTGCTATGGTAATGGAATGGATGTAAGGGCCAGAGGTTGATCATTTCCCCTGTTAGACCGTTTGATTTGGGCAGAATGGGTTGTCACGTTATGGAGATGTAAAGACTGCTTCCTAGATACTGCAACATGAAGCAGTGATATTCAATTTGCTTCTTGAATTTAGTTTAGTTTAGTTTGGTTTAGAGATACAGTGCGAATACTTTGGCCCACCGAGTCCACACCAACCAGTGATCCCCGCACATTAACACTATCCTACCAAGACAATTAACCTACAAACCTGTACGTCTTTGGAGTGTGGGACGAAACCGAAGATCTCGGAGAAACCCACGCGTTCACGGGGAGAACGCACAAACACCAGCACAAACAGACATCTCCCAGAGTCAGGATCGAACCCAGGTCTCTGGCGCTGTAAGTGCTGTAAGGCAGCAAGTCAACCGCTGCAGCCCCTAGAATTCTTCTGAATTCTCCTGAATTTTGCAATGGATGCAGTCACCCTTTCATTGCATCATCGGGGATCTGCATACCTTGGAAAATCTCTATTCCCACTATGCCTGAATCTCCATACCCCAGGAGACATCTCTATTCTTTACTAGAAAAGAGACTCTGATCAATGAGCTGCGAATTGGGATATGTAGCATTTGGCTCCAGAATGGACCTGGACAAAGCTGAAGGTGTAGACAGGCTCTTGTAAGAAGTTCTGGCACTGCTGAGTAACTGCAGATGTGTGGCACATCTCCAGGAGGATCCCCTGGGGAAGCAGAGTCTTCCTAAGTACTTAGTCTCTGATGTTGCTCCTAGTAGATCTGCTGTGGATAGGGCCACGTATTAACAGCTCCTTTCTCCTTCCTTCGGCTCCCACTCCTGTAATGCTGCCTGGCTCCCCAGGCAAACCCATCCCCCTGTCTTCCTTGCTGAAGGCAGGGAGGTTTGTCCATCAAAGCTCCCATGTATTGATGAGCTGTTGTAAGCTTAAGTAAACCACAATGGTCCCTTGTGACTTCTGAAACTCCAACAATATTCAACAATGAACACCAAGCAAAGGTGAACATCCAGTTCTTCTCAACAAACTCACAAATAATTGAGCATCTTTTTTTCTCGCTCAAATCTGCAGCTGAACAGCAGACATGTTACTAATTAACAGTTAGCATAGACTGGCAAGCATTGATGCACAAAAACTGATGTCACCGTCTGTCAGGTTAAGCAATTTGGCAAGAAATGCTGATTTGTGTTAGAAATCTCAGCTCACACTTTGCATATGGAAACAAACCGATATCTGCAGCTCTGGGGAAACCCATTATGAAGCTTAATCTTGCTGCCTTTGTCTTCAGTTTAGTTTTAATTTTGAGATACAGCGCGGAAACAGGCCCTTCAGCCCACCGAGTCCGCACTGACCAACGATCCCCGCACACACAGTAGGGACAATTTACATTTATACCCAGCCAATTAACCTATAAACCTGCACATCTTTGGAGTGTGGAAGGAAACCAAAGATCTTGGAGAAAACCCACGCAGCCCCGGGGAGAACCTGCAAACTCTGTACAGACAGCACCCGTAGTCGGGATTGAACCCGGGTCTCTGGTGTTGTGAGTGCTGTAAGGCAGCTACTCTACCACTGCGCCACCATGCCACCATTTTTCTTCATTCTGACTCTTCCTTTTAGAGCTATAAAAGTTTCTATTAAATTGCACCAAAGTCTGCACTACTTAAGAGAGCCGGGAAAATAGAGCAGAATGGGGCGACAGTCAGGAGCAGAATCCGATCCTGCTGCTAAAGATTGAGAAAAAAGCAAACCAAAGATCGTCTGCAACTTGCCCCCAAGATAGACTTTAATTCAGTCAATGCTTGTGAACTGTGTTTGAAGTTCTGAGCACAAAGTGGCCATTTTGGTTGACAAAGAATTTTAAAATGAAGTTATTACGCTCATTAGTTTGCAGAGAACTGCAAACCAGCATGTTTCAAATGTTGCACACAAGTACGTTGGCTTGGAGTAAAGCGTTTTCATCCAATTCACTGGAGTGAACTCATTCCAGGAACAGGAGAGGGGTTTTCTCTGTAGCCCCAAAATACAGCTCCAATAATCTATCACCAGGGAGGGGAAAAAAATTGCCTTGCACAACAAAAGCCTGAGAATAACAGAACAAATGTGCTCTTGGAAATAAATTGAAACATCTCTACTTTTTATTTATTTCCTGAAAACATTAATTTGACACAGAACCAGTTTATACCACTCATCCACAAGAACTAAACTTGCCAAATTATATAACTAAGGATGACTTAAAGAGCTAAAGATTAGAATAACTTAAAAAGAAAAAGCAGGATTTGTTGTAAAACTGGCACATATATTTGATACTGAGAAAGTTGTAACAGATAACAAAATAGAATCAAGAGCTTCAAGACATAAGCAAAGAATATTACTAATCGAACTAAATCAGCACGAAAATAAATACAATTGTGTTCAGAAGAAGAGAATGGGCAGGAGTCCTATGAGCCCATTAAAAACAATAATGGCACTATTTTAATTAAATATATAATGGATTTTTGAATGCTTTGGTACACAATTTACATAGGACAGAGGAAATGGTATGTTGGATAACTCAACCAAACCAAAATGGAATGAAGGATGTTTGCCAAAATCAACTTAAGGAAAATCACATTTTGTGAAGAAAGTTATGATGCTCAAGAGTTGTGTGACCCCAGAATCGGATGGCTTCCATCCTAGGATTTCAGAGGAAATAAATTGGATTGTTACAGATACTCTAATTTATAATATTCCACAGTTTCATGTTAGTTTTTCTTTCAATTGAAAAAGAGGGAATATTATTCAACTACTTACTAGTTTTAAAAAAATGGAAACGTAGACCTAATCAAATAATCCTAATGCCTACAGTCATTTAGTTTATTTATTTTAGTTTACTATCAGCATTTCATTTATTGTCATGTGTACTGAGGTACAGTGAAAAGCTTTTGTTGCGTGCTAACCAGTCAGCGGAAAGACTATAAATGATTACAATCGCGCCATCCACAGTGTACAGATACATGATAAATGGAATAATGTGAATAGCGTTTAGTGCAAGATAAAGCCAGTAACGTCTAATCAAAGATAATCCAATGGTCTCCAATGAGGTAGACAGTAGTTCTGCTCTCTAGTTGTGGTAGGACTGAACCATCCTGAAGCATCAGTCTTTCTGCTGACTGGTTAACGTTCAACAAAAGCTTTTCACTGTACCTCGATAAACTAACTAACTACAGTCAGAAAATTAATCAGTGATAAAGAGTGGCTGAACACATTGAACACATTTTCAAAAGAGAGAGATGATTAAAGTGGTCCAGTTTGGAGTTAGAAAGAATAGTCATGCCAGATAAAACACAGCAGTTTACCAAAAAAGTGACTAAAATATTGGGTTGGGCAATCTATGCAGATGTGATTCATATTCATGCTTACTTCCAGAAACTAGTTGATATAAATCTTTATTAGACATATTAGCTAAATTAAAGGTCATGATACAGATGAGGAGAACATGATGATATTGGGCAAGTATTCCCAATTGTCAGGAGATGTTTAGTGACATCCAGCAAGAATATGTAAAGGGTGATGTATTAAGTAGTTTTAAGAATGGAATCTAAAACATTTTTCCTAGTTTGATATTGAAGCAAAATTCATTACAATGTTAGCAGCGTACATGGATGCATAAAATTCCAAGGAATTTGGAATCAGGTGATAAGTAAAATTGTGGCAAATATATTTCTAAAAAGGTGAACTATGAAATGATCCACATTAGCCTTTAAAAGAAAGAAATCACATCTGGAATTCTCCCTCAGAAGTGCTATGTAAGTTTCATGGAATGATACATCATCTTTAACGGGCGGCCTGGTGGCATAGTGGTAGAGCTACTGCCTTACAGCGCCAGAGTCCCGGGTTCGATTCTGATTACGGGCGCTTGTCCATACGGAGCTTGTACATTCTCCCTGTGACCTGTGTGGGTTTCTCTGAGATCTTCAGTTTCCTCCCACACTCCAAACACGTACAGGTTTGTAGGTTAATTAGCTCGGTATAAATGTATAAATCGTCCCTAGTGTGTGTAGGGCAGAGCACATCAGTGGCCGAAGGGCCTGTTTCCGCGCTGTATCTCTAAAACTGAAAAGAGATCTAAAACTAAAAATTGAATTATTTAGGGAAGATTATAGAAACAATGATACAAAGTGCTGGGTCAGGCAGCATCTCTGGAGAACATGGATATGTAACATTTCAGGTCGGGACCCTTCTACAGACAAGATTATGGAAACATTATTGCTGTTTTCCCTTGAATTTAGAAGACTTAAAGTAGATAGGAGAGGGCACATTTGATTAAATTGTTCATGATATTCAGAGGAGCTAAAGGAAATTGTTAGGAAAATATTATTTCTACTTGCAATGGAGTCCAAGACTAGCCGGGCGGCATCCAAAAGTTAAAGCTAGGCCTTTTACAATTATGAAACACATAGTTTAGTTTAGAGATACAAAGTGGAAACAGGCTCTGCGGCCCATCGAGTCTGCGCCAACCACCGATCACCCGTTCACACACTAGTTTAGTTTAGAGATACAACGAGGAAATAGGCCCGTTGGCCCACCGCGTCCGTGTCATAGATGTTTATAGTTTCCTGCCACATAATGTAATTGATGCCAGGTCAATTGATAATATTAAATACGAGACTGTTTGATTTACTTCAGTGAAGACATTATGAGATATGGAGCAAAGATGGCTGTCTGAGGTTAAGGCACAGAGCTGCACTGGTTTGAAAGTGGTTTACTCCTGTTCTTATATTCCTGGAATATCAATCAATCCCTACATAAAATGGCATGTGACTCAAACAATGAAGCTGTTTGTTGAGGCAATATGATTGCCAAAGAGCAATCATGTACCCAGTTGACTGCATATCATCAATCCCCCATGATACTTTCCAGGAAGGACACGGAAATCTTCAGAAGCTGTTCTCGTAGGCTCTTCCTTTGAGAGTTAAAATGCTGATGAAGTGTCAGTTCATGCACATATAGTACTTGTTCTATTTCCCTGTTCGCAGTGAAGGAAAATATGTACCGAACACAATTGGGATTTCTGGTTTTACTAACTTCTCTTGGATTTCATCCCAATTCCTAATACCTATGTTCCAATGATATGTGTTTTCTGCCAAGCCAATTATTTCAGTCAATGCAATCTTCACTCCTTTGGCTGACTGTGACTTTTGATCAATTTGAATGTATCCGTGTTTATTTAATGTTTCTTGAGGCCTCCAAGTCCTTTCAATTTTTCTTGTTAGGATGTTTTGCTAATTTTTACTTCCAATACTTTGAGAAGAAAAGCTGCGTAAGCTTAATAATATCAACGAGCCTAAAAACATCATCAAAGGAAATTCTCTTTTCGGGCTGTGCAGAAAAAATCTCTGAACCACAAGGGGTCTTCGAAAAGCAAAGATTATCTCTTTACGTTGGATTTGGAGCTCAATTTTGACTTCCTTTGCAAATCACTGTGGATGTCCAAATTTTCTGTGATGTGCATTTTCAATCCTCTATGTAGACATTTCACTTAAATTGTTTTGAATGGTTGCTGGAGTACAATTCTGTGCATGCTGCAAATCTCTGCTCCAGATTATAAAATGAAAGGTAGCCTTTTTACATGGTCTCCCTTGTTTCCAATATGGTAATGATGTACACTATGGATCTCAGCTCTTTAAAATCGCCAGGATGTATAACAAAACAACAAATACACTCCTATCTTCATTCTCATTTAGGGTTGTTTCATGCCATTTTGAATTAGATCTTTCAATAAAAACTTTGATGCATTAAATTTCACCTAGAGAGTTGTGAATCTGTGGAATTCTCTGCCACTGATGGCAGTGGAGGCCAATTCACTGGATGTTTTCAAGAGAGAGTTAGATTTAGCTCTTAGGGCTTATGGAATCAATGAATATGGGGAAAAAGCAGGAACGAGGTACTGATTTTGGACGATCAGCCATGATCACAATGAATGGCGGTGCTGTCTCCAAGGGCCGAATGGCCTCCTCCTGCACCTATTTTCTATGTTTCTATGTTTCTGAAGGCTTCAATTGTTTACGAAAAACATGCGCTATGTTATGTAGCCGAGAACATCCACCATAGCGGCTCCTCCACACTCTCCACTGTGACGGAAGGCAATAAATTCTTATCTGCTTTCCTCTTACTCTCCCGCGGTCAGGGAAGTCGAACCATCCGCAGTCGGGGCGATGGAAGCTCCCGCAGCCGGCAATCAAAGCTCCAACGCCGGGGCATTCAAAGCCCCCGTGATCAGGGCGGTCGAAGCTCACGCGGCTTGGAGCTCCTGAAGCTCCAAGATGTTATAGTCTGCAGGCCCCCACGGCTGGAGCTTCCGAGGTCAATCCCTGGCAAATGGATCGCAAGCTCCATGATGTTAAGTCTGCAAGCTCCCGTGGTTGGAGCTCCCAAGGTCCCAGCAAGAGGGTCCCAAGGCCCCAGCTCTACGATGTTAGGCCGCAGTGTGGACAGAGATAAGACACGGAAAAAGTCGCATCTCTATTGAGGAAAGAGATTTTAAAATTCCCCCCCCCCCCCCCCCTCTCCCCCTCTCCCTCAACCACCCACCACATAATACAAACTAAACTAAACCATACATTTTACAACAAACTAAAAACACAAAGAAGGAAAAAGATGAGAGACCATTGGTGTGGCAGTCATCGTTCGCCACCCCCGGTGCTACCTCTATCATGTGCCTTCTTACCCTCCTCCACTCCAGAAAGAACAAACCTAGCTTCTTCAAAATCTCCCTATAACTGATCTGCTCCACCTGAGACCCCATCCTGCCGTATATCCTCTGCACCTTCTTTGTTGAGTTGAGTGTAGGAGCAAAGAGGTCCTTCTGCAGTTTCACAGGGCCCTTGTGAGACCACACCTGGAGTATTGGCGCAGTTTTGGTCTCAAAATTTGAGGAAGGACGTTCTTGCTATTGAGGGAGTGCAACGTAGGTTCACGAGGTTAATTCCCGGGATGGCGGGACTGTCATATGGTGATAGAATGGAGCAGCTGGAATTGAGAAGGATGTATATTCTGGAATTGAGAAGGATGAGAGGCAATCTTATTGAAACATATAAGATTATTAAGGGTTTGGACACGCTAGAGGCAGGAAACATGTTCCCAATGTTGGGGGAGTCCAGAACCAGGGGCCACAGTTTACGAATAAGGGGTAAGCCATTTAGAACGGAGATGAGGAAACACTTTTTCACACAGAGGGTTGTGAATCTGTGGAATTCTCTGCCTCAGAAGGCAGTGGAGGCCAATTCTCTGGATGCTTTCAAGAGAGAGCTAGATAGAGCTCTTAAAGATGGCGGAGTCAGGGGATATGGGGAGAAGGCAGGAACGAGGTACTAATTGTGGATGATCAGCCATGATCATATTGAATGGCGATGCTGGCTCGAATGACCGAATGGCCTACTCCTGCACACATTGTCTATTGTCTATCCTTCTCGAACCTAGGTGACAGGAATTCTAACGTAAGCCATTTTATTCTCGCCACGTTCCCATCAAATCTCCCCTGGATTTCTAAAACTCATCTACACTCTAGATTTAATTTACAGGGGTCAATTAACCTACCAGTGGGCACATTTTCAAGATATGTACCACATTTGATGAGTATTGAGTCATGTTTTGGATGGGAGCCTAATGAGAGGTGTTTGAGATTTTGTTCATTGAAACCAAGGGTGTGAGGCTATTGAGCTTCTTAAGGGGGTGGAAGATTGCAACCTTCACGTGGCCCGCCATGTTTCGACTAATGCCATCAACTCGACGTGCACAAACGGAAGATCAGATAGAACAAGTTGTCCAACAACATTAGGCCGTGCACGCCACACGAAAGAAGAAGAAGCAGAAGAAGAAGAGGAAGAGCTTCTTAATGTCGCTGTATCTCTGGAGGACACAAATTGCACTAACATTATCAAATAAAGACAGATTGGCGTTTTTCCATTCTTGGCTGAAGCACTACATGTTTCTCAGAAACTGTACAAGAAATGACGCGCAAAGGTCATGTGGTTGCAGTGGTCGCATTGGCTTTGGTGAGATATTTTATGCGTATCATTTGTATCTTTCATTGTTTCACACCATGCCCCATGTGGAAATGGATAATACTGAGGCAGGCTTCCAAGATCTGCAAGGGTACTTGCGTCTTGCCAACTTAATTAGGTGACTGAAATATTTCTGGCATAATGCTGGAAATGACATTGGCTACTTAAGTCATCTCTCGTGAAGCTTTCTATTCCACCCATTTCTGGGACAGGCTTTAAAAGCTTTATTCTTCTTGCTTAACCCTACATTACTTTCACCTAAACATCTCAGATTCTCAGCACTTTACTCAGTGCAGTGTGCATAAATATTGTTCTTCCTCCTCTCCCTCTCACGATCTTTGTACCCTAATCTCACACAAGCATCTGAGCTTCCAGGCCCACATCCTACAAATGCACTGGAGCACAGCATTTCTCTGGGTTCCCTGACCAGAGAGAGCGAACTTTGGCATGTACTGCAACTTCAGTGAAGAAGGGGGTATGGTGAGCGCAGTCAGTAAGGGAACAACACTGGACGTTGTTGTAAGTTCAGCCAAATGGAAAGTGGTTGCTGAGTATTTGGTGTTTCTAAGTTGTAAGTTCTCAGTAACAGTGAGGCACTCAGCAGAGATGAATGTGCATCCTGCATGGTTCCCCTCCGGGTGCTCTGGCTTTCTCCCCAATCCCAATGACATGAAGGTTTGAGGGTAGTTGGCCTCTGTAAATACATGTTCGGTAATTTAAATTCTATTTCTCAAATTTTTTAAGAAACCATCTATTTGAGCAATGTTCCAAATTACAACAACCCCTCGAGTGAAAATATTCTTCTGTGGATCTCGTCATCACACCTTAACTCTTAACCTCTAGTTCCATATACACCTGCTATGAGGAAAGGTTTACGAACATTACCCAAAACTACAAAATAAATATTTTGGGTATTTGACATCTGGGAAAAATGTGAAAAAAGCAAAATGAAGTACAGTTACTTTGCCTCGAAATACCATATTTAACAGGCACCTTGGCCCCAGCAAATCATGTTTCAGAATTAGAATCAGATGGAGCTAAGTGGTAGCAGGAGCAGAGAACATCGGTAAAACTTTTTATAAGTCTCCAAATGGTAGAGATACTCTACAGCACAGTCACAAAGAGGAAAATGAAAATACATGTACCTGAAATAATATATGGGAAACTTTAATCTACTTACAAACAATGTTGAGGACCAATTCTTCAATAAATTTGAGATTAATTTCCAGGTCAATTTGCTGTGAAACCTACTGGGGAGCAGGGGAACAGACTATGAAAGACACAAAGTGCTGGAGTAATTCAGTTGGCAGGCAGCTTCTCTGGAGATCATGGATAGGTGACGTTTTGGGTCAGGAGCCTTATTCAGACTAAATGTAATTGGGTGGGGGCAGGAGCTGTAAGAGAAGTGGGGGCAGACAAAGTCTGACAAGTGATAGGTGGATGCAGGGTGAGGGAGGTTTTTGGTTGGACAAATGCCAGAGATGAAAAAACAAAACGTGTGCGATAAGGGAAGAAGAGATGCAAATTGTGAAGCCAGAGAAAGGAATTAGGTGGAAGGAGACACAGGGAAGGGGTAAAGGAGAAATTGATGCATTTCTGGGTGGGGTACAAGAAAGAGGGGGAGGGGGGGGAGGAGTGAATGTTTGTAGGTCAGTTACCTATAACTGGACACACCAGACTATATTAGAGTTTAAAAACCTGAAAAGATGTGCATGTGCAGTTGGGGGAGAGTTCCCATGCACGTCTTTACTGGCGTTGAAAAGGGCAGCCAACGGGTCCTCAGCCACGCCAGCGCAGTTGGGGCCTTTCCCGAATTAAGATCACAGCGGCGGCGGGGAAATAGAGAGAGAGGAGGGGGACAGTGGGGAAGGTAGGGAGTAGGGAGTAGAGAGAAAGGAGTGCAGTGGGGGAGGTCAGGTGAGATAGTGGTGGCGATAGGGGGAGGTGAGGAGTGGGGGAGGTGGGGGATAGAGAGATAGGAGGGGGTATGGAGGGGAGAGGAGTTATGGAAGGAGGGAGTGACTGAGAGTAGGTGAAAGGAGGGAGGTAGAGGTGAGGGAGGGATTGGGAAGGGGAGGAGGAGAGGGGAAAGAAGAGGGAAGATGAAGAGGAGGGGGATGGAGTGCGAGGGGATGAGGGGAAATGAGCCCGGCCTGCGCAGTTGGGGGCTATGGGTGAGTGGTGAAATATTGCGTTTGGGGAACAGGTTGCGTTGGGGGAATGGGGAGTGGTGGCACATTGCGTTGGGGAGCTGACCCAACAGGTCTGCACTTAGTCTAGTTTCAAATAAAATCCCGCATTGAAGATCGCTGTACAAAGTTAGAGCACATGGAATTGGTGACATTGTTTAACGTAGAGAGAACAACGAAGAAAAATAAATGGGACGTCTCAGGTTAGACGACCATGACAACTGATTCACTCATAATCTGTATTAAGAATTCGGCTGAAGGGAGTTTACATAACATTTTGAAGTTTGCTGATGGCATAAAACTAAAGGGCCTGTCCCACTTAGGTGATTTCTTAGGTGACTGCCTGCCACTAGGCAGTCAGTACACAGTTGCCGGGGTGTCGCCTATATGGTCGTGAGTAGTCTCCTCAGTCACCCAAAGAGTCGTAGCGTTTTTCTGATCACCGGTGGATTTTTGAAATGTTCAAAAAATTTTGGCGACAGTCGGCGACCGTGGGCTTGTCGTAGCTTGTCTTCTCCTGATGTAGGTGCTGACGTAGGTTGTCGTCCAGGTTATCGTCAAGAGAAGCCTAGAGAAGTCAAGTAGCGTCTTTGGAAAACCACGTGATCAGGTAAAAATAAAGTGGGTGGACTTCCTGAATTTCTTGTTGGAGACCTTGAGCATTGTAAAATGGCTCCAAGGAGACGGAACAGACAGTCCAGTGGCAAGGCTAAAACCCCAGCCCCATCCACCAGGCAAGTGGAGACTGATGAGACTCTGGAGGATGAGACCCTGGAGGAGGAACTATTTTTGTTATTAAAACTTTTGTTTGTTTATATGTGAATAAAGGACATTCTTAATATTAATAAAGATATTATATTTCAGAATAGTGTCTCATGGCATTACTGTCAAATATTTAAATTTCATATTTTTTGATCAATAATACAAACACAAACACAAACACAAGCATTGTACGGCATTGAGAAAATTAAAATCTTTTTGAAGGATATGGGTGGCCCTGAAAATTGCCTTTTCTTGTGGTCTCTTGTGGGCTCTCTTCCTGGAGTGGAGGACTTCTGGTGGGGCGGGCTGGTTGCTGCTGGTCTTCAGATCATGTTGTTCTGCCATGGTACTAGCCGAGTTTGGAGTTGTGGTAAATGCAGAGATGGTCCCTCTGGTCCTTGGCTCTCTTGTTGCAGGTGTTTCCGGGAAATCTCTCCAGTGCCACCATCGATGCAGCCTGCCCTACAGATCTCCATTAGCCTGGTATGATGTTGCCTGTCTGGTTGTCCACTCGGCCACCCTCCACCATGGCTGCTGCTGCAGCACTTCTGGTACGGATAAGGTTGTGGAGGGCACACGCTGCGTAGACAATGGTCTCCACATTCTGGGGCTCCTGCTCCATCATTGTCAGCAAGCATCTGAATCTGCTGGCGAGGATGCCAAAGGCGTTTTCCACAACCCTCCTAGCCCTGGACAGCCTGTAGTTGAAGATCCTCTGCTCCCTTGACATCCGCTTGTGAGGGTATGGCTTCATCATCCATGACCTGAGTGGGAAGGCGTCATCACCAACCTGTGTGTAGGGGATGTCAGGGTTGTCTTCTCCCGGCAGAGGTTCTGGATCAGGAAAGCCTGCTCTTCCTTCTTCCAGTGCTTGCCCAAGGGAGGTCGCTCTCCAGATCCCTCCATCTGCGGCACTGCCAGGTGTGCCCACATCCACAAACAGGAAGTTGGTGTTTGCATCCACCACAGCTATGATTACTTTGGAATGGAACTTCCTGTAGCTACAGTACATAGAACATCCCTTGGATGGACACCTGATGGCCACATGCTTGCTGTCCACTGCCCCACACGTGTGCAGTAAGTTCCATTTAGTATCATAGCCCTGTGCCACTCTCTTCCACTCATCTGGTGTACTAGGGCAGTCCATGACGTCATCTTCATAAGTATTGATGAAGGCCTCACTGGTCTCTCGGACAACCTTGCTGATGGTGTTGTGGGACACAAGAACGTTGTAGGAGAGTCTCTTGTAGGAGTCTCCTGATGCCAGGTAGGGGTGATGGCTAGGCGCAGACCTGGTTCCAGGGGCTTCCTCATGGAGGTCTCCTTTTTCTCCAGGAGAGGGCCCACCCGTGTCTTCAGCTCCTGAAACAGCTCAGTGGGGAACCAAGTGAAGTTTCTGAAGGCAGCCTCATCTTTCTGCTGCAGCTCAGTCATCAGGTTTTTGTACTGGCGAAACCTGTGTCTCTTCAGGGACAAGGCCTTCAACCACACAGCCCTCGTCTTGGGCTTCTTCTTCACCATTCTTCTTGTCCTTCTGTCTTGCAGATCTTTAAGCAAGAGGGCTGCTGTAATAGGTTCTTGTAATAAGTCTCTACTTGTAATAAGTGCAATGCTGCTTACATGATGTTGCTCCATGGTAGTCATGATGCAGAATGATTCGAAACCGCACACTACAACCCGTTTTATAGGAAAGCTGGGTGATTCCATTGTTTATTAGGCCAAAATTATGTCACATCTCTTCAGTTGTCCTCAGTTATCGCCGACAGGGTCATAGCTTATTGTAGCGTCGCGGGTAGACATAGATTTATCGTAGGTCATCGTAGCTTGTCGTAGGTGTGGTCGTAGGCGGACGTCCTAAGTCGCGATGATTGGGTCGCCGGTTGTCGGTAGCATGCTGCAGCTCGACGCCGATTAGGTGGTAGGTTGTTGTAGCTTGTCGTTGACATTGTCGCAGGGGGGGGTCCAGTCGCCGCTTTTTCGGCGACCTGCTACGACTATGACAACCGCCGGCGCTCGCCAGAAAAATCGCCTAAATGGGACAGGCCCTTAAGTAAGAGTATGTAGCGATGAGAGTGCAAAGAGGCTTCAAGAAGACAAAGGCAAGTGAAGTAAGAGGGCAGTAAGCTATTAGATAGAGCATGATACAGAAAATGTTGAGGTTATTCATATCAGTAGTAAAAATAACAGAAATGCTGTGAATTTTTTAAAGCCTTTTCAAAAAAGCTTTTAGCACATTGGCCTTCATCAGTCAGAGTATTGCGTATTGAAGTTATGTCGGTCATGTTGCAATTATATAATATGTTGGTGAGGCCGCATTTAGAATATTGTGTTCAGTTCTGGGCACCATGTTATACAACAATACAATACAATACAATACAATACAATACAACACAATACCATTTATTGTCATTTGAACCTCATTGAGGTTCAAACGAAGGGTTACACAAAAAGCTGGAGAAACTCAGCGGGTGCAGCAGCATCTAAGGAGCGAAGGAGATAGGCGACGTTTCGGGTCGAGACCCTTCTTCAGGTTCAAACGAAATTTAGTTTCTGCAGTCATACAAACAAGAAAAGAACCAAGACACAACACAATTGACACAAACATCCATCACAGTGAATCTCCTCCTCACTGTGATGGAAGGCAAAGTCTTATCTCTCCCCTGCACTCCCCATTCTTCTCCCGATGTCAGAGTCAAAGCCCCCGGCGGGCGATGGTAAATAAGTCCCGCGGCCATTCAGGCCGCGCCGGGCGATGCAAGGCCCCGCTCCAGGTCATTTTCAACCCCACAACTCGGGCGGGAGGAGTTGCCGCCGCGGGAACTCCGAAAAGCGGTCTCCCACCAGGGACCCGCGAGCTCCCAGTGTTACCGTCCATCGGCCTGCAGCTGGAGCCTCTGAATCTCCGGGGTAGGGCAGCAGCAGCGCGCCACCACGCTGAGTAGTCCGCAGGCTCCGTGACTGGAGCCCCAGGTCCGGTTGGAGGCCGCTCCACGGTGCTAGGCCCCAACGACAATGGAGACCTGACAGAGGTCGGGTCCTCCGTACAGGGAAAAAAATAAAAAGGTTTCCCCCACCCCCCACCCCCCCACACATATCCAGCTAAAAAAAAACACTAACTAACTACACTCAAACGGGAGCAAAAAAAAAAGTTTTTTAAGGACAGACAGACTGCAGGGGCCGCTGCGACGAGAGTCGCGCCGCCCACCGGACACGAGGTAAGATGTTGTTAAGTTGGAAAGGATGCAGAGAAGATTTACAAGAATGTTGCCAGGACTTGAGGGTCTGAGCTATAAGGAGAGGTTGTGCAGGCTCTTTCACGATTCCCTGGAGCGCAGGAAGATGAGGGATGATCTTACAGAGGTGTATAAAATCATGAGAGGAATAGATCGGGTAGATGCACAAAGTATGTTGCCCAGAGTAGGGGAATCGATAAAACAGCGGGCATAGGCTTAAGGTGAAAAGAGAAAGATTTTATAGGAATCTGAAGGGTAACTTTTTCACACTAAGGGTGGGTGTATGGAACAAGCTGCCGAGGAGGTAGTTAGGCCAGGAACTATTGCAACTTTTAAGAAGTAATTAGACAGGTTTAGAGGGATATGGACTAAATGTAGGCAAGTGGGACTAGTGTAGATGGAACATGTTGGTCTGTATGAGTAAATTGGGCCGAAGGGCTTGCTTCCACACTGTATGACTCTATGGCGAGTGATTGGGATTGCGGTGTTCATAGGGTACTTAGTGAGCTTTTACACCCAGCACCCCTGAACTATGTCACTGAGAGGTAGCATGCAGGTGAAGTAGAGAATTGGGAAGGGAAATGGTATGTTGGTCTTCAATGTAACGGAATCTGAGAACAAGATATCCTATCGCAATTGTATGAAACCTTTTGTGAGACTACACCTGAAATTTCCTTACCTAACGGCAAATATATACTTGCCATAGAAAGATTGCAGCAAAGGTTTACCAGGTTAGTTCTTAGAATGGTGGGTCTATCTTTAAGTGGGCTAGCTTGTCTATCCTGGAGGGCTGTGGAGGCCCAGTCAGTGATAGTAGCCCAAAATGTAGCTTTGCAGCTTTCAGGATATTAGAAGATTTAAGGGATATGAGGACAGGGCAGGAAAGTTGTGCAATTTCTCGTATGTACTGCGGCGCTCGGAATTGGAAGACCATACAGTAGCTGATGTTTTTTTGGAAACCTTCATTACTCACTTTCCAGCAATGAAAATGAAAATTGGAAACGCTTTTACTTGGTTCACAGTGGGTGACTGTATCGAACAATGCAACGTGCCAGTTTCAGGGTATATTCTTGCCATTATAAACACTTCCAAGAGGCAAGACTTTGCCTCTATTGTTACAAACATGGTCGAATTATATTAATGAACTTAGAAATTTGATTTTAAACCCAAATGTATACTTCAACATTTTCATTTCTGGTGTGGGTTAAACTCTTAATGATCCAAACAACAAATGTGAGATTTTAATAAAAAATTGTAGTGTCAATTTCATTTATGTCTTTTATTGGCATATTTAAATTCATTATCTTGCCCGAGTTTAAAAGAACTCCCACACATTGCTCCAGTTTCAAGCCACCACTATTAACCTCTTATTTTCCCGTCAACAATCTATATAATGAAAAGTCTCATCTTGACCACTTCCTGTTTGCGCTGTTGGCCATCTTTTTTTGGCCATCTTGCTTAGAGACCTCCTCCGATGATCAGGCCCCGAGGATTTTTCCCATTGATGAAAAATAAAAGAGTTATTACTGTTTAAAAAATGGAGGCCATTTCTTGGAGATTCGCCTCATTGAGATTCGCTCTCCTGTCAATCACCGCGATGAAGGCCACGCCCCTTCCAGGGGGAGGGGGGAGGGACTATAAAACCCGGAAGTCTGGACGTGGCTCAGTCGCTGCAAGATGGCGAAGGGAGAGGCCACAACTCTCAGTCTGAGCTGGGAATCTACACAACAGTGAGTGTGGTTTTATATGGTCTGGAAACCAGTCCCTTCGGCCCACAACACCCATACTAGCACTCCAGAAAGCCCCCCACTGGCCAGCAA
Source organism: Okamejei kenojei (assembly GCA_035221665.1). Classification (NCBI taxonomy): domain Eukaryota; kingdom Metazoa; phylum Chordata; class Chondrichthyes; order Rajiformes; family Rajidae; genus Okamejei; species Okamejei kenojei. The sequence goes on from CM069133.1 coordinate 15,641,768, forward strand.
TATTGGAATTGGTGGAGAGGTGGAATATAGCATTGAGAGACCAGCCCTCCCGTGTGAAGCTGGGACCCAACGGGTCCCACTTAGTCTAGTAAATAGATATAATGCTTAAATGTCTGTTCTCTTGAAGAATGTGTCACTTAGAAATTCATTCGAAAAATCCAAGAAAATCAGTGCGGGTCAATTGAAACCCACACCATCACAAGATTTAAGAACAGAGCCAGAGACCCAGGTTTGATCCTGACCTCAGGTGTTGTCTGTGTGAAGTTTGCACATTCTCCCTGTGACTGCGTGGGTTTACTCCGGGTGCTCCGGTTTCCTCCCATGCATGCAGGTTTATAGGTTAATCAATCTCTCTGTAAAATTGCCACTAAAGTATAGGGAGGGATAACATAGAACTAGTGTGAATGGGTGATCGACAGTCAGCATGGACTCAATGGGCTGAAGGGCTTGTTTCCATGCTGTAATCTTTCAATCGATCGATCAAAACAGCTTCTTCAACACTGTTGTCAAACTCTTGAATGGACCTCTCGCATGCTACGGGTGAATTCCTGAATTCCCAATCTACCTCGCTGTGGTCCTTGTACTTTTTTAACCTATACTTTCTCTGCAGCTTTAACACTATACACCATAGTCTCTTTCCTTCCTCTTTTGTGTTAGCCGTTGAACTAATGTACGGTATGATGTGCATGAACAACTCACAGAACAACGTTTTCACTGTGTCTTGCTATACGTGACTATTGTAAACCAATACTGATATAGCAATATAAAGTAGAAATGTACTCGGTCACGGGGACAACACACAAACTCCATACAGACAGCACCCGTAGTCGGGATTGAACCCGGGTCTCAGGAGCTGCAAGCGCTATGAGGCAGCAACCCTACCGCTGCGCCACCGTGCTGTCTTGTCGCACTGTGCACAATGCCTTTGTCTGCAATTCTAATTGAATCAAACCCACAAAACATTCGAGGGAAAATAGTGCAATTGAACCATTTGGAGAAAACACAAAGGAAATAGGAAATGAATGTGCCAAAGTGACCACAAGCATCTAAAATGTTTCAGCAATGCCCAATCATGAAATTAGCTGGAGCACAATAAAAGTCTATGAAATGGTTACTAACTTATATTATTCCTGAACAAAATCATCTGGGGACAATCACCTTAAATTAATGGGCAAAAATATGAGATGGTAGACCTCTGTCCTTTAACTTTCTGTTTCTCTTTTATTATTAATATGAAGTTGTACAAGAATGAAAAATATTTATGTATTATGTATTAGGTACTTAAGAGGTAAACAAACAAAAAAAAAAAAAAAAAAAAAAAAAGAAATGGTTACTAATGTAAATAGGTAGTGAAACATTAAAATATGGGTAACTCTCCTCTTCAGAAGTTTAATATTTTAAAGTATCCAATTACCCACAGGGAAGCAATTTCGAAAACAAAGAGTTAAAAAAAAAAATCACGATTATAATCTCATGTTCTACTGCCATCAAATATGCTCTTTTTTAAAATTCATCCTTATGGAATTATTGTGTAGGAAGGAATTGCAGATGCTGGTTTGCACCAAAGATAGACACAAAATGCTGGAGTAACTCAGCGGGACAGGCAGGCAGCCTCACTGGAGAGAAGGAATGGGTGATGTTTCGGGCCGAGACCCTTCTTCAAACCTTATGGAATTCTTATAAAATTATTGTTTAGTATTTCACACCAGTCTATAGAATACATCAGAATGCTGCCTGGTTCCATCATCTTTATTTTGCTTCTCCTCTGCATTCTTTGTTCTCTCTTGCCACTTGTAATACAGGAGTACAATGGCAACATCAGATTGATTCTTGGTAGAGATGGTTGTTAAGGAAATATTGTCAAGCCGATGACTCAAACCATTGATGGAAGGATATGATCGCATGGACATGGTCAAGGAGACATACCAGGAGCCAAGATCCCATCTGGTTCAGTCAAAAGGAGGTTTCTACAGAAGGAACCAGAGACACATCCTACCCGTAAATGAGCTGGTGCCATCGCAGCAAAACGCCATACCATCCTACGGATGATCCGGACGACATGATGTGGACAGAAAACGGAAATGCTCTTCTAAATGATAGACATGTGACAGCAAACCGTGAGCAGTGTTGGGATCTGGAGCCTATCTCTATATCAGTGGCAGAACCACCAATGGGGTTGGTGCCGGTGGAGAAATCACCCGTAAAGCCACCAGTCGAGAAATCGCCCGTGCGGCTTGTGCCAGTTGAGAAATCGCCGAGGATGAAATTGCCTGTGAAGTTTGTGCCGGTGGTGCCGGACGCGTGCAGTACGGGTCTGCAAGCCGAATCCCAGATACAAAGACTATGACTAAATGTGTTACTTTATCGTACTTTACGTTACTTCATTCTGCCTTGCTTTGCTGAAGTTATTAGTTACATTTCATATCTATACCCTGCACACATTACATATATGCATGCTTATTGTTGTAGTTGATGAGGCAGAAGGTAAAGAAGGAGGATGTAATTCAATCATTATATTGCTGATCTGATCCATGCCAGGTTTTACTATATTGCTGATCTGATCCATGCCAGGATTTACCACATTGCTGATCTGATCCATGCCAGGTTTTACTATATTGCTGATCTGATCTATGCCAGGATTTACCACATTGCTGATCTGATCCATGCCAGGTTTTACCACATTCCTGATCTGATCCATGCCAGGTTTTACTATGTTGCTGATCTGATCCATGCCAGGATTTACTATATTGCTGATCTGATCCATGCCAGGTTTTACTATGTTGCTGATCTGATCCATGCCAGGTTTTACTATGTTGCTGATCTGATCCATGTCAGGATTTACCACATTGCTGATCTGATCCATGCCAGGTTTTACCATGTTGCTGATCTGATCCATGCCAGGATTTACCACATTGCTGATCTAATCCATGCCAAGTTTTACTATGTTGCTGATCTGATCCATGCCAGGTTTTACTATATTGCTGATCTGATCCATGCCAGGATTTACCACATTGCTGATCTGATCCATGCCAGGTTTTACTATGTTGCTGATCTGATCCATGCCAGGTTTTATTATGTTGCTGATCTGATCCATGCCAGGTTTTACTATATTGCTGATCTGATCCATGCCAGGTTTTACTATATTGCTGATCTGATCCATGCCAGGATTTCACAGTGTCATCTTGTGGAATGCGCGACAACTCAGTCTGATAAGATTGTAAAACTACACGGAGGCTTAAGCCTAGTCTCTGACTTTTATATGGATATTAAATAACTTTATATGAAGTTAAACAGCTTGTTGGCTTCTCTACTTCATACAGACTAGACCAATTCCACATTGGAGAGAATTGGAGAGGATATCATGGAAACATACAACATTCTTACATAGCTTGACAGGGTAGATACAGGGAAGGGTCTCCAATTGGTTAGACCAATGGGTCACATTCAAAATATAGGGTTGGATATTCAGGACAGACATTTCCTCACCCAGAGAAAGTGATTATTTTGGAAAGCTATTAGGAGTCAATTGCTGAAAATACTTAAGTTAGAGCTTGAAACAGTTAAAAAAATCATTTTTTTATATCAAACACTAGAAAGATTTGGCTTTACCGAAGATTCAATTCAAGTTATTAAAGCAATTTACCAGCAACCTACTGCAAGAGTAAAGGTGAATGGGTCCTTAACTGAGAGATTTGTGTTAGGAAGAGGAACGAGACAGGGATGTTGTCTTAGCCCTACCCTGTTTGCTATATATATTGAACCATTGGCTCAAGCAATTCGTCAAGATAGGGAACTGAGGAGAGTAACTATAAGAGACAGAGAACATAAAATTGGCATTTTTGCAGATGACATAATGATGTATCTCACGGAAGTAAACACCTCAATTCCAAGGATGATGGGGATCATAGATAAATTTAATTTTTATGCAGGATATAAAGTGAATATTTCAAAAACTCAAATCCTCCTATTTAATTGTCCTCCTCCAGAAGAAATCAAACAAAATTATAATATTAAATGGAATTCAAAATCAATCAAATACCTAGGGGTACATATAACAAAAAATATATCAATGTTGTATGGGGCCAATTATGATCACATCAACCAAGTCATAAGAAAGGATATAGAAAGATGGTCCACCTACCCAATGGATTTTAGTAGTAAGATAAATGTGGTGAAAAAGAATATTTTCCCAATGCTATTGTACTTGTTTCAATCTCTGCCAATAGAGGTACCATTAAAACAATTCACGGAATGGGATAAATAAATATCTAGATTTATTTGGGGAGGAAAGAAGGCCAGAATTCGATACACTACACTACAGTTGCCAAAGGACAAAGGTGGAATGGCACTTCCAAATTTTAGGATATATTTCTATGCAGCTCAACTTGGTGTGAGGATAGCTATATAGCTAGGTGGAAAGAGATTGAGACATATATCCCTGACTTCCACATCCAAACACTTTTGGGAGAAAAAGCGCTTCCTGGACATATCAAGAGTATAATCGATCCAATAACGCTATTTACTTTAGAAACCTGGTTCACTCTTACCAGACAACTTAAACTGAATAAACGACAAAAAGTTTTAAGATGGATAGCTTTGGATAATCAATTTAAACCAGGGATGCATGACTCAACATTTAAAGAGTGGATGAAGAAAGGAACGACTGCATTTTGTACTGTTATTGAAAATGGAGACCTAAGCCTAGACACTTCAGAACCAAGACTTGTTTAGATACCTCCAACTGAGAGAATATTACAATAAAAATGTAAAAATGGAGGCACTAGAAGAAAAGAATCCAGTGATAGAAGTGATAGTTAATGCGTATCATCAAAAAACATTAAGGATTATTTCTAAACTTTATCATAGTTTAATGGAATGTCAAGCTAAAACTACATTTTATGTAAAATTTAAGTGGGAAAAGGAATTGAGCATCACAATCTCAGAAGAAGAATGGCATCATATGTGTGTAACACTACAGACATCCACTAATTCACAAAATTGGAGAGAATTTAATTGGAAAAATTGATTTGTTTCTTTATTATGCCTAACATAAAAAGCAAGCAAATTCTAAGGCAGCAAACATGCTGGAGGCAATGTGGTCAAACCAGATGCAAATCATGCAATATCTTCTGGAGTTGCCCAAAAATAGAACCATTTTGGGACAGAGTGAATTCAGAGTTAACGCAGGTATTAGGATATATAGTCTCCAAGAAGTGTTTCATTTTATACCTGGGTAATATAAATACAGTGGTGCTGAAGGAAGATCAATTCTTGGTTAAAATCCTACTCACAGCTGGCAGAAAGGCCATTACAAGAAACTGGCTTGCAGCGGACACACCCAGACTTAGACAATGGTTACACATAGTACAGGAAATATTTGTCATGGAGAAAATTTCATATTCTCTAAGAGAGAAAGAAGATGAGTTTAATAGAAAATGGGGAAAATGGATTAGGTATAGAAATAAAGACATCAACACTGTATAATTTTATTGACAATAATGTAAGTTATTGGAAAATGTTTTAATAAGAAAATAGTTCTGTATATTGCATCATTAATTGTAAACTGAATCCCCCGCTGCACCCTTGTACGTTTTACTGTATTGTTGTATGTTTCGTTGTTATATTTGTGTTTTTTTTGTGTATACATAAAAGCAATAAAAACTAAAGTGAAAAAAAAAATCATTTTCTAGGGCTGGGGTGTCAGTGTAAGGTCAGCTGACCTGGTGGTGGAAGGATGATTATAGAGAGTATTGGACACAGCAAAGTCAACGCGACCAGACAAGACTGCTGTGCCCTGAGAGACTCGTGTAATAATATCCTGGGGCTTGGATAATTGACCGCGTGCCACCACAACCATTTTAAAGAAAGAAATCATATAAGACGTTGGCGAGACCGCACTTAGAGTATTGCTCAAGAAGGAACTGTAGATGCTGGAAAATCGAAGGTAGACAAAAATGCTGGAGAAACTCAATGGGTGAGGCAGCATCTATGGAGCTAAGGAAATAGGCAAAGTTTTGGGTCGAAACCCTTCTTCAGACTCAAATAGGCAACGTTTCGGGTTGAAACCCTTCTTCAGACTCCCAGTATTGTGTTCAGTTCTGGGCACCGTGTTATAGGAAAGATATTGTCAAGCTTGAAAGGATGCAGAGAAGATTTACAAGGATGGTTTCAGGACTCTAGGGTGTGAGCTATAGGCAGAGGTTGAGTAGCTGGGACTCTATTCATTGTAGTGCAGGAGGATGAGGGGTGATCTTATAGAGGTGTATAAGATCATGAGAGAAATAGGTCAGGTAGATGCACAGAGTTTCTTGCCCAGAGTAGGTGAATTGAGGACCAGAGGAGATAGGTTTAAGATGAAGGGGTAAAGATTTAATAGGAATCTGAGGGGTAACTTTTTCACACAAAGGATGGTGGGTGTATGGAACAAGCTGCCTGATGAGGTAGTTGAGACAGTGACTATCCCGACATTTAAGAGGCAGTTAGAAAGGTAAGTGGATAGGACAGGTTTGTGGGGATATGGACCAAATGCTGGCAGGTGGGACTAGTGAAGCTGGGACATGTTGGTCGATGTGGGTAAGTTGGGTCGAAGGACCTGTTTTCACGCTGTATCACTCTATGACTCTATTACTGTATGACTCTATCTGACATCAACTATTGGAATATTTGTCCTGGATGCCTATTAACTTCAATTTCCTTGATGCCACATTCAGTCACAAATGACATGGATGTCAAGGGTTGCCACTCACGCTTCAACTCTGGAATTCGACTTGCTTGTCTGGACCATGGCCACCCTGAAGGGTAGAAGATGGCAGATCAATGGAAAAATGTCAGGAGAGTGGGAATAGCTGGTTGCTCTCACACAAAGCCAGTACAGACTCACTGGGCCAAATGGCCTGCTTCCTTGCTGCATCACACTATGATTCTGCGATATGATCTCTATTGTAACATATCATGTCTGTTCCGACAAAATATAATCTCAGCAATTACTCGCCTTTTGAGTTCGAGAAGGGGAGAGGGCAGGAGAATGGGGTTGAGAGAGAAATATTGATCAGCTATGATTGAATGATGGGCCGATTGGCCTAAGTCTGCTCCTAGAACTTATGAAGTTATTAACTTATTTCTACATTATAAGAAGGTTCTCGACCCAAAACATCGCCTATTCCTTCGCTCCATAGATGCTGCCTCACCCGCTAAGTTTCTCCAGCATTTTTGTCCAGCTTCTACATTATTATAGGTAAGTTGTTAAAGGGAGGGTGTTCTATTCTTGCTTAAAATTAAACAAATTAAAACTGTCGTCCACAATTTTGTTAGTATGTTATAAATTGATGTAAATTGGACACAGTTTCTAGGTATGTTACAAAACTTACCTTTAGCGGCACTGCAGTTCTGCCACTGTCCGTGCGCGCGCCTTTGGCGCCTTTGAGAGGGGGGCAGGCTTAAAATGCCGTTTACTCCAGACCATTCAAATCGATTAATCTCAGGGGATTTAGTTGCTGAAGAGAAATCGCTCCGACATTTGTTTTATGGAGGTATTTTTAAACTGCGCTGAATAATTTAATTGCTAGAGTGAATGAAAAATCATCTTCTAAAGCCGTGAACGCCGACAACGGGACGGATCTTACGTAGGGGACAAAAGAAGGTACACAGTTTATTTTTACATAAAAACGTGCTTCTTAGGAAGCCTTTAATCAAAATTTGAACCATGTTGCGAAAAGGTGACTTAAAAAAAATATACGAACCGGCAGTATTTTTGCTGCCGACTGGGGGGGTTAAAATCCCACCGCAAACTGAAAACGCAACGTTCCAATCCACCGCGTTCCACAAAAACCCATCTGTGTGTTCTCGCTGGCCATTAATTTACGTGGAAGCTGTCGGGTAAACACTAAATTCTGTCTTCAATTCAGTGGCATTGCAAAAAAGTATTTATAAATTCATGACTGGAGGATCCATTGAGATTTAAAAAATCAAAGCCACATGTTATATTGTGAATTCTTGTGTGAATGTTATTTGGAGGCACAATGACTTGGGAAGGTTTTTTAAAAATACTCGCACCGTAACCTTTTCTTAAGAAATGGACAGATGTTTAGATCTAGTAATTGAATTTTGTAATTAGCTACAATTAGGTTAACTAATTATATGCTTTAATTTCAGGTCATCCAAGTAAGATTGTTTCATATTTGTTTCAGAATGCTTCAATCTATAATAACTGAAAATTTCATTCAGTTCTCTTAATTTTTAAGAAAGTTATGGGCTTTTGACTGTCCTTGATCACAGCTTTTGTGTTAAGTCAATGGAAAAGCAATAGGGAACAAGATGCTAATTTCTGAGTATGAAAATGGCCATAACTGTTTTAATACTGAAGATATGAAAGTGAATTAGGTGTCAAATTAAACTTCTTTTTATGCTTTATCTGGTAGGATAAATTGCAGACTTCATTTTTTTATCTCAAAATTTTGTAACATTGCTACAGTTTCCATTTTCTTACAGATGAAACTACACCCCTATTTATAACCACAGGTATCATAATGTTTGCACGTGACAATATATTTGTTATGAATGAGTATCACACCTAGGGCTGATGATAACATTGAAAATAAAAAATGTCAGAATTCAAAATAAAAGATAGATATAAAAATAAAAGATATCATGGAAATGTTCGGTCTCGCTTGTTTCCCCTCACTTTCCTATCATGTTGCTCTGCTAGAACCAACCCCCCCCCCCCCGACCCTGCCTTCAATATTGGTACTGCACCACAGCCTTGTGTCAGCGATAGTGTCTCAGGGGCCCAGGTTATGGCCTCCTACCCACTTGGGTTGAGCACATGAACTGCAGTTACGTAGATGAGGCCGAGGTAAGGGGCAGAGTTCTACGCCTAACTTGCCACCAGACCTATTTATACTGGTGAGGCAATATATCTGCAGTCTTAAGGGCCTGTCCCACTTGGGCATCATTTGCGTCTCATTTACGTGGCATGTAGAAAATTGGTTGACGCGTCGTGACGTGTGGGGGGCGCGTGAGTGACGCATGTAGTGGCACGCGATATCGCGCGGAGCTCCAAGATTGCATGGTGCACCGAAATCCTTGCGCGCTACCTGCGTGACGTATCGCTTACGCAAGCTGACGCATTGGCGTCGCACACTGACGTCCCAAGGTCGTATCGCGTGGTGACGTCACCGTGCGTCAACGTCCGTAAACATGCATCGCCGAAGCACCGCCAGTACGCAGTCGGCCCGCCTTTTACGCGTCATGTCACAACTCGGATATATAGCGCGCGAGTTTTGAACAACTTTCACTCACCGGAAAATTTCTTGCCACAGAGTTCATTTCTTGCCATGGAGTTCGAACGACATCGCAAATGGCTCCAAAGAGAAGCAGGGCCCTCAAGAACAAAGCTCAAAAGAAACCAGCCATGCAGGAGCAGACCCAGGTGAAGCAGATTGAGATCCAGGAGGATCCAGCCCCTGTTCCTGGCCATGCTGCTGCTCCTGCTCCTGCTCCTGCTCCTGCCTCAGCTGCTGCTCCTGCTCCTGCACCTGCTCATGCCTCTGCTCCTGCACCAGTGCCTGCCCCAGCTTCTGCCCTAGCTCCTGCCCCAGCTGCAGAATGGGACTCTGATTTGGCTCAGGACACTTATGCCTCAGCTGCGTCAGTAATTAAGAAGATGAAGAAGAAGAAAGAGGCTTCTACCGAACGATTTTAGCAGAGAAGAAGAGGGGGACCTGGTAGATGGTAGGCCCACCCAGAGTTGTATGACAAAGCAAACCGGAATTTCTGGAGCATGGATCTTTGGAACTCGCTGCTGGAAAACAAGGCGAAGGAGTCCTCTGGCTGCAGTTGTAAGTACACACTTTGTAATGTGTCTGCATTTCTGTGGTTGTAATTGCAGTTCCAATTAAGATTACAATTTGATCCACACTTATCTTCATTCATTCTATGTTTTCACAGATGACCAACTTTGCCAATGGTTCAAGAGCCAGCGGACAAGGTTCGGGAGGCTGTCGCACAGTCTGCATAAGTCTGGCTCTGCCAGTAAGCTGGTGACTCAGAGACAGCAGTGGGTCGTGGAGAAATGGTGGGGTTTGTGCAGAACCACATAGTTCGAGTGGAGAGGAAGGAGAACTCCAAGAAGATGAATAGTTAACAAATATTTAACAATGATAATGTGTTGGTCACCTTGCTTGCTACATCCTGATGGTCTTGAACATCTGTGATACACATTTACTTTCCTCCAGTTTATCAAGGATAAATGCCCGTGCGTCATCTTGAGTGATGATGAGCCGGATCCTCTTGAGGGGCCCTCTGGGTCCAGCACTGTGGCCAAACAGGTGCACAGCAAGCGGAAGCCGGCACACACAACTGCGCCTGAATGTGAAGAGGCTGGAGAGCAAAGTCAGCGGGAGATGTTCACAGATGTAAATGCTTTTGTGTGAATTATCAGCAAATTTCTTATTTAACCCACCCCGACGTCCATGTTTCTCCGTCGCCTCCCAATATTTACTTACCTGGATCGCGCTCTTTTGTTGCAAATCATGCAACAGGCGAAGACAACGGCAGACGTCATAAACGTCATGTCACACAAAAGGACGGTACACGAGAGGACCATTTATGCCTTCTCAACGTTCTTGCGAGAGGAGATGCTGCAAATCCCAGAATGCGAATGGCTTAGATATTCCTCGGAGGACTTTGCCTTGGCAAGGGCCCACAGATCTCCTCAGCCAGTAAAATATTTTAATCAAAGTTCATGGGATTTATAAAACGTTTGACTTTAATGCTTTGTATGAATTACTCACTACGAATTCCTTGGTGTTGCAGAGTCTGATCAGGCACATGCCCTACACGGGACACCAACAAATGGGGATGAAGGCAGCACGCCATTCTCACCGGGTACACTGTGAAACCTTTTCTGAGTCTGAGTCAAGATTATCTGCGACACACAGCTTGTGAAAGGTTGTGATTTATTTTATATGATTTGTTTGCCTCCCAACACATATTGATAGAGGTTTATGTGTTTTATCCACAGGCGATGATGGGACCACGACACATGGCATACCCATGGGTGGCAAGCGCACGCAACATCAGGGTAGACAGCTCAACGCCACATCAGGCACATCCGGAATACGGCCAGGATGCACTTGCACCCACAACATTCCCAGCGCAATTAGAGAGTCAGGACGCAAGTGTCAACTTGAGTCTGAATCTCTCGGACTATTTGATGGACGACAGCTCAGTGCAAGCCGGCCATAAAGAATAATGTCCTTTCATGTCTTGTTGAAGTGTTGTATATTAGAATTTTGTTTCTTGTTGTCATTGTTCAATATGTTATCTGTTTGCTTGCACTAAATAAACAAGTTATCTCTTAAAAAATTATTGGTCTTTGTATTTATTGTAACTAAGTTCACGTATAACGTTATTATTATTATTATATTTCAGTGTAACCTTTTCGAGTTGTGGGAGAAGCAGTTTTTTGACTATTAATAAAATTCTTGTCGTTTGTATGAAAATTTGATGTGTGATGATCTTCTCATTTCTCAGTGTTGTTAATCATCAAATTAATCTCACATATAGGAACCACGATTTATTAGATAAATAAAACACACAGACATTGAACTGCATTGAAATGCAAAATGTGTCAATATAATGTCATATAATGCGGCCAATAAGGAAAGACAGGCACAAGTATTTAACTGCTTTTTAAATTATGGCATTTCTATGAAAATCCAGTGTGCGAGGTATTATTATCACTGTATTAATAATCTCACATACATAAATCCTCCATTAACATACATAAATCCTCCTTTTATTAGATCAGTTCCTGTAGTGGTAGTCCTCCGTTTGTGGTGTGGGATGTTTGCTGCTGATCCTCACTACATATTCTGCCAGGGTACGCTGCCCAGCTCGGAGTTGTAGTAAGCGCAGAGATGGTCTCTCTGCTCCTTGGGTCTCTTGTTGCTGGTGTTTCCTTGCAATCTGCCCAGCGCCACCATTGGTGCAGCCTGTCCTCCGGCTCTCCATGAACCTGGTGTGACGTTCCCAGTCTGTTTGTCCCGCCGTGCCACCCTCCACCATGGCAGCTGCTGCTGCATTACTGCTGCGGATCAGGTTGTGGAGGACACATGCCGCGTAGACAGTGGTCTGCACATTCTCGGGCTCCTGCTCCATTGTAGTCAGCAGGAATCTGAATCTGCTAGCAAGGATACCAAAAGCATTTTCCACGACCCTCCTAGCCTGTAATTAAAGATCCTTCGCTCCTTTGACATCTGCCTGTAAGGGTATGGCTTCATCATCCATGGCCTGAGTGCGAAGGCATCATCACCAACCAGGGCGTAGGGGATGTCAGGATTGTCTTCTCCCGGCAGAGGTACTAGATCAGGAAGGCCTGCTCTCCCTTCTTCCAGTGCTTGCCCAAGGGAGGACTCTCTCCAGATCCCTCCATCTGCGGCACTGCCAGGTGTGCCCACATCCACAGACAGGAAGTTGCAGTTCGCATCCACCACAGCTAACATCATGATAGAATTAAACTTCTTGTAGTTAAAGGACGTAGAACCTCCCCTGGGTGGACACCGGATGGCCACATGCTTCCCATCAACTGCCCCACATGTGTGCAGAAAGTTCCATCTGGTTTGAAAGCCGTGCGCCACTCTCCTCCACTCGTCAGGTGTACTAGGGCAGTCAATCATTTCTTCTCCATATGCATTGCTGATGGCGTCACAGGTCTCTCGGAAAACCTTGCTGATGGTGTTGTGGGCCGCAGGAGAGTTGTAGGAGAGGCTCTTGTACGAGTCTCCTGAAGCAAGCTAGCGGAGGGCGATGGCCATGCGCTGGCCTGGTTCCGGAGCCTTCCTCATGAAGGTGTCCGTTTTCTGCAGGAGAGGACCGACTCGTGTCTTTAGCGCCTGAAACAGGCCAGGGGGAATCCTGGTGAAGTTTCTAAAGGCAGCCTCATCTTCCCGCTGCAGATCAGTCTCATACTGGCCCAAAGTGGGTCTCATCCGGGTCAAGGACCTCGTCCACACAGACCTCTTCCTGGGTTTATTGCTAGCCTTTCTTGTTGTACTCCTGCCTGGCTGATCTGTAAGCATGAGGGCTGCTGCTAACAGGAGTCTCTGTTGATGCTGTAGCAATAACATCTGTAGTTCTTCCATGATGGTCATGATGCAGAATAGCAGCCTGCAACCTCCTTTAAAGGGAAGCAGGGTAATGACATCACGCAAGATGACGCATGATGACGCGTGATTTGCGCGCGACAGTCACTACCGGCCTGTCACGTAACTGACGGGCAAATGACGCCCAAGTGGGACAGGTCCTTTACTGACTGTCACACTATGCAACTATTGTTCTGTGAATCTCTAGTGTTCCTGCTGTGACAATGTTCTCTGAAACACATCTAGCCCACTTACAAATCACATCGAATTCAAGTTAACTTCCATTCTGTGGAACATCCATAACCTCAAATATAATTTGGTAACGGGCAGTCAGGCAAATTAATAAAATGTTACTTCTGCAATCCAAAAGAACTCTAAATCTGTTTTTATTAAATTGCTCTTGACTGGCAGACTAGTGGGTTCTTGGTAGGGGGTCTTCTGGGGGTTCGTATGTTTGCAACGTAAGGGAAAATCACTGAGAGATCAAAATTTCATGGGAGCCAAGAGAAAATTATATTCTTACTATTTAATGGATGACAGTTGAAGATTTGTGGCATTTGTTGAAATGCACATATAAAAACAGTCATTACCAATAGAATGCTCAGGGGGTAACTTACTGAATCAAAGTTTCATGAGTGATTTGGACAGTGCGTGCTTGGATTTCCAGTGTAGCCTTAGTGGCGGTGTGAAGGGTAGGTGGGGGGTTGCAAAAGATTAAGCAAGAGGTGGGTGGATGGAACCAAGTAGATTCAACTTTTACTTTTGCAAATGCCTGCAGTTTGTATGACACTTTACTATGCACATAATTATTACTCTCTCTCGCTCCCTCTCTCTCTCTTTTTAAAATTTGATTGACAAAAGGCTCAAATTATATTAAAGACTCCGTGTTTTTTGTATGGAGACACGAGATACTCCAGATGCTGGAACCTTGAACGAAACACAAAGTGCTGGAGGAACGGCGGGACAGCAAGCATTTGTGGATGGGAATAAACAGGCGACAATTTCAGATCTGTCTGAAGGATCCCAAACCAAAATGGTCATTCTCTCCACAGATGCTGCCTGACCCCTGAAGTTATTCCAGGCCTTTGTGTTTTGCTCTGATGTTTTCATATACTCATCTTTGAATTTTCTTTTTGTCTTCATCGCTATCATTATGCTATCATTATGAAATATATTTTTTTCCCCCAATGTAAAAATCATGCTTTCACTGAATTCTCACATGGTAACTGTAACTATGTGACTCAAATGCACGTTAAGATACAACACATTTTTATTAAAGCACTGACAGCAAAGGATCTGCAATACATGTCAGCTCCGAGCTGCTACATCCACTGCCTGACTTCGGCAGGTTCTTAATATTATAACACACATACTAGGCGGGGCGACTACTAACAGGCACTATGATTGGCTAGCATGCAATAGCCAATCTACATCTCTTCTTGTAGAAAATAAAAAATGGCGGCTTAAACAATATAAAAGAAATGTTAACGATATACTAGCAAAGTTATACAAAATCGCCATATTTAACAAACCCGTCCGGCCCTTGTGCGGTAAGAGACAGCCTCACCTCCTTTCACGGGAGAACAGACTGCGGAGGGGAGTGGTGACGCAACCGGCAACACGACAGGCCGGGTGGGAGACGGCGTTGGCGAGCCAGGCGCCAACCGACGCGGGGAACCGGCGGCAGAAACGAAGGTTGGAGGTGGGGGAGCTGGACCGACTGTGGGTGCGAACATAAGAGTCGGGGCGTCAGGACATGGAGTCGGAGGACGTGGTTCCTTCACTGGAAGGATGTGTCGACGGTTGCGTCTGTAGATGACTCCGTCCACTTCCACCAGGTATGAACGTGGCTCCTTGGAAGGGCCGTGGATGTGTCCCAGACGTGCATGGCCCTTGTCAGTTTGCAGGCGAACCACTTGTCCACGAGCAAGAGGTTTAAGTGGCTTGCTGGACTTGTCGAAGAATCGCTTCTGCGTGTCCCGTTTAAGTTGTAGTTGCATCTGCACCGCAGGCGGGGAACGAACGTGCGGTTGCAGCAGCTGCTGAGAGCGAGGCAAGGGAGCACAGGTTTGGCGAGACATCTGTCGCTGGGCTGGGGAGCCTAAGACGGGATCTCCTGCAAATTTTCCTAGATTGAACAAGTCGAGGTATACATCGGATTTGGCAAGGTAAGATCGTTTCATGAGTTGTTTCTCACTCTGGACAGCCCGTTCGGCGAGTCCATTGGACCGTGGGAACTCGGGGCTGCTGGTAATGTGTTGGAAGTCCCATCGTTCAGCAAAGTTCTTAAATGCTTGGCTGGTGAATTGTCAGAATGAATATGCGCAGGGAGCCATGCACGGAGAGGTGCCGCTGCAGCTTCTCGATCACCGCCTCTGAGGAGATGGTCTGCAGTAGGTCTATTTCGAACCAGCCCGAGTAAGAGTCGACAAGAACCAGATAGTGTTTTCCGTGCCATTCGAAGATGTCGGTAGCCAGTGAGGACCACGGAAGAGGAGGGACTGGTTGGGGCAGTAGAGGCTGCTTCTGCTGATGTGGCGTCAGGCTGTTGCAGACAACACACGATTCGGTTCTTTCACGTATGTATTTGGTCAACCCGGGCCAGTGAAACCTGCTTTGTGCCCGTAGGAGGGTTGCCTCCGCACGGGGGTGGCCCCTGTGGATGTCGTTGGAGTATTCATCCCGTAGTGTGGCTGGGACCCACCGCCTTGTGGCCCTCGACTATGATTCCCTCCTGCAGCACTAGTTCGTCACGAACCAGGAAGCAGGGTCGTATCTCAAGCGGGGCATTTGACTGGATGTGGGGCCAACCGCCCCGTATGACTGTGGACAACAATTGTAAAGTCTCATCAGCAGCCGTGTGTTCGGAAAGGCGGCGTAAACGACCAGTCGGCACAAACGAGACCTTCCTAACTGAGAATACGTCTTGTTCGGAGAGGCGCTGTTCATTGGCTCTGCTCTGGATAACGTGTCTGCTACGTGCATGTCTTTACCGTTCTCGCAGGCGATGCGGAAATCAAAGAGCTGCAGCTGCATCATCATCCGCTGCAGTCGTGCTGGGGCCGCGTGAATCCGGCTTGTTCAGAATAGTGACCAGCGGCTGGTGGTCAGTCTCAATGGTAATGGTCTTACCAAAGATGAAGTGCTTGAATTTTGAGCAGGCGAAAACCACTGCGAGCAGTTCCTTTTCAATCTGGGCATAACGCTGCTCAGTGTCAGTTGGAGTACGTGATGCATATGAGACTGGCTTGAAGCCGCCGTCAGTAGTGGTCTGCAGGCACGCCGCGCCTAGTCCGTATTGGGACGCATTGCAGGTGATCGTAACCGGTAACTCTAGATCAAAATATGATAGTGTTGGTGTGCTGGCCAGCTGTAGCTTGAGGGTGTCAAAAGCCCTTTGGTGCTGCGGGTACCAGGACCATGACGCGTCTTTGTGTGTCAGTTCGCGCAGGGGGTCCGATAAGTCGCTGAGGTTGGGGATAGATTTACCCGGCCAATCTACAGTAACGTTGGCAATGCATCTATCATCACGGTTCATTGCATAATTATACACTCATTTCGTGCCTATTTCTAAAGAGATAAGATAAACTTCACATTCTGGATGCAGCCATTATCAGCATTGCCAAGGAAGGATGAAAAATGTCAAATAAAGATTGATGGTTTGAGACCAGCATGTAAGTCTACCCAATAACAACTGAAAAAACTATTTCACTTCAAAGTAAATTCCCATGCATTTTTTCCAATTTGAGCATAGTTTCTCTAAATCAATAGACAATAGACAATAGATGCAGGAGGAGGCCATTTGGCCCTTCGAGCCAGCCGCCATTCAATGTGATCATGGCTGACCATCCCCAATCAGTACCCCGTTCCTGCCTTCTCCCCATATTCCCCGACTCCACAATTTTTAAGAGCCCTATCTCTAGCTCTCTCTTCAAAGCATCCAGAGAACCTGCCTCCACCGCCCTCTGAGGCAGAGAATTCCACAGACTCACAACTCTCTGTGAGAAAAAGTGTTTCCTCGTCTCCATTCTAAATGGCTTACTCCTTATTCTTAAACTGTGGCCCCTGGTTCTGGACTCCCCCAACATCGGGAACATCGGGAACATGTTTCCTGCATCAGTTTGCATCAGGTTTCCAACCATTGAACATAACATGATTTGATTACAACTCTTATTCCTTAATGTGAAGCCACACATATTATTTCAATATACATGTTGAACCATAATGAACTAACAAAATTTCACGTTACTACATTTTTTACTCAATTCATATGTCCTTTGCTGTTCTTTGTTCCAATTCCACTTTTTATCTTTTAATTCAGTAACAGATGGAATAGCATCCATCAGTGGTGTTGCAAGATCTGCCAAGAATTTATCATAATGCCATGTTTTGTCTTAGTTCTGCAATGGTTTGGTGTTTCCTGGTCTTCCCAACTGCTTTCACTTTTTCTTTGACTGGGTGCAAGCTACGTGCATCTATTCCTAGCCATGATGATACTTCTCTCTGTGTGGATGCGCACTTGCTTCTTTCAAACTTTACATTGTTTAGTTTCATTTAGTATAGAGATACAGCATGGAAACAGGCTCGCTGTCCCACCTAGTCCACGCTGACTACTGATCACCCTTTCACACCATTTCTATGATATCCACTCCCTACACACTAGGGGCAATTTTACAGAGGCCAATTAACCTACAAACCTGCACGTCTTTGGGATGCGAGAGGAAACCGGAGCACCCGGAGAAAACCCACACGGTCACAGGGAGAAAGTGCAAACTCCACACAGACAGCACCCGAGGTCGGGATCGAACCCGGGTCTCTGGTGTTGTGAGGCAGTAGTTACTAATTCCAGAAAGATTCTTCTAATATTCGAAGATTTCCTTCTTCATTACGTATGGCTATTGGCACAGTTTCTGGCATTTGGAACATAGAACAGTACAGCACAGGAACCAACCCTTCAGGCGTCTATGCCGAACATGATGTCAAGTTAAACGGATCTTCCTGTGCCTGATCCATATCCCTCTATTCCTTACACTTTCATGTGGCCATCCAAAATAGTTATTATGTAGCTTCTTATATGTCACGAAAGCAAACGTGTGGAAAGGAACTACAGATGTTGGTTTATATCGAAGCTAGACACAAATTACCTACATTCATGACAAATAATCCCACGTAATATTACTAATGAGGATTATATCAATAAAAATAAAGGCTAGACCATATCAAAAGCAAACAGAACATCCACTTGTATTCTTTCTGCTCATTTGTGAGATTGCTGTTTTACTTGTGTTTTCTCTGTTTGCGCTTTCTGTTTTATTCCATTTATTTTGGCCTTTTCAGGCCTTGATTTTATTGCCAAGTGACCTGGACCTTATGGACCTTCTCATATGTGGGTTTGCTAAAATGCAATCCAGATGACAATCATTGGCATCATTGGATTTTATAGCAACATTTTATGGAATAACTCAGCTGCAATGTCCTATAGTCAGAATAAAATGTGTCCCTTGGAATTCCACTGACGTTAATGAAAGTGAACCGGGAAGAGTTTTAACTACCGAGCATGAGTTGGGCTGGGGGAGGGAGAGGAAGTATAAAAAACACATAACCTCTCAAACCCAACCTGAACCTACCTCTGGCTTGCCCACTTCTGGTTTTTATAGAGGCATTTCAGAAGACAAAGACTAGTAACTTCTCGGGAGATGGGATGAACATGAAAATGTCTTTACCAATTGTCAGAGGCCCGGATTCCCAGAGCTAAGGAGCCTCAATAGATAAAGCAAGGCTAAAAATGTGCTTCTATGGCACTTTCAATCGGCTGCGAGAACCAGCAGTGGGCTATCACCCCCACAGGACAAATAACCTACCTCCAAGCAATGAGGAATTCCAGGATTAATGTTCCACCCTTCGCTGCAACTAATACAGCAATCTGTAGACCTCTCTGAGCAGCTCCAACAATCCACCAATATCACCATGTTCGATCCTTACTACGGGTGCTGAATGTACAGAGTTTGTGCGTTTTCCCCGTGACCTGCGGTGGTTTTCTCCAGGTGCTCCGGTTTCCTCCATCTCTGAAGAAAAGAAATAGGTAATGTTTCGGATCGAGACCCATCTTCAGACTAAAATAGACTAATCAGATTCATTCGGCAAAATATCCCAGTATTGTACTGTATCGTACAGTATCGTACTAAGGTACAGACCCAACCTGAGATGCCTGCTGCACATCAGTGGGCAGTTCATAAGGTTCACAGACTTCTCGGAGGGTGTAACCTGGAGAGAGGGGAGGCTTACCATTCAGGTAATAGGTTTAAAAACAGTCACAAGTTTTAAGGCAGCTCCTGCTAATCCCTTCTGACTTCTGGATGAAATTTTCTTGAGAGTTGATTGCCTCTAGTAACAATCCAGATCCGTAAATGTACTAGGTTCTGGTCTCTATGGTTCCATAGTTCCTTACAATATTCCGTACAACATTACAACAAATGTCTTATGGCAAAATGAATGATATCACAAATTATGATCATTCTCAAAAGATAATGGTGGTAAAGATTGGAAGAAAAGAAAACTTTTATTTTAAGTCAAGTCAAATTTAATGTCATATGCACAGGTATGTTTAGTTTGGTTTGGAGGTATTGTGTGGAAACATGCCCTTCACCTCACCGATACACTCCAACCAGCGATGATCGCCCTGTGGATTGGAGGGTAGCTAATGTTATCCCACTTTTTAAGAAAGGCGGGAGAGAGAAAACAGGGAATTATAGACCAGTTAGCCTGACATCGGTGGTGGGGAAGATGCTGGAGTCAATTATAAAAGATGAAATAGCAGCACATTAGGATAGCATAACAGGATCGGTCCGAGTCAGCTTGGGTTTACGAAGGGAAAATCATGCTTGAGTAATCCTAATTTTTTTGAGGATGTAACTAGGAAAATGGACAAGGAAAAGCCAGTGGATGTAATGTACCTGGACTTTCAGAAAGCTTTTGATATGGTCCCACATAAGACAATAGACAATAGACAATAGACAATAGGTGCAAGAGTAGGCCATTCGGCCCTTCGAGCCAGCACCGCCATTCAATGTGATCATGACTAATCATCCCCAACCAGTACCCCGCTCCTGCCTTTTCCCCATATCCCCTGACTCCACTATCTTTAAGAGCCCTATCCAGCTCTCTCTTGAAAGCACCCAGAGAACCTGCCTCCTCCACCGCCCTCTGGGGCAGAGAATTCCACACAATTCCAAGAGATTAGTGGTCAAAATTAGGGCACATGGTATTGGGGGTAGCGTGCTGAAATGGATAGAAAATTGGTTGGCAGACAGGAAACAAAGAGTAGGGATTAACGGTCCCTTTCAGTATGGCAAGCAGTGACTAGTTGGGGTACCGCAAGGCTCGGTGCTGGGACCGCAGCTATTTACATCAATAATTTAGACGAATGGATTCAAAGTAACATTAAAATTAGCTGATGACACAAAGCTGGGTGGCAGTGTGAACTGTGAGGAGGATGCTATGAGAATGCAGGGTGACCTGGACAGGTTGGGTGAGTGGGCAGATGCATGGCAGATTCAGTTTAATGTGGATAAATGTGAGGTTATCCACTTTGGTAGCAAAAACAGGAAGGCAGATTATTATCTGAATGGTGTCAAATTGGGAAAAGGGGAAGTATAACGGGATCTGGGGGTCCTTGTTCATCAGTCAATGAAAGTAAGCATGCAGGTACAGCAGGCAGTGAAGAAAGCGAATGGCATGTTGGCCTTCATAAAAAGAGGTTGAGTATAGGAGCAAAGAGGTCCTTCTGCAGTTATATAGGGCCCTAGTGAGACTGGAGTATTGTGTGCAGTTTTGGTCCCCTAATTTGAGGAAGGACATTCTTGCTATTGAGGGAGTGCAGCATAGGTTTACAAGGTTAATTCCCTGGATGGCGGGACTATCATATGCTTAGAGAATGGAGCGGCTGGGCTTGTATACTCTGGAGTTTGGAAGGATGAGAGGGTATCTTATTGAAATATATAAGATTATTAATAGTTTGGACACGCTATAGGCAGGAAACATGTTCCCGATGTTGGGGGAGTCCAGAACCAGGGGCCACAGTTTAAGAATAAGGTGTAAGCCATTTAGAACGGAGACGAGGAAACACTTCTTCACACGGAGAGTTGTGAGTCTGTGGAACTCTCTGCCTCACAGGGCGGTGGAAGCCGGTTCTCTGGATACTTTCAAGAGAGATCTAGATAGGGCTCTTAAAGATAGGGGAGTCATGGGGAGAAGGCAGGAACGGGGTACTGATTAGGGATAATCGGCCATGATCACATTGAATGGCGGCTGGCTCGAAGGGCCGAATGGCCTACTCCTGCACCTATTGTCGATTGTCTATTGTCTACACCCTAGTACTATCCTCAATAGGGGCAATTTAAAGAAGCCACTTAACCTACAAACCTGCATGTCTTTGGAATGTGGGAGGAACATTTAAAGTTTTGTCACGTGTACCGAGGTACGGTGAAAATATTTTGTTGGGTGCTATCCAGTCAGTGGAAAGGCAATACATGATTACAATCAAGCTATTTACACTGTATATTTGCATGATAAGGGGGGTAACGTTTAGAGCAAGGTAATGCCAACAAAGCCTGATTAAAATAGTCTGAGGTTCACCAATGAGGTAGATAGTAGTTCAGGACTGCTCTCTGGTTTAGGTAGGATGATTCAGTTGTCTGATAACAGCTGGGAAGAAACTGTCCCTGAATCTGGAGGTGTTTGTTTTCACACTTCTATACCTTTTGCCCGATGGGAGAGGGGAGAAGAGGGAGTGGCTAGGGTGCGACTCATCCTTGATTGTACTGCTGGCCTTGTTGAGGCAGCGTGAGGTATAAATGGAGTCGATGGAAGGGGTGTTTGTGTGTTGGCCAGACCTGCTGAGTTACTCCAGTATTCTGTGTCTATCTTAGGGTTCTGCAGACTGGTTCAAGAACCTCATGTTTTTAGGAAAGTTCACATTCATTCTTTTCAATTACATTCAAACTAACAAGCTGATTTCTATTTATTCTGTAAATGACGCTTGCACATGTTTGCTCATATCTTCTGAATTCAATTATACTTCATCCACTGGGTAGGCATTGCCAATAATTTCCACAGAGCTGGAATAAATTTGAGGCATAGCCTATTGTTAATAGTTTTAAGCTGTACATATGGAATTGTGCATCCCAGAATATACACTGATATCGTTTTTCTATTGCCTATATTAGATTAATTGATCCGTTACCCCTTGATCCCCGTTTCCACCATTTATTTATTGTTACATTTACGTGCAGTTTCATTTCACATGGAGAATTGTTCCGTCTTATGCCGCAAGGGATTCCCCTCTGATCCAAATACAAATCAGAGCATTTCCTTCCCTTACTAAAGATGTTTTTTGTACATAAGTCATAGTTTTCAGTGGCAGCCTGAGTGAATCAGGAATCAAGAGGACTTCAGTGGCGAAGAATCAAATTATCACCTTTGTCTTTTCCCAATGCCTCAAGATTTCTTGAGTATTTAGTTTAGTGTAGAGATACAGCGCGGAAACAGACCCTTTGGCCCACCGGGTACGCGCCGACCAGCGATCCCCACGCATTAACACTATCCTACACCTGCTAGGGACAATTTTTACATTTACCAGCCAATTAACCTACTGTACAAACCTGTATGTCTTTGGTGTGTACAAACTCCGTACAGACAGCACTCATAGTCGGGATCGAACCCAGGTCTGTGGCGCTGCATTCGCTGTAAGGCAGCAACTCTACCGCTGCGCCACCGTGACTGCCCAATTTATATGAACCGGAACAATGAAACCCTTACTTGCCATAGTTTTACAGGCACATTAAACGCAACCTGGCTTATAAAGTGTCTACTAACTCTTTACTAAATTTAGAACATAGAAAATAGAAATTTTGCAGACAGGTCCTCCTCAGCTTACAAATATCTGACTTTTATACGGACAAGTATTTGGGAGACCAGTGGGATGGATTTTCCAGATGCTGCAAGGCTGCAGGCATCTTCCGTCGTGTGGGACCTCCTTTCATGGCCGCAACTTGACCAAGTAACCAAGAACCAAGAACCAAGAACTTGCAAACTGTTCTGGTTACGAACGGTTCACTGGAACTGAACCCTGCTGTAACCTGGGGGGGTGGGAATAACCACTATAAAGTAAAACATGCCTATTCTGTGGGCGAAAATTCAGTCCATTCATAGTTACAGTATATTTACTTGCTAAAGGAGATTTGCACAGTACGCGCCAAATGCTTTTCACTGTACTTCGGGTACAGGTGGCAATAAATTATACTGAACTGTCACAATGGAAGGTGCAGTGGTAGAGATGCTGTCTTACAACATCAGAGACCCGAGTTTGATCCTGACTATGGGTGCTGTCTTTATGGAGTTAGTACGTTCTCCTCATGACAGCGTAGGATTTCTCCGGGTGCTCCGGTTTCCTCCCACACTCCAAAGATGTACAGGCTTGTAGGTTAATTGGCTTTTGTAAAAAAAATTAATTGTCCCTAGTGTCTGTAGGATATTGTTAGTGTACAGGGAACGTTAGATCGTTGAACCAAAGGGCCTGTTTCTGCATTGTATCTCTAACCTAAACTAAATAAGACTGAGTGCGTGGTTACAATATCAGCAGGCTCGATGGAAGTTTAGTTCCGTTTAGTTTATTATCACGTGCACCGAGGAAGAGTGAAAAGGTTTTTGTTGTGCGCTAACAGGTCAGCGAAAAGACAATACATGATTACAACCGAGCCATCCACACTGAGAGCTGCTTACAGAAGAGATTGGTTATAAATAGAGGATCCAAAAGCATTTTTTATTTGCTGTTTAAAGAGGCATTCTTATTCCACTGTGATCAAAAAGCAAAGAATTGCAGATGCAGGAAATCCCTAATAAAAGCAGAAAACCCTGGAAATACTCAGCAGGGCAGGCAGCATCTGTGTAGCATGTGTTTCTCTCTTCGCAGGCTTTGCCCTCCCTACCTTCTGAGCATTTGTAGCTTGTTACATTTTAACACCTTATTTTGTCTCCCCACATAATTGTAAATGTAGTTGTTTGTGATTCTTCCTCAGGCTAGACAGGGCGGCTGCTAAAATGCAGTTGGCTCTGCAGAGTCGGCAGCTAAAATTGCAGCAGTACGTATTCATGACGTAGTATATATAAATAAGTGTGATATCAACGTGCGACATATTTATTGCTATGCACATGTGCACAGTTTGATCAAATAAATCAGGAAAACCACAAATACGTCAGACGCCTTTTCCAGAGCTCTGTGCAAATCGCATGTGTTATTCTGCACTCTCTTCATCTTATAACACCACAGGTGCATGTACATGGCAGTGTTGGTGAGACTGGGCGATCGTTTCGTTGAACTCCTTCTCTCAGTCCGCGTGAACCTACCTGATCTCCCGGTTGCTAAAAACTTTAATTCTCCTTCCCATTCCCACACTGACCTTTCAGTCCTAGGTCTCCTCCATTGTCAGAGTGAGGCTAACAATGCAATTGGAGGAACAGCATCTCATATTTCGCTTGGGCAGCTTACAGTCCAATGGTATGAATATTGATTTCTCTAACTTCAAGTAACCCCGACATTCCCTCTCTCTCTATCCCACCCCCACCCAAGTCAAACTAACTTCTCATTTTCACCCAACAAACAGCTAACTATGGCCTGTTTCCTTTATCATTGTTACTTTTTTGCATATCATTTCACTCCAAATGAAGCCAGCTGAGAGTGTAAGTTGATAACGAGATGGACAGTGACAAACACACACAATGCTGGAGTAACTCAACAGGATAGGCAGCATCTCTGGAGAGAAGGAATGAGCGGTCTTTCGGGTCGAGGCCCTGGACATTAACATAGAAACATAGAAACATAGAAATTAGGTGCAGGAGTAGGCCATTCGGCCCTTCGAGCCTGCACCGCCATTCAATATGATCATGGCTGATCATCCAACTCAGTATCCCGTACCTGCCTTCTCTCCATACCCCCTGATCCCCTTAGCCACAAGGGCCAATTCTAACTCCCTCTTAAATATAGCCAATGAACTGGCCTCAACTACCCTCTGTGGCAGAGAGTTCCAGAGACTCACCACTCTCTGTGTGAAAAAAGTCTTTCTCATCTCGGTCTTAAAGGATTTCCCCCTTATCCTTAAGCTGTGACCCCTTGTCCTGGACTTCCCCAACATCGGGAACAATCTTCCTGCATCTAGCCTGTCCAACCCCTTAAGAATTTTGTAAGTTTCTATAAGATCCTTATATTGACACATGTCATTAAGACAGATCTCCTAGAGCCAATCAAGAAAAGGCTTTTCATTCAGTAAGGTGATGGAGAGATTGGTGTAGGAGGGAACTGCAGATGCTGGTTTATACCAAAGCTAGACACAAAATGCTGGAGTAACTCAACAGGTCAGGCAACATCCGAACAGTGGTGGAAAAGATGCTGGAGTCAATTATTAAAGAGGTAATAATGGGGCATTTGGATAGCAGTAAAAGGATTAGTCTAAGTCGGCGTGGATTTATGAAAGGAAAATCATGCTTGACTAATCTCCTGGAATTTTTTGAGGATGTGACAAATAAAATGGATGAAGGGGAGCCAGTGGATGTAGTGTAACTAGACTTTCAGAAAGCCTTTGATAAGGTCCCACACGGGAAACTGGTGTCTAAAAATAGAGCACATGATATTGGGGGTAGGATGTTGACATGCATAGAAAATTGGTTGGCAGACAGGAAACAAAGAGTAGGAGTGAACGGGTCCATTTCAGAATGGCAGGCAGTGGCGAGGACATCCTTGTGATTCAGGCAGTGCAGCATAGGTTCACGAGATTGATCCCTGGGATGGCGGGACTGTCATATGAAGAAAGATTGAAAAGATTAGGCTTGTATTCACTGGAGTTTAGAAGGATGACGGGGATCTTATAGAAACATATAAAATTATAAAAGGACTGGACAAGCTAGTTGCAGGAAAAACTTTCCCAATGTTGGGCGAGTCCAGAACCTGGGACCATAGTCTTAGAATAAAAGGGAGGCCATTTAAGACTGAGGTGAGAAAAAAACTCTTTCACCCAGAGAGTTGTGAATTTGTGGAATTCCCTGCCGCAGAGGGCAGTGGAGGCCAAATCACTGGATTAATTTAAGAGAGAGTTAGATAGAGCTCTAGGGGCTAGTGGAATCAAGGCATGTGGGGAGAAGTCAGGCACAGGTTATTGATCGGGGACAATCAGCCATGATCACAATAAATGGCGGTGCTGGCTCGAAGGGCCGACTGGCCTCCTCCTGCACCTATTTTCTATGTTTCTATGTTTCTATGAACAGGAATAGGTGATGTTTCGGATCAACACACTTTTTCAGACTGAGAGTTAGAGGGAGGGAAATTAGAGATATGGAAAGGTACAGAACTAATCAGAGTCGGCACCGATGACTAAAGAGCCCACAATGATCCATTGTTGGCTGTGGAGGAGGTGATAACGAGGGGATATGAACTGTAAAACTGGCAGGATGACTAGGGTGGGGGAGGGACAGTGAGAGAGAGAGGCATTGCAATGGTTACTGGAAATTAGAGAAATCAATATTCAAACTGCTGGATTATAAACTGCCCTTGCGAAATAGAATCAGTTAATCCGCAACCTTTACACCCCATAGAAGGCTATGAATTTGGAACAGAAACCAAAGGTCAAACAAGTCCTTTATGATGACATGAATGTGTTGAGGTATCTGTATCTAATTTTGGTGTCTGCCTGAAATGTGCTCTGTGGGGCAAGTTCATGAGTGGAGCAGCAGATAAACCCGTACAACCCAATTTATTAAATAGACAAGATTTAACATTTGAATGAGTGTGCAAAGTTGTCCCATCATGGAGATGGCTTTCAAAACCACCAAAGGAATTCAGCCAGTGCGTATCACCAGAGCTAATGCTACATACGGACAAATAGCACTCATAAAGATGACAACTGATTCTAAGCAATGAGACTCATGAGTGAAAGACATTAAAAACTGCTGCTGCTGGAATAGAGATTGTCCATCAGAGGTTTGGCAGTTTAAAGCAGTGAAATATATCACGGCAAGGACAAAGGACATAGCTTGTGTATAAGGCTAGATGCAGACAAAATACTGTCAATTCAGTAAGTTATTAATCTGTTATGTTAGCATAGTTTTTCCAACTATCCAGGATGGCACAGTGGCGCACAACGACAGCGCCAGAGACCCAGCTTTGATCCTGACTTCGGGTGCCGTCTGCACGGACTTCGTACATTCTTCCCGTGGCTGCGTGGCCTTTTCCCAGGTGCTCCGTTTTCTTCCCACATTGTATAGAGTGCAGATGATTTGGGTTCGGTAAAAATTGTAAATTGTCCCTAATGTGTGGGATAGTGCTAGTGTACGGGGATCGCTGGTTGACGTAGTGTACGGGGATCGCTGGTCAATCGATGGACTGAAGAGCCTATTTTCCGTACTGTACCTCTAAATTAAACATCCATCTGTCTGTGAGGGATGATGGCGTAGCTTTGGTATTGTCCTGCTTGGAGTTGGCAATGTTTTATCTGTGGCTGCATTTCCTGCTCTGGCTGACTAGGCCTATTCTTGACAGGTGGACCCTCCCACAGCTTCCACAGGTGCAGGTGTCTCTGGTCCGTTGGAATGAACAGTGTGTTGGTCTTGCCAATATATAGAACTGAAAGCCACAAAGAAAATGTTTGTACGTTAGTGAGCAGTGTGAAGAACAAAGATGAAACAATGTGTATGCAACCAACAGCATTAATGAAACATCCAGAAAGTTGAAAAATTAAACTTAAAATTAATGATCGTTTATTGGTATAAACCTCAATATAACTATTAACTGCATGGTTATAGTTGAGATATATACATCAAAATGTTCAGCGAAGTACCATGAACAAAATGCATGTTGAAATAGAAATCCCGTTCTGGCAAGATGGTGAAACTCTTCGGTCAAATGTAATATGCACTTTGTGTGGCCACTCATGATGGCTGACCACACAAATAGATCAACTACTACACGAGTAAAAGAATGGATGAAAGAATTAAAAGTGGATTGAAAGAAAGATGATGAGCTGAAGGGCCAGTTTCTGTGCTGTATGTGTAAAAATATTTTTAATGTGAGCACTTTGCAACCACGTCCAGCTATGTTTACTTGATACATACAGGTATACTGTACTAGCATTAAGGGGAACAAAGCACCTTTACCCCAAGCCAACTCAATGCAAGCTTGGACTGTTACTATCTAAACTGACGACTCGAGTACTGGAACAATAGAACACAACGAAAGATGGAACTGAATGGAGCACTGTAGGCCAAGTTTATGCATGGTTCAGCAGGCAAACAAATTCAATGCAACTGGGCAGAGTGATTGGGCAACATTGTTTCTTATGTGTGCATATTTCATTACATTCAGATGGAAGCCATTCACCTCCTTGAGTCGACTGCTAACTCGCAGAGCATATCCATTCCCCCATTTATCTCCCTGCAACCTGTTCTCTCTCCCTTGCTCATAACTCACCACTGATTCTCCTAGCATGGTCAGGGCGAGAATGTGCAATCTCCACATGGACAGTGCATGAGGTCAGCATTGAACTTGGGTCTATGGAGCTGTCTATCTGCAGAACTAGCTGCTACTTCAGGGCCTGAAGCAGAGGAGATCGTCAAGCCTTGCAGAGACCATAAGGTAATTCCAAACAGTCCTGTGGACAATGAAAGTAACCCCCAACACACAAGTGATACTTGTACTGAACTGTATATAGAAATGAATTTCACTGTACCCCGGTACATATGGCAAATAAAGTACCATATCATACCATACCATACCAATATTGCAATATCAATATGCTGAAATACGTTGACCAAAGTTTTTACCAGACCAGTCACATGCATACTCTCAAGTAAATATGGATAACGAAAGTTGCATTATCTAATGATTAATACACATAAACATGTACCAAGTAGAAACAAGGAACTGCAGATGCTGGTTTTTAAAAAAAGACACAAAGTACTGGAGTAATTCACCAGACAGGCAAAGTCTCTGGAGAACATGCTTAGGTGACATTTCGGCTCTTCTTCACACTCAACATATACCAAGCTGACTAATGGGGTGAAATTATCACCTAAACTATTTCAGGATACCATCAGCAAGATTTTAAAGGGAGTCCAAACCTTTGCGAGTGAGGTTGATATTTTTCATTGCGCCTGTGGTTGAAAGAAAATGTCTGAATACCTGGGGTATGTAATAGGCTTCATGAATACGATGATAAACTAATAAAGTGCTCACTGTGCCAATGTGCAGAGAGAGGCTGTTTATTTGGGCCTGAGGCTGGATATAAAGGTTTATATCTGGTCATGAACAATATCAACACCACTAATTTTACACGGGTTGTTTATTTATTTTGACGTACGGAGAAAACAACAGATTGGATGGGGGCAGCAGAGCCAGATGAAAGAAAGACAGCTTCTGGGAAAAATATTTGGAGCTTTGCAAAGTCCTCTTCTTGTAACCACTACACTACATCAAATACGCATTGATCTTTCCCTGCACACTGAGAGTTGTCCACGCTGGCAAGACACAGTTGTTTCGCACTGCTGATGAAGTTGAGACATTTTTTGGTGAGCTCTCCTCCATTAACTCCTCCATGGACTCTGATATAACAGTCTAATGTTGGTGACCAGTGGCTGGTGATAGCGTTAGCACAATAATGTTGTCTGCCGATGAACTCTGTGTTTAGCTATTTAGTATTTTTTCTATAATTTTAGTATTTTTTCTATAATTTTCTTATTCAACTTTTGACTTTGATAAAATGATGCCTGCTTTACTACTATCTGCCGTAAAAAGTGTCGCAATTGACATAAAACGTCGCACCACTAAGAGTTGAGTTTTCTTTTTCCTTTTCCATACGAAATGTAAAAGGTTGTTTGAATGGTAAAGGATTGGCCCCTATGAACAATTGATTATAATCAATTACCAATTATTTGAATATTGAAATTTGATAAATTGACAAATAAAGGCATATGAAGTTTAATCAAGATTTTTTTTCTCTTTTTATTTTTATTTTTTATTAACCATATGCGATAATATGTTGCTATTTTGGGCTTCATAATGCCCAATTAATTTAAACATAAATGGTCCAGGAATTCATACTTTAATCTATTTGCATATATATGAGCAAGCAGACTGAGGTGTGTATGCTTGCTTTTTTTTCTTTTTCTCTCTCTCTCAATGACGCAGCCTGATCTTGTGTGTTTTGTCTGCCCTGTCTTCTATGTGTGTGTGTTTGTGTCAATCTGTGCACGTGGCTCTCTTGTCCCCTTTCTCATGCTATTTCCCTGCCCCACTCCCCCAACATTATCTACACCCAATTGATCCACAATTGATACAGCTAAAGGCCTAAACATCATCCATTTGAACATTAGGAGTCTTCTTCCAAAGATAGATTTAATTAGAGTTTGGATTCCACAGAATAAACCTGAAATAATAACATTTTCAGAAACATGGTTACATAGTGAAATTTGTGACAATGATATTCATATTGATAATTTTGCATTATATAGAGCAGATAGGCCTACGAGAGCTGGAGGTGTGGCTTGTTATGTGTCAACTCGCTTTATATCTGAATCTGCCATCCCTAAAGTAACCTCACCTCTCTTTGAAAGCCTTTTCATTAGGCTAAAACTTAATGAGAATAAACATCTAATTATCGGCACTATCTATCGATCCCCCCCTGTTCATCCTGACTCAACAAAGTCCCTAATTTCCACTCTCACCTCTATTGAACACCCATGTGAATTAGTGCTTCTTGGTGACTTCAATAAAAACTGGCTCAATCGCTCCTCTTCTAACGACAAAAACTTGCTTAAAAGTGTAAACCTGACCCAGTTAATCAACGAACCGACCAGAGTTCATGGCAATTCTACATCACTACTAGATTGGATTCTTGTTACCCATCCTGACCGAATCTTAACATCTGGTGTTTTGTCAGATTGCTTTAGCGATCATTCTGCTATTTTCTGTGCATGGAAGATTAAACTCTCCCATCTCCCTCCTAAACTTATTCATTTCAGATAATGTAGAAAATTTACTTATGATAATTATATGCATGACCTGATTGCAATAAACTGGGACAGGTTTCAACTTATACCAACTGTTGAGGATGCCTGGAACTATTTGTACACTGAAGTCACAAGAGTTATCGATAAGCATGCCCCCTGGAGAGAAATAAAAGTCAAGGGAAAACATTTACCATGGATTAGTGCTGATTTGATCAACCTTTTTAATGAGCGGGATAAAGTCTGGAAGACTTTCAGGGAAACAAAAGACCCTGCTGATTGGGAAAAATATAGGTCCTTAAGGAATCAGTGTACGACAAGAACACGTAATGCTAAATCAAGTCATTTTAAAAAACATCTTTCTGAAGACATGCATAATCCAAAAAAGTTCTGGAAAAGACTAAATAATGTTCTTAATAAATCAAATCAAAATATCAGCACTCAGATTAGGGTCAACAATGACATAATTCAGGACCCTGCTGTTATATCTAATGCTTTCAACCATCACTTTTCCACTGTATGTAGCTCTACTGTATTTGACTCATCTATTATATGTGACTTTCCAGCTACCTCTCTGTTTAATTTGTCCTTCTTAACTTGTACCCTCCCCTCCGCATGGAAGTGTGCCAATGTTACTCCACTGCATAAGGGAGGCGACCCACATGATACTAACAATTACCGCCACATCTCAAGTATAAACTCGGTGGCTAAAATCCTCGAGAAACTAGTGTTCAACCAGCTATCACATTATGTCTCAACTTTCAACATTCTATCTCCATGCCAGTCTGGGTTCAGACCTAATCACTCCACAACTACAGCTCTGTTACAACTCACCAGCGATGTATTCACTGCTTCTGAGGATGGTAAACTCACCGGTGCCATCTTTCTTGATTTAACCAAGGCCTTTGATGTTGTTGACCACTACCTACTGCTTGATAAACTTTACTCAATTGGTCTTTCTCAAAACAATCTACTGTGGTTTAACTCATACCTTCATAACATACGCCAATGTGTTACCTTTAATGGAAGTCAATCTAATTCCTTAATTGTTGAGAAGGGGGTCCGTCTTTGGGACCACTCCTTTTCTCTATTTTCATAAACGACCTCCCTAACGTTTGTTCTGACTGTCAAACACAACTATATGCTGATGATGCAGTGCTATATACATCTAGTACTAACAAGTCTGAAATTGAAAGATCCCTTCAATCAGATCTTACTTCTGTTCAGAAATGGCTATTATTGAACAAATTAATTTTAAATAAAAATAAATCATGCAGTATGTTATTTGGTACCAGACAAGGCCTTGGTAATTCTGTAGATCTGACTATATCATTTAATGAAGGATCACCATTAGAACAAGTATTGAACTTCAAATATCTTGGTGTTTGGCTCGACCCAACGCTTTCATTTACGCAGCATAGTGAGACGATTACTAAAAAACTTAGCTGTAATCTAGGTATTCTTTACCGCCATATAATTTGTTTCACCTTTCAGATGAGAAAAAGAATTGTCTCTCAACTACTATTACCAACACTGGATTATGCTGATATTGTCTATCAGAATACGTTTGATACACATCTTCAACCCCTCAATGTAGTTTATAATAGTCTCTGCAGATTTATTTTAAGGTGTCCATATCTAACTCACCACTGTTCTATGTACGAAACTCTAAACTGGTTATCCCCCCACGCACGAAGATGCTACCACTGGTTCCAGTTCATCTTTAAATGCAGCCATCTCAATTACCCTTCTTATTTAAAACAAGACCTATTACCATACACACCCTCATATTCACTAAGACATGTTCAGCAACCCTTCTTTTTCATTCCAAGAACTAACAAAGAAATTGGGAGACGTGCATTTAAATTCAAAACTCCTTCTGACTGGAACACTCTGCCCAGTACCATAAGAACTATTAGCTCATTTCATCTATTTAAAAATACACTTTTACCCTTCCTTATAAAACCATGTACCTGTTTCTAGTATTAGAGTCTACGAGCTCCTTTATCTAGCTTGCTCTGTGTGTGATCATTTGGCATAGCTATTGTATATGCATTGCCATTACACTTATGTATTATTGTATTGCATAGTGTAACAAGGTCATATTGTATTGTGTCACAATACTATGAAATAATATATCATGTAATAATGTTGATAGTATGTATTAACGTACGATGTATGATAGGTGGTATATGGTATTATGCATCAACATTATGCTGTAACACATAACATTATTATTGGATATGTAAAGTCAATTAACAATTGTCATAAACTATAACAAGTGGGGATGGAGGGGTTTTGGGATTGGTGTGTGGGTAGGTGGGTCAATGAGAGCCTCTATGTATGTTATGTCTTGTGCTGTATGTTCTATGTTGGACCCCCTCGAAAACGAGATGACTGTCCATCTCAAGGGGTTATCCATGAATAAACTTGTTTCAAATTGTGCAAAATACTGATCCTGGTCAGAAGATTGTGTAATGTATGGCTTCTCAGTGATTAAATAGGGATTAGTACCTGCCAAATATAGAACTGCTTACACTGGAGAAAGATAAATGGTAACTTTTAGAAGATCTGGCGCCGTGCCAAGGTGATCGCTCTGTCGAAGCCAAACAAGCCTAGCGATGACCCCGAGGGATACCGATCCATCTCACTGCTGTGTGTTCCATACAAGCTCCTGGAACGTCTCCTCCACACACATCTCAATCCAGTGATCGACCCCCAGCTGCCCAAAGAACAGGACGGCTTCCGAAGCGGTGGGTCAACGGCGGACCAGGTGACCCTCCTGTGCCAAGACATAGAGGACAGCTTCCAGGCAGGGGAGAAGGCAGGCTCTGTCTTCTTGGACCTCACAGCTGCATATGATACTGTCTGGCTGTGTGGACTACACATGAAGCTTCTGGAAACCACGCCAGACAAGCACATGGTGAGCTTCATCATGGAGATGCTGAGCAACCGCAGCTTCAGGCTACACACCAGCAACGGGCAATGCAGCAGGATGAGGAAACGGCGTCCCTCCGGGCTCAGTGCTGGCACCAATGCTGTTCAACATCTACATCCATGACGTGCCTGCAACCCAGTCACAGAAGTATGGGTATGCTGATGACCTGGCCATCCTACTCAATAAGGCATCCTGGGAAGCAGCAGAAGAGGGCCTCTCTGAAGACATGAACATCCTGCCTTCATACCTGAGGAACTGGCGCCTCAAGCTCAGCATGGGTAAGACAACATCTTCAGTGTTCCACCTCAACAACAGGGAAGCGACCCGCGAGATGAACGTCATGGTGGATAACGCCCAGTTACGGTCCCAGCCCGTCCCCACGTACCTCGGTGTGAAGCTCGACGGAACGTTGTCATTCAAACAACACCTGGACGGTGCCAAGGCAAAGACAAGCGCCCGTGCCGCACAGATTCACCGCCTAGCCGGCACCACATGGGGAGCCACGACGAAGGCGCAGCGCATGTCCACAGGTTCTCAGAAAAGAATAAGAACAGGTTGATGTTCTTATTCTTTTCTTGCAAATTGTATCTAGGCTCTAGCCACACTGGCACCACTCCACAGCTTCTCACAGCTCTGCAGAGAGCAATTCCAAATTGACCAAATCTCCCAGCAGCCCTGAAGCTTTTTCCCCATTTTAAAGTCCTAGCCTCTCCAATCTGGCCAGGATTAACAGAAGCATACGGCATTACGTCAACATGTCATTACGTCAACACGTCTTAAAGGGATAGTGTGCCAGTATGTCTATGCTCAACCTCAAGAGGGCATAGTGGAACGGGATTCTGGAAAAGAAAGAAGAACCATTAAACTCACCGACATAGGCCAGGTATTGTTCATGGATAGATGTCAGAAGTCAAGAAATACGAAATGTGAACAAGCTGACAAGTTAACTGAAAAGTTGAAGGAGCTGAATCAGATGAAATTGTGAATGAAGTATAATCTAACCTGGTTCAATTAACCGAGCTCTGCAATAAAGTCAGAAAAAGGCACGAGTCATTGCTGGAAATACCAAAGCTTGAAAAGGAGCTTGAAAGGCAAGATCAGTGGTTTAAAAAAAAAAATGGAATCTTTTCATGGTTTTATACAAGATGTAGATTGGTTATCTGAAATTGGACAACAATCTATGTACTCGAAAGTTGGAAGTGTTATACGACAAAGTGTTGTATCCACAGAAGAAATCGGACCTGAAATGTCTCAAAAAGAAGATCATGCCACAAATCTAATTCTTCATCATGCACATTTTCAAGGGTCTCTTCTCGTATTGAAGCTCAAGTAGAAATGGCTGTTCTCTTGGAACGGGCTGCCGCCATGGACAAGCTTGAAGCACAAGAAGAACAGATGAACAGACAAAAGGAGCAATTGATAAGAGAGACTGAGGCACAAAAGGGGCAAATTAAAAGAGAGAGGGAACAGCTGGAACGAAAGATGGAGATGGCAGCAGCCAGTGCAAGGATCAATATACGAGGCCAAGAGATCAAGAAGAAGTGGTCACACATTAGGGCGGTGTCTACTGATCAAGAAGAAGGGGCACAAAGAAAAGATGGCCTTCTCAAGGGATAAGAGAGTTTGCTTTGGATGTTTGAAGAAAGGACACATGAGTAGAGACTGCTAGAGTCGTATGATTTGTGACTTGTTCAAACAAGATCATTCTGAAATACTTTACACTGAAACAGACGAACACCGCGAAGAAGCAGGAGCATCAAGGCAAGTCAAGTCAAGAGAGTTTATTGTCATGTGTCCCAGATAGGACAATGACATTCTTGCTTGCTGCAGCACAACAGAATATTGTAGGGATGAATACAGATCAGATCAGTGTGACCATATACCATGGAATATATATATACACCCATAAATAAACAGATAAAGTGCAATAAGCTATTATAGTTCAGAGTTTGTTTGAAGTTGTGTTTAATAGTCTGATGGCTGTGGGGTAGAAGCTGTTCCTGAACCTGGATGTTGCAGATTTCAGGCTCCTGTACCTTCTATCTGATGGCAGCGGAGAAATGAGTGTGTGGCCAGGATGGTGTGGGTCCTTGATGATGCCTTTTTGAGGCAGCGACTACGATAGATCCCCTCGATGGTAGGGAGGTCAGAGCTGATGATGGACTGGGCAGTGTTTACAACTTTTTGCAGTCTTTTCTGCTCCTGGGCGCTCAGGTACCAAGCCATGATGCAACCGGTCAGCATGCTCTCGACTGTGCACCTGTAGAAGTTCGAGAGAGTCCTCCTTGACATACCGACTCTCGGTAATCTTCTCAGGAAGTAGAGGCGCTGATGTGCTTTCTTTATGATTGCATCAGTGTTCTGGGACCAGGAGAGATCTTTGGAAATATGCACGCCCAGGAATTTGAAGTACTTGACCCTTTCCACCATCGACCCATTGATATAAACGGGACTGTGGGTTCCCATACAGAACAGAATGAGAAATCAACTGTGAGTGATGCTGTTTCCTCATCTAAGATGTGTGCGCATATTGGGGCCGGTGATGAAGCCTGCATCTTCTCCATCTTACCAGTACAGGTAGCCGCAAAGGGGACATGGTGTTGCAAACATACGCATTTTTGGATCATGGAAGTTCAACGACCTTTTGTACAGAAAGCTTGATGAGAAGACTGGACAATACAAGACAAAAGACTAAGATTCTCTTGCATACCATGAATGAAGAGAAGCCTGTGATCAGTCATCATATCTCAGGTATGGAAATATCTAGTCTGGACAAGGACAATTTTATACCACTATCTGATGCGTTCATACGTAAGCCCATGCCTGTTTCTCATCTAAACATTCCCAGCCAGGAAGAGCTGAAGCAATGGCCTTACTTGAAGGATATCAAGATTCCCAAAATAGACTCTGAGACAGACCGGAGGCTTGGCGATCGTTTCGCCAAACACCTCCGCTCGGTCCGCAATAACCAAGCCGACCTCCCGGTGGCTCAGCACTTCAACTCCCCCTCCCATTCCGTATCCGACCTCTCGGTCCTGGGCCTCCTCCACGGCCAGAGCAGCACCTCATATTCCGCTTGGGGAGTCTGCATCCTCTGGGCTTGAACATTGAATTTTCTCAATTGCTGACCCTTGCTGTCTCCTCCCCTTCCCACCTCTCCCTCAGCCCTCGGGCCCTGGCATTCCCTCTATCTCTATCTCCCTCCCCCACCCTAGTCGCACTAGCTTCTCATTTTCACACCATAAACAGCTTACAATGGCTTGTTCCCTTTATCATCGATACTTTTTTGCATATCTTTCATTCATTGTTCTTTATTTCTCCACATCACCGTCTAGATCTCTCGTTTCCCTGTCCCTGACCAGTCTGAAGAAGGGTCTCGACCCGAAACGTCGCCTATCTCCTTCGCTCCTTAGATGCTGCTGCACCCGCTGAGTTTCTCCAGCCTTTTGTGTACCCTCTGGGATAGACCTATTCATCGGAACAAATACTCCAAAAGTATTGAAACCTTGGGAGTTGG
This sequence comes from Okamejei kenojei, assembly GCA_035221665.1. Lineage (NCBI taxonomy): Eukaryota > Metazoa > Chordata > Chondrichthyes > Rajiformes > Rajidae > Okamejei > Okamejei kenojei. The sequence goes on from CM069133.1 coordinate 15,679,410, forward strand.
TCAACTGCCAAGGGGGTGGACCATTGGCCTTGAGGACCCTACTTGGATGGATCACCTACAGTCTCCTGTGAAGAGACAATGAAAGCATGGATGAAATTGGCTGCCCTGCTGCTGCTTTCAATCGAATATCCATTGTAGAGGAGCTACTGGTCAAGCAATACAATCACGACTTCAGTGAAATAACCAACAAGGAAGCAGAAGAAATATCCAGAGAGGTTAAGTTCTTGGATATTATGAATCACTCAGTAAGGATAATAGATGGACACTATTGTCTAAACTTACCTTTCAAACAAGCAAGCGGCAGTTTGCCGAATAATGGTTGCATTGCAGACCAGCACATCCAGAGCCTGAGATGCACGTTTGGCAAGAATAGGAAATCTCATGATGAATATACAACTTTCCTCACAGAAATGACTGATAGTGGATATGCTGAAATGGTACCGGCGGACCAGCTGAATCGAAGTGATGGAGAGCTGCTCTGGTACATCCCACACCATGGAGTGGAGTAGTCTTAAAAGGAACATCAATTAACTGCCAACTGCTGCAAGGTCCAGACCTTACCGACTCACTTATTGGAGTTCTCATCAGATCCAGGCAAGAATCGGTTGCTTATCGATGGCTGATATCAAAGCAATGTTTCATCAGGTCAAGGCATCAGAAAGGAACATTGACTATTTGTTCAGTTCAGTTCAGTTCAGTTTTATTTGTCATATGTAGGTTAACACAGGGTCAATGGTACAATGAAATGTTTTTGACAAGACAACGGGTCACCTCAGCAATGATATTACAAGGATAAAATTAAAGTTTAAAAAAAAAGTTAAAAATAACCCTGTGGTGGCCTGAGGGTGAGAGCTTGTTGAATACCAGATGAAGGTACATATTTTTGGAGCAGTGTCGTCACCAAGTTGTGCAAACTTTCCATTAAGGAAGACTGCTGAAGACAACAAAGCTCATTTCCCAGCAGCGACAAACACAGTAAAGAACAACTTCTATGTAGATGATTGTTTAAAGTCCATGCCTTTGGAACAGGAGGCACACCTGACTTCCCTCTGCCAAAAGGGGATCAGCAACAGTCGTGCTGTGTTGACATCCATTCCACAAGAAAACAGAGCCAAGGAGACCAGGGAGTTGGACTTGGACAAAGACAATCTGCCTGTGGATTGTCCTGGAGCGTTGAAGCAGATGTGTCCAAGTTCAGATTTGCGTTACAGGAGCGACCATACACCCAACGGGGCATCTTGTCCGTAGTTGGCTCGATATGATCCTTTAGGATTTCTTGCACCATTTACTCTGCCAGCCAAGCTGATAATGCAAGAGCTCTATAAGGAAAGACTCGGATGGGATGAGAGTATAACGCAAACCTTCTCTCAGCGATGGACAGGCAGGTTAGCAGATCTCAACAAGATGTCGGAATTTAAAGTGGACCGGTGCATAAAGCCCGCTAACTTGGGTCAAATCAGATATGCACAGCTGCACCACGAGTGGCTACAGTACTGTTTCATATCTAAGACTGGAAAATGATAATAAAGTGCTGGTTGCATTCATAATGGGAAACGCCAGAGTGGACCATTGAAGCAATTGACGATTCCCAAAACGGAGCTTACAGCTGCAGTCCCAGCTGTCAGAGTGGACATAATGCTACAAAAGGAATTACAGCTTCTACTGGAGAAATCCATCTTCTGGACCGATAGCGCAACAGTGCTTAAGTTCAACAACAACAACAACGAACATCATCCAAACATTTGTAACAAACAGAATCTCCTTTGTAAGGGATGCTACTGATGCATCTCCATGGAGATATGTTGGCACAAAGGAAAATCCTGCAGGTTAAGTTTCTAGAGGACTAATAGCAAACTGCTTCTTAAGCAGTAAGAGATGGATCAAGGGACCACAGTTTCCCTGTAAGCCACGCAGAGAGCGGCCAAAGCTTAACCTGGAATCTGCAATCTCTGCTAATGATCTGGAAATCAAGCCAGACATCACAATGAACGTCATTGTCAAAGTTCCATTGGACTCAACAAACTATATAATTACTCATCCTGGAGTAGGCCGAAGACTGTGGTAGCTTGGTTTCTCAAACTAAGGGTAATTACTTGAAAAAAAAAGGAGATTGCTCTAGGTATCTTTGAATAACATCCTGGCAAACTAATGGAAAAGATGATAAAGAGATGCAAGTCTTTAATGCATCACTCCGCGAGCAGTGTTTATGTCCTGAAGATCTTCTCAAAGCAGAAAACGCAGTTATCTCTTTCTGTCAAAAACAAAGATTCAAAGAAGAACTATCAGTATTCGAAGCTGGTAAAAAAAGTGTTAAAAGAAGCAATCATTTGTACAAGCTAGATCTAGTACTGGATAAAGGACTTCCAATGGGCCTGTCCCACTTAGGCGATTTTTCAGAGGACTGCCGGTGACTGTCAAGTTGTCAGCCGTCGCCTGAAAAAATGGAAACTGGAACGGCGACTGTCAGAGTGTAACACACACACAAACACATCGGTTCCTTCACCAGCCCGTGTGAATTTTTTAGACAACGCTCCCCCCGCTTGCCCTGTCTAAAAAATTTGGTGCAAAGCCAAGGTGATACAGACACACACCGCGATGAACGGGAAGGTTGGTGCTGTAAAAGGACAGCTAAAGCACAGTGTACGGTAAGAACTTGAAAAGAGGGCGGGGAGAGAGAGGAGGAGGAGGAGTGGGGGATACAACTTTTAAGAAGCCAGAGATACACGGCTGTGAAGCTCGGTGGACATTAACATTACTGGTCGGTTATCCTTGGTCCTGAAAACTACTGCTAACCTTTTTTTTCCCCAATGAGCCAATGAAATTCACCGGTCAGCACCGGCTACAACCTACGAGAACTTCCAATAAACTTCAACCTCCTGCAACCCATTAGGACCTCCTGGCAACCCACCTAGGGCTCGAGAATCCTCGCTACTCTCCATGGCGGCTCCATTCTGGTCGCCACTAATTTTTCAACGTGTTGAAAAATTCACGGTGACTATAACGAGGCCGCGACCTGTTCTCAGAATGCGGGAACTCCTCACGCCCATGAAGTCGACTCCCCGGCAACTACCCGCGAACATGTGGCGACCATGTGGTGACTGCATAGTCTCCTGCAGTCGCCTTAAGTCGCCTAAATGGTCAAAGACTACTGCTGATAGTTTTTGTTTCTCTTTGGCTGGAGGATTTATTGTTAGTTGCTGACTTACATGTCCTTTGCACAACCTGTAACCTTCCGCAAGTAATGAATTTCTGTTAAAGTCAGTTCAAGTCAGCAAATTTGCCTACAACACCAAGGCACCAAGGCACCAAGGCAAATTCCTTGTATGTGAATACTTGGCCAATAAACTTACTTACTTACTCACGGCAAGGTTCTCAAAAGCAACAATTTATATAAATTAAGGATAATGTGAAGGGAACGAAGGAAATGGATAATGAGTTGGTTTTTTAAATTAAGGAGATGATAAGAATGCCGAATGAAATAGTCAAGTACAGTATATGCCAACAGTTGGGATTAAGATTGCTAGAAATGAACTAAAGCAATGGAATAGATAAGATGGCTGGCCCTGCAGTCTTCTCCTGCATAAAAATGATGCGAGGACTGTATAAGCCACAGTCCTGGATCCATTTCTCATCCCATACCTGGCCTTCACAAAGTGCTGGAGAAATTTAGCGGGTCAGACAGCATTTGGGGAGGTAATAGACAAGCATCGTTTCAGGTTGGGACCCTTCTTCGGACTGATTGGGGGGGTGGAGAAAGCTTCTCTGGATCCAGAGAGGATTCAGAGAAGGTTTACAAGAATGATCCCAGGAGTGAGTAGGTTATCCTATGATGAGCGTGTGTCGACACTGGGCCTGTACTCGCTGGAGTTTAGAAGAATGAGGGGGAACCTCATTGAAGCATACAGAATAGTGAAAGGCTTGGATAGAGTGGATGTGGAGAGGATGTTTCCATTCGTGGGAGAATCTAGAACTAGAGGTCATAGCCTCAGAAGTAAAGGACTTTTAGGAAGGAGATGAGGAGCAATTTATTTAGTCAGAGGGTGGTGAATCTGTGGAATTCTTTGGCACAGAAAGCTGCAGTGGACAACTCAGTGGATATTTTTAAGGCAGAGATAGATAGATTTTTGATTAGTACAGAAGTCAGAGGTTATCGGGAGAAGACAGGAGAATGGGGTAGGAGGGAGAGATAGATCGGCCATGATTGAATGGCGGAGTAGACTTGATGGGCCGAATGGCCTAATTCTACTCCCATACCGTATGACCTTATGACCTCAGGACCTAAGTGGGACAGGCCCATAAGAGTATCTGGTCGCCTGAATAGACTAATGATAACTGAAGAGGCCAAACATCCTGTTGTTGTTATTCTCTCCTTCACATATCAACACTACTGTTACGACATATCCCTGAACAGCTCAGACATGGAGGAAGAGATCATATGTAGTCTCATCTTTCTAAAAGATACTGGATTATCAATGTCAACTCCACTGCAAGGAAGGTCATAACAGACTGTCATGTGTAGATGACAGTGGAGAACAGTTGGAGAACAAATAATGGCAGAGATAATGGCATAATGGAAATCCCAAGCCTTTCCTGACGTCCTCTAAGTGAGGGCTATTTGTATATATGTATGTAGCCTGCTTGTGTATACTACTTTGGTCAACGAGAGTTGTTTTTTAAATGTGCTGTATAAATAAATGTGACTTGACTTGACGAGAGTTGCCCCTGGAGAGGATTTTACCTGATAAGCCTCCATTTACAGATCAAGAGAGGACAAAATCTAGTTAAAAGGTATGGTGTAATCTTCACTTTCATGGCAAGTAGGGCAGTACATCTTGAAGTTGCATCTACACTTGACACTGACTTCTGCATTCATGCCTTACGAAGATTCATCTGTCGGCGAGGTCAAGTTTCATCTTTAAGATCAGGCAAGGCACAAACTTTATCGGAGTGGAAAGAGAATTGAGAGAAGGACTCGATGGCATAAATCAGAATGAGATCCAGAATGTTATGCTTCAGCAAGGGAGAAGGTGGAACTTTAATCCTCCAGCAGGATCCAATACGGCGGTGTTTGGGAACGATTGATCCGCATGGTTCGAAATGTGCTGGATGATGAGGGATTGAAATCTTTATTTTGTGAAATTGAAGGAATTTTAAATGTTCGACCCATTACCAAGAGTTCTGATGATCCAAGGGACCTGGAGGCACTTACACCAAACCATCTTCTTCTGTTGAAGACCAAGCCAATACTATTACCTGGACTCTTTGTGAAGGAAGACGTATATTAAATGTAGATGGAGACAGGTACAATATATGGCAGACCTTTTTTGAAAACGGTGGACACAAGAATACTTGCCTCCAATCTAAGAACGACAACGATGGTCAAGGGTAAGAAGATGCTTTATTCCAGGTTACACTGTTTTGGTGGTTGATTCAACTGCACCACGAGGCTCCTGGCTAATGGGCAGAATATTGGAGATCAGACCAGATGCACAAGGTCTCGTGCGTATAGTGCAACTTCAGACTAAGAACAACATCTTGATAAGACCGATAACTAAGATATGTCTGCTCCAAGAAGCCAAAGAAGAAGATTGAAGAATCACTAAAGAAGCTTGAATGCCAACACATAGTGCATACCTTTTGTGTTTGATAATATGTTAAGCTTTTATAGCTCAATGTTTATTGATAATTGCTTCATTATATACGTCGAACAATTAGGGCCGAGTGTGGTGCCCACCTCCAACCATTCAAAATAATTTTGCAAGAAATATCTAGACAAAATAATAAAATATGCTAACAATAACAAGCTTAAGCACAAATGGCTCCTACAGAGACTTTATCAAAGGCTTTTTGAAAGTCCAGATGCATCACATCCAATGGCTCTCCCTTATCCATTCTACTTGTTACATTCTCAAAATATTCCAGAAGATTAGTCAACCAGTGATTTCCCCTTCATAAATCCATGCTGACTTTGACCTATCCTGTCACTGCTTTCCAAATGTGCTGCGATAACAATCGACTCAAGCATCTTCCCCACTGCCAATGTATGGCTAATTGGACTATAATTTCCGTTTTCTCTCTCCCTCCTTTCTTAAAAAGTGGGATTACATTGGCTTCCCTCCAGTCCACAGGAACTGATCCAGAGTCAAGAGAACATTGGAAAATGATCACCAATGCATCCACGATTTCTAGGGACACCTCCTTGAGTACTCTTGGATGCAACCCATCAGGCCCTGGGGATTTATCTGCCTTCAGTCCCAACAATTTACCGAACACCATTTCCTGACTAATATGGATTCCCTTCAAATTCCCCCCCCCCCCCCCCCCCCCCCCCCCCCCACACCTTGATCCTCTAGTATTTCTGGGAGATTGGTTCTGTCTTCACTAAGGAAGACACAAAGTACTCGTTTAACTGTTCTGCCATTTCCTTGTTTCCCATTATAAATTCACCTGTCTCTGATTGTAAGGGACTTCACTATTCTTTTCCTTTGTACATATCTAAAGAAGCTTAGGGTCAGTTTTTATATTCCCCGCAAGCTTTCCTTCATGCTCTTTTTACCCCTCTTAATTAATCCCTTTGTCTTCCTCTGTTGAGCTAAATTTCTCCCAGTCTTCCGGTTTGCTGCTTCCTATGGCCAATTTAAATGCCTTTTCCTTGGATTTAACACTATCCTTGGTTTCCCTCGTTAGCCACGGTTGAGCCGCTTTCCCTGTTTTATTTTTTCACCAGACAGGGATGATGAATTTTTGGAGTTCATCCATGCGGTCTTTAAATCTTTGCCATTGCATCTTTATCATCAACATTTTAAATATAATTTGCCAGTCTATCCTAGCCAATTCCTGTCTCATACCTTCAAAGTCTCCTTTCGATAATTTCAGGACCTGAATTAGTCTCTGAATTAACCGTGTCACTTTCCATCCTAATGCAGAATTCCACCATATTATGGCCATTGTTGCCCAAGGGGCTTTGCACAACAAGATTGCTAATGGCCCTGTCCCACTTAGGAAACCTGAACAGAAACCTCTGGCGACCTTGCCCGCGACCCAAGGTTTCCATGAGGTCTCCGGAGGTTTTGATCATTCTCCCTAATGGTCGAAAGTGGTTTCTGCGTGGTCGAGGCTTCATCTAGGTTGCTTCGATTGTTTCAACAAAATCAAAACCGGCTTCGACTAAAAATAGGTTGTCGTTTGGTCGAGGCCAGTGGAGTGGGTCGCTATTTTCTTACAGGCAGTCGAAGGCCATCTCCTTCACTGACTGGCCATTTTGATTGGCTCATTGGAGTTTTCAGGGCCTAGAAGACCCGCTGGTAGGTAAAATGCCCGCTAAACTTGATTAAACTAATTCAAACTGTCTCCACTCCTTCTCAAACCCCTCCCCACTTCTCTCCCCCTTCTACCCCCTTCTCTCTCCCCTTCTCTCTCCCCTTCTCTCCCTCCCCCCACGCTCTCTAAAGGACTTACCATGCTCTGTGGCAGCCGTTTACCTTCCTCTTCATCGCGCAGACAGTGCTCCTCCGCTCTCAATGGCCCCCACTTTCATGATGTGTGTGTGTGTGTGTGTGTGTGTGTGTGTGTGTGTGTGTGTGTGTGTGTGTGTGTGTGTGTGTGTGTGTGTGTGTGTGTGTGTGCGGTTGGTAGAAAAGATCCTATAGGATCTTTGGTTGGTAGAGGCAGCTCACGCTTCGCTCGATCCAGGTCGAGGCTTTCCAGGCGAGTGACCAAAACCTCCAGTGACCTCATGGAAGCCTTGGGTCGCGGGTAAGGTCACCAGAGGTTTCTGTTCAGGTTTCCTAAGTGGGACAGGGACATAACTAATCTTTCCTCATTCCACAATACCCAGTTTAGGACGACCTGTCCTCTAGTCGGTTCTTCTGAATATTGGCTTAAAAAAACATCCTGTATACATTCCAGGAAATCCTCCTCAGCGCTGAACACAAGTGAAAATTAAAGGGAAAAACAAACTCTGGAAGAACTCTGTGGGTCAAGCGAGTCTGAAGTAGGGTCCCAAAATGTCATGTGTTCATTTACTTCCACAGATGCTGCCTGATCTGTTGAGTTCCTTCAGCAGTTTGCTCTTTGCTCAAGATTCCAGCATCTGCAGTCTCCCAAGTCCTGACCCAAATCTTCGCCTATCGATATTCAACAGAGATTCTGCCTGACCCGCTGGGTCCTTAGTGCCTTTATTTTTTGTAAACCAGCATCTGCAGTTCCTTGTGTCTCAGGCAATTGTTTTACTTTCCTGTGTTCACCAAGGCATTCGCTATATGAGCAAGGAGATCATGGTAAAACTATCCCAAATACTAACAAGGTTAGTGGTTGCTGTAGAAAATGAAAAGATATCTCCTCTAAAAATGTGCATAAAATATTTACCATGGTGTCATCTGTAGTATTTTATTCATGAAGATTGTCTAAACCTAGCTTTCTTTTCTTCGGAAAAGTGAGAAGTGAGCAGTAGATTTAGTTTAAAGAAGTAAAATTATGAGACTGCTCAACAGGATAGTTAGGAAGCAACTACTCCTTTTATGAGGGAGGCTAATAACCAAAGGTCTTGATTAGAGGACGCAGATGGATTCGAGAATTAGACTTAATGAAAGAAAAATGAATTAGGAGTGGTGGTGGTCTGAAACTTCCTGTGTGAAGGCAACATAGACTTAAGAAGCACTTAGAAGAGCACTTGATATGCTATAAAGTGTAAGAGATAGGATTAGGCTGGACAGCTCTTCTCAGCTGGCATGAGCACAATAAATTGTACATTTCATCGATTCTGTAACTCCAATCTAAATTGTAGACACAACATCCAGTCTACCACAAGTGCTCCTACTTTCACTTCTGGATTAAACATTCCCTCCTTCCACTCATTGAATTCTGACCTCCTGCTAAATGTTGCCCACACTACCCCCCCCCCCTGAACCCAAATGCCTCCAGCTGCCTTAGCTGTACGTTTTGCCTTTATCTTGCCACTTCTCTCTTTTCACAATCACCATACATTATCATCGCCATCTGGTTCCCTCACATTCCTCACACAATTTCATGCAGGAATTCCCAACCTTGGCAGTAAGTACCGATAACTTAAGGAGAGTCATGTATGAAAAAAAAAAACGTTTATTTTAAAAAGGATATCCTTAATAGCTGAGAAATTAGCGCAGCAGGAAAAATAAAACTGCATAATACTATTTCTTTATGAAAATTGCATGAAGTATAGGCTTTTCCCACCGAAACCTGTGTCTAGAAATTGGAGCATTTTGCTTATGGGGTTTTTTATGCCCTAGCAATAATTTCTGGGTCAATTAGCCAGCGTTGGAAAATAGGCCTGACACTTCCAACCACAATTCAACTTTATCTGACCGAGATTTGCTTGTGGCAGTCAAAGATTGATTTCTATCCAAAAGGCCTAAATTGAACTTGCATGCAAAAGTGAGAAGATCAAAGAGACACTAACAATAAAAAGCGAAATAAGGAATCGGTAAATTTGACAATAAATGTCAACAATACATCATCCAGAATTCTAGACTGCAATAAATGTATCAATTGGGAATTCAATTTAAGTTGGCGAAATATAGGATGGGATTCAAAGGTCAAACAATTAATTTTCTCAAGACATCTTTAAACATAAGACAAATTAATACATCTTTATTAATATGAGTGAAATTTTTATGGGTTTGTAACAGTGCTTACAATGCGACAAATGTACATTATACATGATGTACACGCGATTGTTGAAATGATACGAATGTCAGCCCTGATATTAATGGGTTTGGGAATCTCAAAGGTCTAGGTTCCATCTGTTGAGGAATTTTAACACCACATTACGTGTCTTTATTTCTGCAGGTTCCCCACTGGATGTTAGCATGGTTCACATCAAGAATGAGGGGCGCCCTGATTCAAACATATCAGAAGCTAAGGGGGGTTGATAGGGTAGATGTTGAGCGTAGGAAGGAACTGCAGATGCTAGTTTAAACCGAAGATAGGCACAAAAAGCTGGAGTAACTCAGCGGGTCAGGCAGCATCTCTGGTGAAAAGAAATAGGTGACGTTTCGGGTCATTTTGAGGAAGGACATCCTTGTGATTGAGGCAGTGTAGCGTAGGTTCACGAGATTGATCCCCGGGATGGCGGGACTGTCATATGAGGAAAGATTGAAAAGACTTGGCTTGTATTCACTAGAGTTTAGAAGGATGAGGGGGTATCTTATAGAAACATATACAATTATAAAAGGACTGCACAAGCTAGATGCAGGAAAAATGTTCCCAATGTTGGGCTAGTCCAGAACCAGGAGCCACAGTCTTAGAATAAAGGGGAAGCCATTAAGACTGAGGTGAGAACAAACTTTTTCACCCAGAGAGTTGTGAAATTGTGGAATTCCCCGCCACAGAGGGCAGTGGAGACCAAGTCTGGATGGATTTAAGAGAAAGTTAGATAGAGCTCTCGGGGCTAATGGAATCAAGGGATATGGGGAGAAGGCAGGCACGGGTTGTTGATTGGGGATGATCAGCCATGATCACAATGAATGGCGGTACTGGCTCGAAGGGCCAAATGGCCTCCTCCTGCACCTATTTTCTATGTTTTCTATGACATAAAGAAGCGATAATTTGCATGGAATACCATTTAACAATTCAAAATAAAGACACTTATGTTAGTGCAAAGCCTTTAACTGCAGAATTCAACATGCATCTTGAATGATTATACTTTGAGTATTTAAAAATCTGAGGGGTAACGTTTCCACACAAAGGATTTTGTGATATAGATTTAGAACAAATGAATGAAAGATATTCCAAAAAGTAACAATGATAGAGGAGACAGGCCATTGTTTGCTGTTAGATGAAAATGAGTTACAGACAATGAGACTCAACAAGGCAACTTTGAAGCTAGTACAACTTGGCTGGGGGAGGGATGGAGAGAGAGGGCAAGGGTTACTTGAAGTTAGAGAAATCAATATTCATATATCAAAATCAATATTCATATCACTGGGTTGTAAGGTGCCCAGCCTGTTCCTCCTATTTGATTTTGGCTTCACTCTGACTCAGGACAGAAAGGTCAGTATGGGAATGGGAAGGGGAATTAAAGTGTTTGGCAACTGGGGGATCAGGTGGGCCCAGGTGGACTGAGCAGAGGTGTTCAGCGAAACAATCGCCCAGTCTACGTTTAGTCTCACCAATGTATAAGAATCCGCACCCTGAACAATGGATCCAGTAGATGAGGTTAGAGGAGGTGCAAGTGAACCTCTGTCTAACCTGAAAGGACTGTTGGAGTTCCTGGACAGAGTCGAGGGAAGAGGTATAGGGACAGGTATTGCATCTCCTGCAGTTATAGGGGAAGGTACCTGGGATGGGGGAGGTTTGGGTGGGAAGGGATGAGTTAACCAGGGAGTTGCGGAGGGAATGGTCTCTGCGGAAGGTGGAAAGGGGTGGAGATGGGAAGATGAGACTAATAGTGGGATCCCGTTGGAGGTGGTGCCAATGTCATGGGATTATATGTTGTATGCGATAACTGATAGGGTGATAGGTTAGGATTAGGGGGTTGCTGTCCCTGTTGCGACTAGAGGGATGGAGAGCAAGGGCTGAGCTGTGGGGTACCGAGGGTGAGGGCTTAATCTATGATGGAAGAGGAGAACCCCCGTTCCCTAAAGAATGAAGACATTTCAGATGTCCTGGTATGGAACACCTCATCTTGGGTGCAGATGCGCCGTAGACAAAAGAATTGGGAGTAGGGGATAGAGTTTTTGCAGGAAACAGGATGGGATGAAGTGTAGTCAAGATAGTTGTGGGAGTCATTAGGTTTATAATAGACATCAGACAATAGTCTATCACCTGTGATGGAGATGGCGAGCTCAAGAAAGGGGAGGGAGCTGTTGGAGACAGTCCAAGTGAATTTGAGTGCAGGATGGAAATTGGTGATGAAGTCCATGAGTTCTGCACGGGTGCAGGAGCCGCAACGATGCAGTCATCAATGTATTAGAGATAACGTTCAGGGATAGGGCCGGTGTAAGCCTGGAACAGGGATTGTTCAACGTACCCTACAAAGAGGCAGGCATAGCCGGGGCCCATGCGAGTGCCCATAGCTATGCCTATTGTTGAGATGCTTTTTACTTATTTCAAAGAAGGGGGTAATGCTGTAAGATAAGAGACCAGCCATTTAAAATTGAGATGTACAGGAACCTATTATTTCACAGGCAATGTGCTAGTGTACACGGATGATTATTGGTCAGTGTGGACTCGGTGGGCCAAAGGACCTGTTCCAAGCTGTATCTCTAAAGTCTAAAGTCTATCTGGTGACTTACCATGCTCTCAGAATGTTATATCACACACGTTATATGAATGAATTTTATAGCACACACACACATGTGGATCAGTGTTTCTTGCCATTTTCATGCATTTAGATAGGTCTGGTCAGAAATGGAACCAGCTCTGGGCATATACTGAATGCATTTCCTCTGATTAGGACAAGCTACCTCCCTGGGCAGAACAAGTTGACTCACTGTCTTTGAATTATCTCTTTCTGTCTGAGTTCGAGGCCAGAAGAAAGATGTTCCTTCCCTCTGACCTCCTCCCTGTCTGGTGATTCAGCACTGGACATCGCAATAAAATCAGCTGGCTTTTTTCACCTCTCAGAGTGCATGTTTAAAGAAAGCAGCCCTGAAAATCTGCAATCTTGTCTCATTTTCCTGCCATAAATTAGATTACAGACCAATGGAGACACCAGGAAACAGCTGTTTGTGTCAATTCCTTCAGGCTTTGCTGAACTCTCACTGGAGTTATGGTGTGAGACCGAGTTTCAGGACATGAATCTCCTGCTCTGCTCATAATGCCGGGGCTACACTGATTTAATAGGCCTTGATTGAGACAGCTGACTTTTATTAGTCCAGATATCTATGGGGTGGCAGGAAGGAGTTTGTGCGACTATCAGCAGCTGAGAAACTCATAAATGCAGGGACTGTGCACATCCTGCCAAAGTTACTGGCAGCGTCTTGTTAAATTTCTTCCCTCTGTTTTCCGCCCAGCAGCTGGCGAGTTTGAGGAGAAGACTGGCTGCCAGGTGGGAAGCCTGATGTTCAAGGTGTCGTCGGAGTCCGGAGAGATTGGAGGGAGGAAGGGTGGCAAAGTGGACAGGGGCAAACGCAAGGACGAAGAAGGTGGGACGATGGTGGGGGTGGGCGGGGGTTGAGAGAGGAGATTTTGGGAAGTGAAGATCATGGGTGGGAAGGTGATGGGTGAGAATAGTGAAAGGCCTGGATAGAGTGGATGTGGAGAGGATGTTTCCACTAGTGGGAGCATCTAAGACCAGAGATCATAGCCTCAGAAGTAAAGGACGTTTAGGAAGATGAGGAAGAATTTCTTTAGTCAGAGGGTGGTGAATCTGTGGAATTCATTGCCACAGAAGGCTGTGGAGGCCGTCAATGGATATTTTTAAGGCAGAGATAGATTCTTGATTAGTACGGGTGTCAGGGGCTATGGGAAGTGGGGTTAGGAAGGAGAGATAGATCGCCATGATTGAATGGGACAAATGGCCTAATTCTACTCCTATTTATGAAAGTATAGATTCCAAGTTGGAAATCACAGGAAAAACATTGCGTGAGCAGAAATGGATTGTGAATGAGGAGATGGAACATGGATTGATAAAAGGGAGAAAGTCCTCCCATAAACAGTGCTTGAAAGAAAGATACATATTTCAGGCAACAGCAGTCAACTCCATTCAGCTGCCTGATTTCCCAACCTTTGGACAATAAAATTTAATGATATAAAATCCTAATACATCGCTATAAATCAGAGGCATTGTCCGCACCCTAAAAAAAGAGTACTATTGATCTCCTATTCCCCTGTTGTTCATGCCTTTGTGGTAGATTTGAGTCAAATTTCCTAATTCAGACTTGACAAGCTGAAAAATAAAATAGTATATATTAACACAAATCAAAACCCCTCATTCATGGATAAACGTTGATGGGTGACCAGTACTCAACACTTTCTCCACAAACGTAGCAGGAGCGGGCACAGGTTTATTGTAAAACTGCTGGAACATAACCTCACTAGGCCAACCCGCTGTAGCGAGGATATGGTCCATGGGAACCTAGTCCAAAAATGCTCCTCGCCGCTGATGTGGATGCAGCCCTGGTAGAATGGGATTTCAAGATATTAGTATCAATACCTGCTGCATCCAATACCTGAGCCACCTGGAGATCGTCTGCACCGTCACCCTGTGATGGGGTTTCTTATGGCTGATCAGCAGTGGCACCTTTCTCCATTTTCCTGATGGCATGCGTCACTTGTATATAGTGACGAATGTAGGTGGCTATGCAGAGCCTCACATCAACGGGGTATGCCGGAAATATTAATTGCAGCCCTGTAGTCCCAGGTGCTTGAGTAACTCATCAATGAAGAAAGTTACTCTCTCTAGGGTTGAGACCATGTTATCCAATTTTATCTTTTGTAATGTCTGAACCCGCTGAGCCGATGTTAGCGCCACCGCTAACATCACCATCTTCAGGGTGAGTTTATCCAGCGGTAGTCCATTCATTGGCGACCAACTCCTGAGCAGGATCAATACTACCCCTATGTCCCAGGTGATGTTGTATCATGGTCGGGGAGGGTTCGAATTGAAGATACCCCTCATCAATTTGGACACAAGCTGGTGAGATCCTACTCCTATGCAAAGGTAGGATGACAGTGCACTCCTGGCACTGTTGATGGCGCTGTAGCTGAGGCCCTCATCATGGATGCAGGCCCGCGAGGAATTCCAGCACATGGGGAATCGTGGCAGAGTCATACGTGATGTTAATCCGGCTGCAGTAGGCCTCCCATTTCCTGATTTGGGTGAGGTACTGTCGTCTAGTGGATACTCTGCACGACGCTGCAATGGTGTCCATCGTCCTAGGTGTTAGTCCATATTGCAGGAGTGGCCTCTTCAGAACATCTGCAGGCCAACAGGATGACCATGACATGGATGGGATTCCAATGTAGTTGGATTAATCACCAAATCCGGGCACCTGTTAATATGTGTCCATGGTTCTATGATCGTCTCTAGGACCACCGGATACCATGGTTGTGTAGGCGGGTATTATTAAAATGCCTGTTGCAGAATCTGATTTTATTTTCTGCAATACCCGACTGATGAGGCAAAATGGAGGAAATGCATAGAAAAACCATTTCCCCTAGTGCAGCGAGAAAGCGTCCATCGCTACTGCCCCAGGATCTGGTTCCCAAGATACATATGTTGGTATCTGATGGTTCAATCTGGACGCAAAAAGGTCGATATCTGGTGTCCCAAATTTGGCGATAATTTTAGCAAATATTTGGGGATTCAACATCCACTCAATGTTATCATTGAACACTCGTGACCTGGTGTCCGCCACTGTATTGAGCTTACCTGGAAGGTAGGTAGCTGATATCTAAATATTTCTGTCTATGCACCAGAGCCAGATTGAATTTGCCAATTCATCACAAGATATTGATTTGATACCACCCATATGATTTAAGTATGCCACCACAGTAGTGTTATCTATTTGAAGACGGACATGCATATGACGTAAATTCATGCAATAGGCTCGCAGTCCGTGAAATGCTCCTAGCATCTCCAAATAGTTTATCCCTTGTGATAATAGAAGGGTAGACTCGTGTAAATCGCTTCTACCGCCACAACTAGAAGTGGTGCCGGTAGCTCCCCAGCCTTGGGCGCTTGCGTCGGTTTGTACCACGACTGATGGGTTCGGTACAATAATGGGATTGAATGAGTCTCGAATATTATCAATCCACCATTGTAGCTCAACTTTTGCCTTGATTGGCAGCTGCATAAGCCTGTCAAAATATCCAGCATTTGTTTTTAATGCTGAAATTTTTGTTCTTTGCAAATTTTGATAGTGTAGAGGGCCAAATCGTGCAGCTGGAAATGCAACTACTAACTTCCCAATTACCTTAGCAGCATGTCCGATTGTTGGTTTCCTGGCGCAAACAAGGTTGTTACATGCTTCAATAACATCTATTACCTTGTTATCTGAGATGGTAACAATCATTTGATTGGTGTTAATTGTGAACCCTAGATAGTCCATGACCTGTGAAGGGTAGAACTTAGATTTGTCTGGATGGATGACAAACCCTAACTTTTGAAACAATGCCTTAGTAGCTGTTACTGCTAAATTTGTTGACTCCATGGTCTTTCCTACAATCAAGATGTCGTCTAAATATGCCATGACAATATGGTTTTGCTTCCTCAGGGATGCCAATATTGGTTTCAAAATGTTTGTAAATAACCTAGGGGCTGTAGTAAGCCCATTAGGTAGGACTCTGTACTGCCATAGCTGATCCATCCACACAAACTTCAAGAACTTTCGGTGATTTTTCCGTATGGATACTGAATAATATGCATCTTTTAAATCGATGCATGCCATAAAGCACCCTTTGGAAATCAGTGATTTTGCTGTTTCAAACGTGTCCATTTTAAAATGGGTATATGTTACAAAAGTATTCAAATGGGTTAAATCAATAATAATCTGACATCCACCATCTTTTTTAGTTTTGGTAAAGATGTTGGATACGAACTTAAGAGGTTCGTGGATCATTTTCTCTATCACCCCTTTTACATGTAGCCTCAAATTTTCCTCATGTCCTTCCGCTATTTCCTTATGGGAAAGCGCAAATTTACGGTCTGGTACATGTTGAGGCGGGGGAAGTTGATCATTTATGAATTCAATTTCATACCCCTGAATACTTTCTAAAATAAACAAGTCTGAAGTCATAGAGTTCCATGCATCCCAGAATAGACCTATCATCCCACCAACTTGTGAGGTTAAACATGCAGCACTTGCATGAGAACCAAACCCCCTTACCTCCATGGTTACCGGCGGGGCCTGACATTCTGGGCTTTGGTGTTCCATTGTGTTGCTGGATTGTGGGGTTGGCGCATCTTCCACGCCGGTCGCTGCTGGCCCTGCCCTTAAAAAGGCTTTTTTTGTTGGGGTGCGGCCGGCGTGGAGGTCCTTGCTGGTCTTTCAGGTGGCCCCCGAGATCTTACATATGGCGTTTGTCTGCACGCTGCCGGCCTGCTGGAGGGAGGTGGTTTCATCAAACTGACTGCCTTCGCCTCCTCGTCCAGGTCCTTGACCTGTTTAGGCAGGTCCTCACCGAACAGCTGTCTCGGTGGTGGCGTCGCAGATGCCTTGCACAACCCCGCGAATTTGGGGTTTAGAGTCAGCTTGATGGCGATTTTACGGAATGCGCTGATTTCGTATTGTGTGTTACACAATAACGCAAGAGCATCTTCCTGCTCCTCCGTCATCTCCATACCGTCAACCGATCTGGCAAAGGCAGTAATCCCCGATGTTAGTAGTTTCAGGATCTTCTGTAATATGAGTTCCTGTGCCCTTATTCCTGGGCTGATGTTGCCTGTTGACTATTGGTCGTGTTGACTGTTGGTACATTCAATGATATACAGTTGTTCGGGGCCTTGTACTTGTTTATAGCCTCGGTTAGGACCTGATCCTGCAGCTGGTGTGTAGTAAGGAAGTCAATACTATGGCCGCTAGCTTGTCCTGTAATGGCTGTCCCGAGGGCTTGGGCTGGGCAAATTTGGAGACCACATCCAGCAGTTCCTCTTGGGGTTTCTCTGGTGCTGCAGGTCCCTCCGCCAACCCTTCTTCCATGTCACCCAGCTGCTGATCCCTGGCACTCCCCACCGATGACGGGGAAATGCTAGGTGATCCGGTAGCATGTCTCCTGGAGCTGGAGGACATCCGGTCCTGCTGCTGGAGATTCTGCTCTAGGAGACGCTCCACCATGCGCTCCATACGGGCAATGCGACCGCCGCCGCTATCTGCGGACAACAGGTCGACTTCCTCAGGTTCTCCTGAACCACTGAGGCTTCTGCCATCGGCCCGCACCTCGTCGAGGTGATGACTAGGGTGCCTAGGCAGGATGTCGCTGCCTGCCGCTCCAGGGGGGCTTAGCGACTCCCACGCGGACATGCCGCTGGTCCGCAGTCTTCCGGACGGAGGCGGCCCGTCTGTCTGGAAAGACATGAGCGGTGAGGAGTCGGTTCCAGCCGCCGAAGCGGGGTGCACCAACGTCCGCGCGGGCTTGCCGCCTGTCCTCCCCCGGGACAAAGGCGACGTTCGGTCACGTCCAGCCGCTAACGCGGGATGCGGTGACCGAGATGATATCCCACCGGCCCGCGATCTGGCAGGCTCCTCCGGTGGTGAGTCTGCGCCGGCCACACCTGCGGGGCTCCCAGACTCAGGCCTCGATCCCTCACCGGTCCGCGATCTGGCGGACTGCTCCGGTGGCAAGTCGACGCCGGCCGCTGCAGCGGGGCTCCCCGAATTTCGTGCGGTCCTTCCCCTGGGCCGCCCTCTGGTGACCTGTATGGTAGGGGAGACAGAACATGCCGCAGAGCGGGTAACACGTTTACGCACCTTTTTCCCACTGTCCCTATGCTTAGGTGACAATGGTAGGGAGTCAGAGTCTTCCCTACCCTGCTCCCGCGCGGTGCTCCTACCACTGTGCGGCTCCATGGACAGCCGTGGTGGAGAGTCGGGTCCTGGTAGAGTAGGGCTCCCCGACTTCCGCGTCCTTTTCCCCGCCCGACGAGCGGGTGCTGCCGTTGTAGCGCGCAGCTCCGGGGAATGCAGTCGTTGACTCCTATCGGAAGTCCTGCGGCTGGAAGTTTTTCTTGAACTCCTAGCCATCGTCCCTGTGAACAAAAAATTCAATTCACAGGAACTAACCAACTCAAGGTTAGTTCCTCTTACCTGAGCGGTCCTTTTGAAGGGCTGGTGGAGGAGCGACTCCCCCCCCCCCAGCCGTCGACTGCAACTACGAGCGACGATATGCCGCGCATGCGTGCTGGCGGGATCTTCACGAAGTCACTCACGTGACTCCGAAATGAAATTAATATTTTGTGCATCAAACAGTGCAGATGTATACTATTCTGGCAGATTGCTCTTGTTTTGTGCAATGCAAATGATTCTCCATTTGGGTCAGTGATAAAAAAAACCCATTCAATTGCATCAAAGCTATTCAGACCAGATAAAAACACTGTTCTTAATTTTGATCAACTAGAAATGAATGAGACACATGTAATTGTAAACCTTGTTTTACATTCCTGGTAAAACGTTCGGTCACATCTAATTTGCTTGTTCTGACATCTAGCACAAAAGTGCTTAGTTAGGTTAGCCTGACCCCTAGCGTTCTTATCAGCCATTCACTTTTTTTAAATTTGTAGTTATCTAACATAATCACTCACATGATAGATTTAAAACAATAAACTGCAAAATTACTTCAATTTCTAAGTTTGGCATTGCCAACATTACCTATAGTTATGAAAGTTGCAAAACTGTGAAAGTTGTATTTAACCTTTTAGAGAGAGGTACATTTGAAAAGATCAAAATGGATTTCAATAATGAATCTTATTCTAAATGTTAAAGCAATCTGACTATAATAATCTGAAAAATAATTATTTCCCACAAATAAGACTATTGGTTTAGGAATATTTGAAGGCATCCTCTCACCAAATAAGCAGGTTATTTTAATAGGCATAGTTCCAATAGTCAGTAGAGTTTTTCTACATGCTAAAGTACTTGAATCAAGAACATATGAATATTTTGAATTAAGAAAAGCATAATTGAAAATCCACAGTAATTTTACGCAGAAAATTGAACATTTAGGGCGGCAACGTGTTGCAGTGGTGCCAGAAACCCGGGTTCGATTATGACTAGTGCCTGGGTTTTCTCCAGTATGTCCAGTTTCCTTCCACACTCCAAAGACATACAGGTTTGTAGGCTAATTGGCTTGTTATAATTGTAAAGTGTCCCTAGTGTGTGTAGGATAGCGTTAGCGTGCGGGGATCGCTTGTCATTAGGATCGAACCCAGGTTTCAGGCGCTGTAAGACAGCAACTCTACCGCTGCGCCACCATGCCACCCTTTCTGCATAAAATTACTGTGGATTTTCAATTATGTTTTTCTAAATTCAAAATATTCATTATTTTCTCTTTATTCTTGTGGCCATGTTCTCATTGTCATTCTCGAACTTTAGACTTTAGGCCCTGAGTCCGCGCTGACCAGCAAACACACCGTACCCTAACACTAGGGACATTTTAGAATTTTACAATTTTACCGACGCCAATTAACCTACAAACCTGCAGGTCTTTGGAGTGTGGGAGGAAACCAGAGAACCCGGAGAAAACCCACGTGGTCACAGTTAGAACGTACAAACTCCATACAGACAAGCACCCGTAGTCAGGATCTAACCCGGGTCTCTGGTGCTGTACGGCAGCAAATCTACCGCTGCACCATCATGCGGCCCTTAACTGGCACATGGGTGCCAAACCGCTCCCATTTATTCATCGACCACATAACCTTATTTACAGTTTACCCCCATGTCAACTAGATTTTACTCTATCAGACTCACCTTCACCCCACACGCCTTGCAGCTTAATAAGCTGCTTTTGTCTCCTCCTCAGTACTGTTGTAGGGGCTTAGACATGAAAAACCAGCCCGATTTCTCAGCCCGCAGATGTGGCCTGATCTCCAGGTTTTCTGTTTTCATGTCTGAGCGGAAAAGTTGATCGCAGAGTTAGGTTTTAAGAAGCATCTTGGATAATGAGGAAGAAGAGAACGAGAGGTCGTTAGGGTGCATAGGGAATTCCAGAGCATAGTTGCTTTGTTTTGTATTCCTTTGTAATCACCATAGATTTTAAGCGGATTGTGTAGCATGAATATGTCTGAACATAGAAGATAGAACAGTACAGCACAGGTACATGTCTGTGCCCAGCATGATGCCAGACTCAATTAATCTAACCTGCCTGCACATGATCCATACCCTGCATATCCACATGTCTACTAAAAGCCTCTTAAACGGCATTATCGTATCTGCCTCCCTCACTATCCCTGGCAGTTGCCTTCCAGACACCTACCAAACTCTGTGTAAAAAACATGCCCCGCACATCTCTTTAAATTTGCCCCTTTCACCTTAAAGCTATGCCCTGGGGAAAAAAGTCAGACTTTTTATTACCCTATATTATTTTCATAATTGTATATACTTCTGGCAGGTCTCCCCTCAACCTCTGGCGTTCCAGAGCAAACACTCCAAGTCTGTCCAATCTCTCTTTATGGCTAATATGCCCTAATCCAGGCAGCTTTCTGATAAACCTTCAAGAACATTAAGTCTTGAAATTGAAATTGTGAATGAGAAGGCAGAAGGACAAATAGATGTCAGCAGTAGTGAAATAAAACAGGCTGAATTAGACCACACTGAACTGGAGGAACATGATGGTTAGATTATGTTATTTACTGAATAGAGAGAGTAAAAAAAATGCTGCATATACAGTAACTTCAGAGATGCAAGGTCCAGAACTCATGGACATTTTCAAGAAAGGAACAACACACTTATACTGAGGCTTAAACCTGTGAGGGACGATTCCATGTGTAACTAGCAAAAAGTGGTGCAGCTGGTAGTGCAGCTGTCTCACAGCGCCTGAGGTACATGCGTGGAGTTTGCACATTCTACCTGTGACCATATGGGTTTTCTCCGGGTACTCCGGGTTCCTGCCACCTCCTAAAGACATGTAGATTTGTAGATGAATTGGTCTCTGTAAATTACCACTGGTGTGCAGGGAGAGGTTTCTAAAGTGGATTAACATACAGTAGAACTCGTGTGAATGGGTGATCGAAGGGCTGAAGGGCCTGTTTCCAATGCTGTATCTCTGAAAATAAAACGCTTGAACTTAAATCTCCAAACTGCAGTGGAACACATGATAGATTCTCAGCCAGGAAAGAACTGGGATCCAGTGGGTGCACCATGCAGTAACAAGAGTTGACATATTGTCTCATCTTGACGAATAGGGATGAGAAATAGGGATCCAGAATTAAAGTGCATTATAAGAACTCTTACAGGTTAGTATTTTGAGACATCTACCCTGAGAACAAGACCGTAGATGCAGTGTCAGTGAGACTGAATGGCTGAATGCCACTTTCCTGGTACCATTTAATCAGCACAAGATGAGATTCCTTGCCCTCTTTCACATGCAGGCAGAGGAGATTAGTTTGTCTTGGCATCATGTTCTTCATGGACATTGGGAGCCAAAGTGGGACCGTATGGCAAATCAAATTCTTTGTATGTATTTATACACTTGGCTAATAAATTAATTACAACTACAATTACAAATTGTGGATGCTCAGTTCTTGGGGTTTTTTTCAAGGCTTTTAGGGCACCACGGAAAAAGATTTATGTGGGTATCAAGGGTGAAAATAATCAGCCAAGATCAACAAATAGTGGAGCAGCATTGTAGGACCATAAATCTATTCCATCTTACAGTCTTTTGCCCGTGTTAACAAACCATTCACTTTTCTAAATACAAATTATCATAAGACAAGGCACAACCAGCCTACTCCCTCACAATTATGCCCATCCGTGTATAGAAACATAGAAACATAGAAAATTGGTGCAGGAGGAGGCCAGTCGGCCCTTCGAGCCAGCACCGCCATTCATTGTGATCATGGCTGATCGTCCCCAATCAATAACCCGCGCCTGCCTTCTCCCCATATCCCTGGATTCCACTAGCCCCTAGAGCTCTATCTAACTTTCTCTTAAATCCATCCAGTGATTTGGCCTCCACTGCCCTCTGTGGCAGGGAATTCCACAAATTCACAACTCTCTGGGTGAAAAGGTTTTTTCTCGCCTCAGTCTTAAATGGCCTCCTCTTTATTCTAAGACTGTGGCCCCTGGTTCTGGACTCATCCAACATTGGGAACATTTATCCTGCATCTAGCTTGTCCAGTCCTTTTAACATTTTATATGTTTCTATAAGATCCCCCCTTATCCTTCTAAACTCCACTGAATACAAGCCTAGTCTTTTCAATCTTTCCCCATATGACAGTCCCGCCATCCCAGGTATCAATCTCGTGAACCTACGCTGCACTGCCTCATTCACAAGGATGTCCTTCCTCAAATTAGGAGACCAAAGCTGTACACAATACTTCAGATGTGGTCTTACCAGAGCCCTATACAACTGCAGAAGAACCTCTTTACTCCGATACTTAAATCCTCTTGTTCTGAAGGCCAACATTCCATTAGCTTTTTTCACTGCCTGTTGTACCTGCACGCCAACTTTCAGTGACTGGTGTACAAGGACGCCCAGGTCTCGCTGTACCTCCCCCTTGCCTAACCTAACCCTATCGAGATAATAATCTGCCCCCTTGTTTTTGCCGCCAAAGTGGATAACCTCACATTTACTGTATCTGTATTATACTGCATTTGCCACGTATCTGCCCACTCACTCAATCTGTCCAGGTCACCCTGCAACTTCCTAACATCCTCTTCACAGTAGCTTGTGAATATTTTAGAATTCATTATTTAAGTTGGAACAAATATTGAATATTGGAAAAAAAAAAAGTCTCATAATGTAGAGCCATTTAATGCTTTTCACTAAAAACAAAGCGCTGGAGTAACTCAGCGGGTCCGGCAACATCGCTGGAGGACAAGAAAGGTCCTGACCTGAAACGTCACCTATCCATGTTCTCCAGGCAGGCTACCTGACCCACTGAGTTACTCAAGTACATTGTGTTTTTTATGTAAATCTGCATCCGCAGTTTTTTTATTTCCACATTTTTAATGCTTTTCATTGTCCATGTTTCTTTCTTTTTCTTCCTCCAAACTACCATAGTTTCAGCCATGACTCAACTTTCTGACATGTAGGAATTTGTTTTCTAGGTAGATTACAGTGAATTTCCAGAACAAATATTTCTGGCTTATCAGTGAAGACTTGATTACATGTTCCAGAAAATCTATAATGTTTCAAAGGACCTTGTCACAGCTGCTGCAGCACGTGAACTTAGAATGTCATCTTTTTTTTTTTAAATAGCACTTAAAATACACAAGAATGCTTTGTTTAATCCACATAATTAGTCAGAAGAGGATGTTGCAACCGGTATTGGCCTCCATAATTCCTTACAGGCATTTAAAATGGCAATCAGCTAACTAATAAGCCTCCAAGCTATTATTCCTACTGCTCACTTCATCACCTTCACCACCAAGGCATGCAGAGCTAAAAGCGGGCTAATCCAGCACAAAGCTCTATCTTGGCCACCATGGAGAATCTTGAGCACCTGAGCATGCTGCCAAAAAATCAGCCCCCTAATCTTCCTACAAAAACATGGGTCTGGTTGTTGATTAGTTTTACACATGTCCAACATTATTGAGCAACTCTTATTGACTCCGGAACTATTGGAACCTGTGGCTTGTAGCACTCAAGGGTGCCGAGCAGCAGTTTCCATCCTAAATGCTACCCTGAGAGCTCTAGCAGACGTGTCCACCAACACTTCCCTCTGCATCAACATTTCCGTCCAGTTTGCAGACAAAGGGCTTCTTTTTGTACCAGTCCAAAGTAACATGTTTCAGACAGTGCTCTGTAAGAATAACGAGGGAATAATTTTATCGTCTCTCTGTCGTCCCTGGTTAAGTCTGAACTATGATCAGTTGGTGTAAATATCCTGCAGAAAGTGCCCTTTCAAGCTCAACGATGATTGAAGGAAAAGCCTGGATTACAGCGTGAACAAGTTGAACCTTTTCCTATTTACATGCACCAAGAGGCTGATAGGGTGAAATCTTCAGTGTCACATCCAATTATGCATGTTAGTCTTGGCTTAGTCAGTGACACCCTTGGCTCTAACTCTAATGCTTGTGGGTTCAAGCCGCACTCGAGAGGTTTGAGTGCAAAAATGTGGCTGATATTCCAGTTTTATAACCAAGGGAGTACTGCACCATTAAACATGTTGCCTTTTGAATGAGAAATTAAACCATGGCCTCACCTGCTGTCTAATGTTGACCTCATGGTACTATTCTGAAGAAGAATGGGTGAGCTATCCCTGGTGGACTGACCGATATTTATCCTTCAACCAACATCTTAAAGACCTGTCTAGTTAGTATCATATTGCAGTTTGTGGGCATTTGCACCCAATTGTCTGCTACATTTCCCATTCTACAATTATACTCCAGGTGACGACACTTCAAAAATACTTCATACGCTATAAAACATTTCTAGATAGCCAGAAGTCCTGAAAGGTGGGATATCAATCTTTTTTTTTCAGGGACTCTGGAGAATTCTGTTATTTGTGTCAGTTCCTGGTTCTGCATGGGTGATGATGAAGTTAATGACTCCCGCTATTCTATGAAAGAGGGTGTCTATCATCAGCCAAATAGTTACCCCTAGGGCCCTAATGCAAATGTTGCTCAGCCTGGGAAAGTCTAGAAGATAGAATTAGTTGTCTCCTCCATTATTAACTGCCGTAAGCAGTCCAGTTGTGACTGTGGACAAGTAACATTAATACTGAAGTTAAGGAAGATATGCATCTCCAGGTATGTTATGACGGTGTGCTAATGACGATTTAAATTTAAACCAAATTCCTATTTGCAACATTTAAAAACAAAGCAGAGCAATCCATTACCTCTCAAGTTTCAAAAGATTTAATTCTCCAAGTGTGGTCTAACATTTTATAATAGTAATATAATCTGTAATTGATTCCGCATTGTACAACCATCATGCAGAATCAGAAAGGAAATAGAACAGACCCCTCGTCTTAAAATTAATCATAGGGAGATACGGAGAGGAAACAGACGTTTGGTCCATGATGTCCATCCATTTATATTGATCCCACACTAATCATGTTTTTTAATCTCCTCATATTATCATAATTTCCCCCCAATTTCTATCACCTGTCTACACACTAAGGGCAATTTATAGTGGTCAATTAATCGATCAACCCATTCTTTGAGTGGGCAGCGCCTTGAGGACACCCACGTGGACTCAGAAAGAACATGCAGACTCCATACAGACAGCACCCGAGGTCAGCATTAAACCTGAGTCCAGGATTGAATCCATCTCTGGCTCCGTGAGGCAACGTTTCTCCTAGCACTGCCACTGTGCCACCCTAATCTATGGTGTTTTACACGGAACAGAGTGATCACATTTTTTAAAACTCCCCTACTCCAATTTTAAGTTTATGTCTGGTTCTAATCCAATACTGATTACTCGCAATGTAATAATTATGGCATGTTCAGTTTCAATCTGTTGAGAGCCTTTATTGATTTAGTTAGAGTTTGAGAACCATGCGTCATGGTGTCAGAATAACAACTTAATCCTTAATATCAGCAAAACAAAAGAGTCAATTATAGAGTCATACAGCACAGGAACAAGCCCTTCCACCCAACTCATCTATGCCGACAAATGCTCCATTTAGAATCATAGACTAATACAGTATGGAAAGAGTCCCTTCGTCCCAACTTGCCCACACCGGCCAACATGTGCCAGCTAGTCCCACCTGCCAGTATTTGGTCCATATCCCTCCAAGCCTGCCCTATCCATGCACCTGCTTAACTGCTTCTTAAATGTTGGGATAGTCCCAGCCTCAACTACCTCCTCTGGCAGGTCGTTCCATACATCCACCACCCTTTTTGTGAAAAAATGACCCCTCAGATTCTTGTTAAATCTTTTCCCCTTCACCTTAAACCTATGTCCTCTGGTTCTCGACTCACCTACTCTGGGCAAGGGACTCTGTGCATGTACCCAATCTATTCCTCTCATGATCTTATATGCATCTATAAGATCATCCCTCATCCTCTTGCGCACCAAATCCAGTTCCATTTGCCTGTGCTTGACCTATATTCTTCTAAACCATCCCTATCCATGTACATGTTTAAATGTCATTTAAAATGTCATTATTGTACTTGCCTCAACTACTTCCTTTTGGCAATTCATTCTATTTACCCACCACCTCAGTGTGAAAATGTTGTCCCTCAGCTTCCTATTATATCTTTTTCCTCTCACATTAAACCTATGGGCTCTAGGTCTTGATTCCCCTACCCTACGGAAAGTACTCTGCACATTCATCCTATCTCTTCCCCTCAGGATTTTACTGTATAATTCCCCTAATGGCTTTATATTTGGTTGTAATGATTTTAGTTTAGTTTAGTTTTGAGATACAGCGCGGAAGCAGACCCTTTGCCCACCGAGTCTACATTGACAAGCGATCCTCTCACACTAACGCCATCCTACACACACTAGGGACAATTTAGAATTGTAAATTGTACAATAGTAATAAGTGCAATAGTAATAACCTGTATAATAGACAATAAGTGCAGGAGTAGGCCATTCGGTCCTTCGAGCCAGCACTGCCATTCAATATGATCATGATTGATCATCCACAATCAGTACCCCCCGTTCCTGCCTTCCTGCCATATCCCCTGACTCCGCTATCTTTAAGAGCTCTATCGAACTCTCTCTTGAAAGCATCCAGAGAATTGGCCTCCACTGCCTTCTGAGGCAGAGAATTCCACAGATTCACAACTCTCTTGGTGAAAAAGCTTTCCCTCATATCCGTTCTAAATGGCCTACCCCTTGTTCTTAAACAGTGGCCCCTGGTTCTGGATTCCCCCAACATCGGGAACATGTTTCCTGCCTCTAATGTGTCCAATCCCTTAATAATCTTACATGTTTCAATAAGATCCTCTCTCATCCTTTTAAATTTCAGAGTATACAAGCCCAGCGGCTCCATTCTATCAACATATGACAGTCCCGCCATCCCGGGAATTAACCTTGTGAACCTACTCTGCACTCCCTCAATAGCAAGAATGTCTTTCATCAAATTTGGAGACCAAAACTTCACACGATATTCCAGGTGTGGTCTCAATAGGGCCCTGTACAACTGCAGAAGGACCTCTTTGCTCCTATACGTCTTTGGAGTGTGGGAGGAGACCGGAGATGCTGGTGAAAATCCCCGCAGGTCACAGGGGTAATGTACAAACTCCATACAGACAAGCAGCCGTAGTCATGATCGAACCGGGGTCTCTGGCGCTGCAAGGCAGCAACTCTACCGCTGCACTACCGTGCCACCGAGGCTGTTGCCTCTTTGTTGACCAAAGGAAGCAAGGGGGTGAGCTCAAGAATGTCCTCAACAATGGAGCTTCTATAGAGATAATCAATAGTTTCACGTTCCCAGGCATCCATGTCACCAGTAACCTAACCTAGTGCCTTCACACCGATGTAGTGATCAACAAAGCGAAACAGCAAATTTATTTTCTTGTGCGTCTGAAAAGATTCAACGTCCACAAGGATTCTTTTGAACTT
The DNA here is from genome assembly GCA_035221665.1 of Okamejei kenojei. Classification (NCBI taxonomy): domain Eukaryota; kingdom Metazoa; phylum Chordata; class Chondrichthyes; order Rajiformes; family Rajidae; genus Okamejei; species Okamejei kenojei. The sequence goes on from CM069133.1 coordinate 15,707,505, forward strand.
CTATAGATGCACTATAAACATCATTTTGGCAGGATGCATCTCATCCTGGTATGGCAACTGCTCTGCTCTTGACCACCTCAACCTGCAGAGAGCGGTGAACATAGCCCAGCCCATCACAGGCTCATCACTTCTTTCCATCCAGCCATCTTCATGGTACGTTGTCTCAGGAAGTCTAGGATTATTGACAAGGATGCCTGCTCTCTGGCCATTCCCTCTTCTTTCTTCTACCTCTTGAAGAGGAGATGCAAGCTTGAAAGCTCAGAGGCACAGACTTAAGAGCGCTTCTTCCTTACCTCTATCAACTCCTGAACTATTCGCCTCTTTCACACCTCCTTCCACACTCTCTTCCCCTTAATCCTATCCCATTTGGTTATACCATTATTGCACATTGATATTTTTTTACTCCACTATCTTGCACCATTCTGCTATTTTGCAATTGTCATTGTATCAATTGTTGTATCTATCATGACCAAATTTATATTGTTCATTCTATGAGCTTCTTGTGAACAAGGAACTTCACTGCACCCTGATTTTATATGACTTAAAGTAATCTGAATTTGAATATGAATCGGAACACTAAACTACAAAAAGGACAGCCATATGTGTTTTTTACTTTAAAGTATGGGTTACATCCCATAATGCTAATAAGTCACCATTCAATTCTATCTATCCTGCTCAAAACATTACAATGATGAAACATTTCATTCTGTAAAGGTTCAAAGGGATTTTTGAAGTTTCTGAAAACCCAGTAAGCTACTTGGAAGTCAAACAATCGGTAAACATGCTGCACAACGGAGAAGGCTGTGGATGGTTTGAGTTGTAAGGAATTGATCCTCTTGGGAAAGTTAAAAGCCATTAAGCAAAATCCACAGTCACAACATGAAGTAATTTTAAATATGTTGACTTAAGACTTACCAGTGAATGAATCACGGAGAATAATCCTCAAGCATCCCTGTGTAAACCTAGCAGCAGCAAGTAGTTTGCAAGAACTGCACTGGCCTCTGAAGTGACTCCAGACCGTGCAGGATGTCCTTTATCCAAAAGAATACTTTGGATAAAATGGCCATTGTACGCCAAAAGTAAACAAACCCTTTGAAAACTGAGTAGTCCTCATACTGAAACTTTGTCGATTCTTCTCCATGTTAACATTCTCAACTGCATTTGGCGTGTCGATCTGGAATGGATATTTACTCTCAAGGATTCTGATTCCTGCAAAACAAAGGAAACCACTATCAGTGGAATTGCAAAAGCAAATTTAATCCTGATTTTAAAATTTTCAAAACCTTTACGAACTTAGTGCCTTAATATCCAAAATAGATATTATTTTTCATTCATCATAATTGTGATTAACTCTATCATGATGGATATCATATTATGTGTTTTTATTTCTTAAGCAAGTTTTAAATAAATAAAAAAGAACTTGTTTTATATGGGAAAATCAGACGTTTATACCGGGCAGGATTTCATTCACAATTCAAAAAGTAGAATAGTATTGGGGCTAGCTTATCTCTTCAGGTAAACAATTAAGCACATTTCAGTCATCTAATATCAAGGCACAGCTCTATAAATATGTATTATTACCTTTATAGAAACAAATAATTAAAGAACTGCAGGTGCTGGTTTATACCAGAGATAGGCACATTGGAAAGATATTGTCAAGCTTGAAAAGGTATAGAAAAGATTTACGAGGATGTTGCCAGGACTGGAGAGTGTGAGCTATAGAGGAAGGTTGAGTATGCTGGGTCTCTATTCCTTGGAGCACGGAAGGATGGGTGATCTTATAGAGATGTACAAAATCATGAGAGGAATAGATCGGGTAGATGCACAAAGTCTCTTGCCCAGAGTAGGGGAATTGAGGACCAGAGGACACAGGTTCAAGGTGAAGGGGAAAAGATTTAATAGGAATTCGAGGGGTAACTTTTTCACACAAAGGGTGGTGGGTGTATGGAACAAGTTGCTAGTGGAGGTAGTTGAGGCTGGAACTATCCCATCGTTTAAGAAACAGTTAGGCAGGTACATGGATAGGACAGTTTTGGAGGGATATGGACCAAGTGCAAGCAGGTGGGACTAGTGTAGGTGGAACATTGTTGGTCAGTGTGGGCAAGTTGAGCTGAAGGGCCTGTTTCCACACTGTATCACTCTATGACTATGATTGTGGCTTCTTCAGACTCCCGACCCAAAATGTCACCCATCCTTTTCCTCCAGAGATCCTGCCTGATCCGCTTTGAGGACGATGGCAACTCACTTTCGTGTGCGGTGAGCACCACTTACAGCTTGCGTATATATAACAAAATCAAACATACATAGCGGTGGAGGTATGTCATGCAGCTCCTTGAGTTGATCCGCCATTCTAAAATATTATGTTTGAACATACTAGGGTCTCAACACTTTTTTGTTCAATCCTCGTAACACTTGATTCCCCTTTAATCTAACAACCTACCTCACTTTAGAGCAGAATCAACGAGTAAATACACAACTCTCCCTGGGATAGAAGACTCCTATCTAATTTTAGAACATTTTGAAACTGTTTTAAAGGTGGAGGTTGATAAGTTCTTGTTTAGTAAGGGCGTCAAAGGTTATGGGAAAAGGCAGGAGAATGGGGTTGTGTGGGAAAACTAGACCAGCCATGATAAAATGCTGGAGCAGACTCGATGGGCCGAATGGCCTAATTCTCCTCCTATGTCTTATCATGTTATGAACTTCATCTTTAGCATAGATTTGTAATCAATCCCTTCTCTTGAGATTATGATCTCAGGTTTTAGACTCGCTCAGCAGAATAAACATTTTATTTCGGAGTCACGTGAGTGACTACGTGAAGACCCCGTCCAGCACGCATGCGCGACATTAGCGTTCATGCAGTGCACCCGCGACGAACGGGAGTTCAAGGCGCTCCCGCTACAATTTGAAAGTCGGGCCGACAGGTAAGTGTTTTACCGTGGCCTTGTGTATTTTCTCTGTGGTCTGCTTTGTGTTCCAGAAAGAATGAGCAAGACCAGAGGAAAGAAATCTGTAGCTCGCCCTCGTTCGTCTCCCGTTGAGGAGCGTTCTTTGGAGGGGGGGCAAGAGGCGGCAGGATTGACTACCGCGCCGAGCCCAGCACCGCTAGTGCTGCCTGAGCAGCGGGCTGGAGGTACCTGCAGCCAGAACCGGGCGGTAGTATCCGACGATTCAGATGAAGATGCCTCACCGCTCGAGAGCGGCACAGGCAGCCGCCTAAGCCGAATGGAACGGCTTATGGAGCAATTGCTCCAGCGAGATCTGCTGAGAGAGCAGCAGCAGACTTGCCAAGGGAGCTCAGGCACTCCCGCAGTGCCCTTTACGGCACTGACCATTGTTTCACCTTCTATTGAAGGCAGCATTGGCGACCAGGTCTGGGCTGATCAAGAAGAGGGGTCCGCTGGCTGAAGATGTCCGAGTAACGCAGGGTTGTACAGGATCAGGAAGAGCTGCTGGGTGTGTCAACCGCTATGTGGCCACTCCACGAGCGGGTTAGCCTTTAGAGCCGAAACTTGCAGCCAGCATTGACCACCTGTCCTCAAAACCCCTACAAGAACGGGTGGTCAATGAGGCTCTTGAATTATATGCAGCCCCAGAAAATTGTACATCGCTGAATGTACCAGCTGTAAACAGCCGAATTTGGGGAAATTTGGGGCAGAATATCAGGAACCTGGAGTTGAAGCTCCAGAAAACCCTAATACTCATGACAGCAGGAATAAATTCATATGCTCGGTCCATAGATGGAGTGGACATCACCACACATCAGCAAGATACATTAGCTCTGCTGTGCACTACTCAATTCGAGATTTAAAATATTACGGAAGGAAATTATCAAGCCTGCCCTCAACCCTAAGTTTGCAGGACTTTGCAAAACACCAGGTTCAGACCCTCCAATTCTGCTCTTTGGAATGGACCTTCCAAAAAACCTGGAGGAAGAGTCCAAGACCTTTGGTCTCATGAGGGCAGGTTTGGGACCGAGCAGACCTAACAAACCCAGGCGGCAGTACCCCACGGCGTCCACCAGTCGCCGTCTACCATATGGTTCTGGTGAAAGCTCGGGGTCCGCAACCATTCCCCGTAAGCCTTTTTTAGGCCAGGGCCAAGAGCGAACGCCATGGAAAATGCGCCACCCCCAACATCAACATCAACAGCAACATCAACATCAACAGCAGCCCTCTACAGCCCAGCAGACACCTCATCGTCCAGCGAAGAGGCAGAAGAAGCACCGGTAACCATGGAGGTAGGTAGGTCTGGTTCCTCTCAGCATATGAGCAGTAGGGGCTCTATACTAACAGGGGGGAGATTGCAACTTGTTTTTGGATACATGGGAGTCTATCACTAATGACAAATATATACTCAGCAGCATTCATGGCTATAAAATTGACTTTGTTCATGAAAACATGCCGCCAGTTCAGCAAATACCACAAAGGGCATTCACCCTCTCAGTCAGAAACAAGAGGGTCAAGCTGAACTAATGAGGCTACTAGCAAAAGGTGTCATTGAAAGAAAAAACATGAACCTTTGGAATTTGTGTCTAATATTTTCACTAAAACTAAAAAAGATGGTGGATGTCGCATCATCATTGACTTAACTTCTTTAAACGAATCTGTTAAGTATATACATTTCAAGATGGAAACTTTTGAAACAGCCAGACAATTGATTTCTAGAGGGTACTTTCTGGCAAGCATTGATTTAAAAGATGCCTACTACTCAGTACCCATACACAAGGAGCATCGTAAATACCTAAAGTTTATCTGGATGAAACAGCTATGGCAATTCAAAGCCTTACCAAATGGGCTAACCTCAGCTCCAAGGTTGTTCACAAAAATCTTAAAACCTGCCTTGGCATTATTGAAGAAACAAAAGCATATAGTCATGGCGTATTTAGACGACATTTTAATAGTAGGGAAAACCTTGGAGACAGCCATTTCGGCAGTAGCAGCCACCAAAAGTTTGTTTGAAACTTTGGGGTTTGTCATACATCCAGATAAATCCAATTTGACACCGTCCACAACCATGGACTATCTTGGATTTATGATTGACACTATTCGCATGACTGTAGCTCTGCCGAAGGGGAAAGCATCAGAATTGGCACAATCATGCAACGAACTAATGGTTAATCATCAGCCAAGCATACGCCAGGTAGCTAGTGTCATTGGGAAAATGATAGCAGCCTTTCCAGCTGCACAATTTGGGCTTCTGCACTATCAAAATTTACAAAGAGCAAAAGTGCACGCGCTAAAGAAAAACTCAGGTCACTTTGACCGAGTTATGAATTTAACTGCTGAATCCATTCCAGAGTTACAATGGTGGACAAGGAACATTAGGCTTAGCTCCAGTCCCATAATAATCACAAACCCAGTATTAACCATTCAAACGGATGCTAGTGCTTTGGGCTGGGGAGCAGCTAACATGCAATCCAGCACAGGGGGCAGATGGACTAATTTTGAATCATCTTGCCTACTGACACGGGGTATTAACTACTTAGAAATGTTGGGCGCATTTTATGGTTTAAAAGCATATTCATCTAATACGCATCACACACATGTCCGGTTGCAATTAGATAATACCACGTTAGTGGCTTATATCAACCACATGGGTGGTGTAAAGTCGATATCATGTGACAATTTGGTCAACCTAATCTGGCAATGGTGTGTCGAAAGACATATTTGGTTATCAGCAACTTACCTACCAGGTAAGCAAAATACAGTGGCGGACACCAGGTCACACAAATTTTATGATAACATCGAATGGATGTTAAATCCCAAAGTATTTGCTGAAATTACAAAGCAATATGGCACACCAGATATCGATCTATTTGCATCTAGGCTGAATCACCAGGTACCAACGTATGTCGCTTGGGAACCAGAAGCTGAGGCAGCAGTAGTTGATGCATTCACGTTGCATTGGGGGAAAATGTTCTTCTATGCTTTTCCTCCCTTCTGCCTCATCAGTCGGGTATTGCGCAAGATTCAATTGGATTCCGCTTCAGGAATCTTGATAATCCCCGACTGGCCTACACAGCTATGGTTCCCAGTGGCCCTCGACGTGGCTGTCGAAACACCGTTGGAATTCCCCAGCAGTCCAGAATTATTCATCCACCCAGTGTCAGGCATTAGTCACCCGTGGCATGACAGAGTCAATCTCCTGGCTTGCAGATTCTAAAAAGACCTCTACTGGGCCTGGGACTGTCTGAGGACGCCATCAACATGATGACCGCATCCCAGCGGGAGTTCACCAGGAGACAATACCTGACCAACATAAGGAAATGGGAACAGTATTGCTCCAAAACAGGAACTACCTACTCAACAGCAACAGCTACCAGTGTTGTGGAGTTCCTGGTTGGATTACAACGGGATGGACTCAGATCTGGGATATCAGCATTGTGCTGATGCACCTTAGGGGATGGCCACCACCCAGGTCACTCACGCTGGAACAACTTACCCTGAAATCAGTCATGCTCATGGCACTAGTGTCAGCACAAAGGGTACAGTTCCTCTACCTTCTGAGGCTGGACAGCATGACAGAGTCATTGAACTGTATCACATTCCATATTCAGGGTCTGGTCAAGCAAACTAGACCAGGAACCACGCCTCCAGTTATGGAGTTCCAGGCATATTCATCTGACCCACGGCTGTGTGCCAAGACCCATCTCGCCATTAACATAGACACAACATATAACTTAAGAGGGAGAGAAAAAGCCATGGATAAGCTACAAGAAGCCCCATGGTCAGGTGACGAGCCAAACCATTTCAAGGTGGCTCAAACGGGTGCTTAAGTCCGCGGGAATCTACACTAATGTTTACAAATCTCACTCCACCAGGGCTGCATCCACGACTAGGCAAATGGACGTGCCTATGGACCATATTCTGGCCAGAGTAGGATGGTCCTCGGAAAGAACTTTCCAAAGGGTTTATAATAAGCCGCTGGCAGAACCTGCTCCATTTGCAGACAGAAGATAATATTTAATTTAAGCCCGGGGAAGCTCTCTGTTTTTTGTTGTTATAAATAAACCTTTTTTGTTCACAAACAGGTTATTGTTGATTGTGATAACATACTTCCTCCCTCAAAGGTCTTCAGATAGTGAGTGAAGCATGAGCTGGTACACGGTTCGGAATCACAGAGCTTTGAAGTCTTCACGTAGTCACTCACGTGACTCCGAAATAAAATAGTAAGATTAAACGAGTTTGAAGTTTGATTGTTATTTTATTAGGGGTTACGATGAGGGATTACGTGCCCTCCGTTCCCTACCCTCGTAATTTAACGACCATCTGGTAGTTCTAGTCATCTATAATCTTACTAAATGAGAACTTACCTGTTCTCATTAAATGAGAACTTACCTGTTCGAAATTTGATCAGTATTTTATGAGGAGTTACGATGAGGGATTATGTGCCCTCCGCTCCCACCCTGTATTATACAGATCAACTGGTAATTAAGTTCTTATTTTTTCTTTACTATATTTATTTCAATCGTTGTGTTTTTTCTGTGAATCCACACCGCTGCTTTGAAGAATGTCGCGCATGCGGGCTGGACGGGGTCTTCATGTAATCCCTCATCGTAACTCCTCATAAAATACAGATCAAACTTCGAACTGGTAAGTTCTCATTTAATCTTAGTATTTTACAGCATGTACCTTGGGGAAAAAAACCCTCAAGATGTATTATTCCATAAAATCACTTCTCATTCTTCTACAGTGTAGGATCAATTTAGGAATTTTTACGGCAGAGATGGATAGATTATTGATTAGTGCTGGTGTCAGGGGTTATGGGGAGAAGGCAGGAGAATGAGATTAAGTGGGAAATGTAGATCAGCCATGATTTAATGGCGGAGTAGACTTGATGGGCCAAATGGCCTAATTCTGCTCCTATCACTTTTGAACATGAATTTAGCTCAATCATTCCTCTAGGGACAAGTTCCACATCTCAGGAATCAATCAAGTGATTTTTTTTTTTTTTACTGCTCCAGCTCTGAGACATCCTTCATTATATGCTCTGAGATATCCTTCATTATATGCGAAGCCTAAAATTGCCCAGAATATTTCTGGAATGGTCTGTCTAAGTCCAGTGCTGCTACAGCAAGATTTACTTATTCATGTGCCACTTTCTACTTGTGATTAAAGCCCAAAACATTATTTATATTCTTAATTACTTTTAGTATCTTTTTGGTTCATTTCTTCCAGCTGGCTTGGACTTCACAAAGTGGAGACTTGTTCAGATGAAAGTCAGGCATTCTGGAACTCATTCGAATCCCATTTACATGCGGATGAATTCTGCACAGATTTCAGAGTTTGCACTGGAGACCCTGATGCAGGCAGTAGAATGGAGGAGAAAAGTCCTGTTTCTACATGGAGATAGAAAGCCTTCCAGACGCACACTGTGAAGGCAGCAAGTTAAGGTCACTAGCATGAGTGAAGTCTGAGAGACACTGGCAGGGCCACACAAGAAGTTCAAAACTTTACACACATAGTCAAAGTGGACAAGTGCACCCATCAACTGTACCATTCATGTCACACAATCTGCAATGCACCACATTCATTCACCAAGTATTTTTCAGCTCCCTTTAGAACATGAAAAAATCATCTCCTTCCATTCCGCCTGTGACAGCACAGTGGCACAGAGGTAAAATTGCTATCTTACAGCACCAGAGACCCGGGTTCGATCCTGACTACGGGTGCTGGCTGTATGGAATTTGTAAGTTCTCCCTATAACCTTGTGGGTTTTGTCCAGGAGCTCTGGTTTCCTCCCACATTCCAAAGACGTACAGGTTTGTATGTTCATTTTCATTTAGTTTAATTTAGTTTAGAGATACAGCACGGAAACATGCCCTTTGGCCCACTGAGCCCACACCGACCCCATGGCATTAACACTATCCTACACACACTATTGCCAATTTACACTTATACCAAACCAATTAACCTACAAATCTGTACATCTTTGAAGTGTGGGAGGAAAGCGAAGATGTCGGAGAAACCCCACGCGGTTTTGGGGAGAACGTACAAACTCCGTACTGACAGCACTCGTATTCATGATCAAACCCCGGACTCTGGCGTTGCAAGCACTGTAAGACAGCAACTCTACCACTCCGCCACCATGCCGCCCAATTGGCTTCTGTAAATTGTAAATTGTCCCTAGTATGCAGGATAGTGCTAGTGTACGGGGCGATCATTGGTCGGCGCTGACTCGATGGGCTGAAGGGTCTGTTTCCGTGCTGTATCTCTAAAATCTGTGCATTCCAGACTCTGGACCACACTGCAAAATAAAATTATTTGCATGTTACATACTCCTGCCAGTTCCTAGGTTCTTAGCCCTGTCACCAATGAGAACACTCTCTCTATCCACTCCGTTTAGAATCCACATGATTTTAAATACATCCTTCAAATCTCTCTCATCCACTCTGTTCCCAGATAAACATTCCCTGTTTTTTTCAGTCCACCCAATAAATGTCTTCTGCATTGTCCCTGAAGACATCACGTCTTTCGTAAAGTGTGCAACGTAGAGTGGAAACAATACTCACATTGTAACTGATTTAATGTTCCATCAGGGGCGCCGCACGATGGAAGCCTCGCCAACAGTCTGTTGGCTTTTCGTCTTTATTCTGTTATTTTTAGTGTGTTTTCAAAGTTTGTGTTAATGTTCTCTGGTTTGTTTTGTGTAGGGGGTGGGGAAGGAGGTCGGGGGAAACTTATTTTCAATCTCTTATGTTGCCGGATATGTGATTGTTTTCCGGATCGTATCTCCGGTTGCTCTGCGGCCTAACATCATGGAGCTGGAGGCCTTGCTCAGGACTGACATTGAGCCCCACCGCGGGGATGTAAACTTGCGATCGGAGCCGATCCCTTGCCTGGGATCGACGCTCTAACCGCGGCCTGTGGACTTTAACACCGAGGAGCTCGCAGCCTTGAGTAGAGATCGAGGTCGGAAGCTCCAAACGACGCAGAAGGTTTCGACCAGGCCCAACCCGGGGTCGATCGCCCGGTGCAGGGAGCTGACATCCCCCGATGCAGGAACCTGATCGCCCCGACGCAGAGGGCTTGACCGCCAGCTCCGGGAGCCAAGATAGTCCCCTCAACGGAAGGCTCAAGACTCTCGATAGCAGAAGAACAAAGAGGGGAAGAGATTGAACTTTGTTTCGCCTTCCATCATAGTGAGGTGGCAAATGCAGGGAAATTGGATTGGCATAGATGGGAGCAACAGTTAGTGGGAACATGTAGGCCAAAAGGTCTGTTTCTGTTCTGAACAACTCTATGACTCAGTTGGTGTTGCTTGTGTGGTTTCATATTCTTCCTTTGGAGAACAGAGTGCAGTAGTAATAGGACCCAAACTGATTCATGGGCTTAATCGGTCAGAATATGAACACTCATTTCATGGTTCTCAATGCCAGTTAATAAAATGATCAGTCTAATACAACTGGAGGGGTTTATGGGTTCCTATTTTTATTTTATTTTTTAATTTAATTCTTTATTTCGAACAGAATAAATGAATAAAAAGCAAGTGTGAAACAACATACAAAAAACAAAACAAGAATATTTATAAAGTGTCATAAACAATATCTATAAATAAATGAAATCGTATGTGTCCGAAAAGGAGCAGGAAGAAGCCAAAGCTTATTAATTCCCACCCCTTATTCAACTGTTTATAATTATCTTATACAAATTTAGCAGCTATATGTACACCAGATGTACACCAGCAGCTATATGTACACAAAATCATTTACATTTATACACCAATCAAATATTTACAAAGCCATACACAAAAAAGAGAGAAAAAAAGAAAAAAGAAAAGAAAAAACCCTCATATACTATACAGTATCTCTTAGTCATATATACAACCCATCACCCTATAATCACCCTTCCCAATACAATCAGTATAACAAATATCCCACTCACAACCTATCCTCATCCCAATATCCTTTAAAAAAAGTGTTTTTGTACATCTTTTTAAACTGAATTATGTTTGTGCTAAGTTTTATCTCCTGTTCCAGACCATTCCACAAATTCACCCCACAGATTGCTAGGCACATACTTTTAAGAGTTGTTCTGACATTGAGTTTTTTTAAATTATGTTCCCCTCTCAAATCATACCCACCCTGTCTTTCCATAAACAGTTTTTGTATATTTCCTGGAAGTAAATTATTTCTTGCTTTGTACATGATTTGTGCAGTCTTAAATTTAACCAGATCAGTGAATAAGAATAATAAATTGGTATGTTCAAGATATCCAACGTTATTGATAATTCTTATTGCTCTTTTTTGTAATGTACATAACGGCTGTAGGTTGGTTTTGTTGGTGTTACCCCATATCTCCACACAGTAACTCAGATATGGCAATATGAGTGTATTATACAGAGGATGTAATGATTTGTGGTCCAGAATGTGTCTTGATTTTCCCATTACTGCTATAGACTTTGCCAGTTTTGCTTTGACATGGTTTATATGTGGTTTCCAGCAGATTTTGTGGTCTAAGATCACACCAAGACATTTATTTTCATATACTCTTTCTATACTTAAGTTATCTATTTTCAATTGTACTAACCTAATGATGACAGGGAACAAACTTTACCCCTGGACTCAAGTGTCTCTCTCGATCTCAGGCCAAAATTTAGACTTGCTAAAGGAATATCACACCTCATCACTTAATTATCATCTCGTGATTCAGATAAAATTGTCCAAGAAGAATTGCAACTTGTCAATGTGATTGCATGGAACAATCCAGTAGGGGTGAATAGCCCAACAAGTTCTGACTACATCGATTGAATTATAAGCATGGTTATTTAGAGGAGGATTATATGGAATGCAAAGGAAGATGGCTATCATTGTTGGATGCAGGACAGATTACTTCTCAACTTATGAGTTCGGAATTGGGGGTGTTTATTTATGAAGTTTGCAGTGTTCATGTCCATTTGCAATTTCCGAAATAAAGCAGTTACATAATCACAAAATGTAAGGATGGCATAATGGTTAATTTATTAGAATAGCCAAAGGCCTTGAACTATTGACCCCGAGACCTGTTTGAATCCCACTGTGGCAGCTGCGGAATTTAAATGTAATTAATTCATTAAATCTGGATTGAAAAGCCCATTATCAGTAATTGCAACCATGAAACTCTCAGATTATCATTGAAAGCCCATTTGGATCACTAGTGTGCTTGAGGGAAGGAAACCTACATTCTTTCCCAGTTTGACTCACCACCGCCTCTCATTTCAGGAACAATTAGAGATGGACAATAAACGCCAGCCTTGTCAGTGACAGTCACATCCTGTGAATGAGTAAATTAAATATGCCCGTAGCATGATATAATACTCTCCATTGCTTAGATAATTGCAGCTGCGACAACACTATCTGGGACAATGTAATACACTTGATCATTGAATATGTCCATTAGCTGCCTATCCATTTCCTTGTCCACTGTACTGTAATGAGCACTATCTTCAGGGTACATCATAGCAACTCTTCGAAGATAGGCATAAAATGCTGGAGTAACTTAGCGGGTCAGGCGGCAATAGGAATAACCTATTCCTTTTCTCCAGAGATACTGCCTGACCCGCTGAGTTACTCCAGCGTTTTTTTGTCTATCTTCGGTGTAAACCTGCATCTGCCGTTCCTTCCGACACATTGTGGCAACTCTTCGAGGCTTTCTTGGCTGCTTTACCCAAACACAACATTTCTGATATCCAGAAAGGGAAGGGCATCTAGGTGAAGGAGGGTCAAGCACTCCAAAGCTCCTCTCTTAAGGCTAAACAATTTGAACCTTCACACATTGACCTGGATTTTGTTGAGTGTGCTCATCATTTTTATTCCTCTTTTCCCCTATTTATCACATTAAGGAAAAATGTACTAGCTGTGAGTGTTCTGGGGCGAGTCTGCTTAGTGAAGTTCAATCTTCATTTAACACCACCGCACCATGTGTGTAGGTCCAAGCCTCCCATTTAAAAGTACCCCTTCCTCATTTCCTTTCACCTCCACATCCCCCTTTCTTGCCTCCACCTTCCCCAGTGCCGCACCTTAATAATTTCCCTCCTCCCCCTCCCCGTCATGCTATTACCTGGCACGCTTTGTCCGCCCCCTCCTCTCTTCTACCTTTCTTCTACCCTCCTCCTACAATCAGTCTGAAGAAGGGTCCCAATCTGAAACGTCACCTATCCATGTTCTACACGGATGCTGCCTGGCCTGCTGAATTACTCCAGCACTTTGTGTCTCCTTTTAAAATTACTGAAGAATCTTTGACAAGGTGGTCAGAGATAGCTGTCAAACCATTGGACATCCAACATATTCAACTGTATTTAAAAACTATTAAAAAATTATAGAGACAATTAAAACTTAAAATATTATGAACATTTTGCAGAGGCCATGACCTCAGAATAAAAGGACGTACCTTTCGAAAGGAGATGAGATGGAATTTAGGGTTATGGGGAGAAGGCAGGAGAATGGGGTAGGGAGGGAGAGATAGATCAGTCATGATTGAATGGCGGATTAGACTTGATAGGCCGAATGGCCTAATTCTGCTCCTAGAACCTATGAACTTATGAACGTTTTAAGAAAAGCAAAACATTTAAAATATATTTGAACAATTGATAGCTGATGCAAATTATTTTAAACGTGTAACTTGTCCACATTCTTGCCTTTCTTTCTAAGATCTCCCTTGAAATTAATGGGTTCACAGTTCCTGCACAGGTTCTTCAGCATGCGTATTGGGAAACAGTGGCAGGTCTGTGCTCGGCATTTCAACTCTGTCATCAAGTTCAGGGTTTCCACGTTTAGATTCACATGTGCCATGCTGCCAAACTTGCATGTGCTGATGGGGATAGGTGATTAGTGTTTACCACTGCAGCTGGCATTTACTAGCAAGGTTTAGCCAATATTGCTATTGCTTTATCTTGCAATGTTGCCTAAATCTTGTCGGGTCAAAGTTATGGAATTACCTACATTATGGCACCATGGGAGTACCTGTCAGCACTAGTTCAACACTTCCTTTTCAACGGAAATAAATACTGGCCCTGCCAGCAACAATTACAACTCTGGATTAACATATTTTTATAAAATAATTCCACAGGGATAAGGACAAAGCAAAGTCAGGACAGTGATGGGAAAGTCATTATACCTCAAACCAACAGAGACGTGTGGAAAATTCAAACTAAAACATTCGTAAAGTTAACAAGTTCGTCTGGGTATTCATTCCCTAAAATAAATATTCTTTATAATCAAACATATTACTAATATGCAACGAAGTGAATCAATTTAAGTTTTGGGCATTAAATCAACTCTTTAGTTGGCTTTCATCATTCTTCTCCCTCTGAGAACTGTTGGTGAGTCATGCATTGACACAGCATGAGATGAAGCCACTTGAACCTCAGCGCTGGTAACTTTAGAAACACAACCTATATTGACAATGTTTTGTTTCTCACATTTTCCTCCTTACTTCATTTTTTATTTGGTCGTTACTCTTGCTCATCCATCTTTATATCCGTGCACTCCATCATAAAGTTGTCTGGTTGACAAGCAAAGCAGGATGATAAATTGGTGCTCCATTGCTGTAAGCTTTGGTATTCTTTTCACCAAGATGTTAAAATGAACGAGAAAATAAAGGCACTCCATCTCCCCACAATCAAAAATAGTCAGATATAAAAAGATAACGATATCAGTGCTTGTTCTGGGACTATCTTAAAACATTTGAAAAGGAGCTATAAACAGATATACATTGGATGTCCTGCACTGATGCATTTTAAATAATGGCTTTCCCACTTAAAGCCAGATGTAGCCTACTGTTGGTGCTGCATCACCAATTAATTTGTGTCATTACACATCGCTAAATATAAAAAAGAAAAAAAATCGCATTTGCAAAGCTCTTTTCTCGGTATCTGAAGTCTTACCTTCATGATAGGTAAACTCAGTAGTCCATTTTCACACAGTAAAGGTTAACAAAACAATGAATAACGGAATAATTAAGTCTTCATACTGTTTGTTCAGGAATGCCTAACAGCCAGGGCATGAAAAAATACCATCTTCATTTGCTGGGAAAGCCTCGGTTCAATATAGAGACACAAGGAAATGTAAGCGCTGGGATTTTATGCAAAACACAAAGTGCTGAAGGCAACATTTCGGGTCGGGAACCTTCAGACCTGAAACGTTGCATAACCATTCCCTCCACAGATGCGATTGACCTACTGAGTTACTCCAACACTTTGTGTTTTGCCCTTAGTTTAATATCCTGTCTAAGGGCTAAAATGCAACCTTGTGTTCATGTTGTGCTTTTTTAAAATTTCAGAACATCCAAAAGTCAGCGGCAGCCAAAGAGATACTTTTTGAGGGGGGATCTTATAGAAACTTACAAAATTCTTAAGGGGTTGGACAGGCTAGATGCAGGAAGATTGTTCCCGATGTTGGGGAAGTCCAGAACAAGGGGTCACAGTTTAAGGATAAGGGGGAAGTCTTTTAGGACTGAGATGAGAAAAACATTTTTCACACAGAGAGTGGTGAATCTGTGAAATTCACTGCCACAGAAGGTAGTTGAGGCCAGTTAATTGGCTATATTTAAGAGGGAGTTAGATGTGGCCCTTGTGGCTAAAGGGATCAGGGGGTATGGAGAGAAGGCAGGTACAGGATACTGAGTTGGATGATCAGCCATGATCATATTGAATGGCGGTGCAGGGTCGAAGGGCCGAATGGCCTACTCCTGCACCTATTTTCTATGTTTCTATGTTTCTATGTTTTTAAATTATGTAAAAAGCACAGCAGGAAAATTTCATCTAGGAAAGTACAACAAACAGCATTACAGCAGTGCCAAGATATTTGTAATTATTGTGTTGAATGAGGTATGAACATCAAGGGTGCTCCACTTCTTTGCAGTAATGTTGCAGGATCTTTTGGGCCCACTTGGGGAAGTAGTTTGGACTTGATTTTGCATCTCATCCAAAAGACAACACCTCGGACAGAGGAGAATATCCTTGGAGCTAGAGGTGATTGCCATTGAATATTTGCCGTTAATTTTCAACACACAATATTTTGACTCTGAGATGAAAGTGCTGCCACCCAACAAATTTTGAGGCTAATTTTCACCTTTATATTTTGGGCAATAATCTGGTGGATCAAGGTTTTTGCATAGTATAGATCTGATCCCATCTCAAACCCGTTGATTTAACTGGCACAAAAACAATGAAACTTTTACAATTTGAAGATCTATGGCTGGATATTAAATGTGTTCCAATTATTTTACTTCGGAGTCACGTGAGTGACTACGTGAATAGAAGCCCGTACAGCCGTTGGTGCGTCATGACGTCAGACGCTGGTGCAGTCGGGCAGTTGGAGCAGCAGCGCTCCTCCGAGCGGTAAGTTTAAACCGCGGGTTACACGAAGAGCTGGAGAATTCAGCGGGTGCAGCAGCATCTAAGGAGCGAAGGAGATGGGCGACGTTGCGGGTCGAGACCCTTCTTCAGACTTCACCCTCGATTCTCCAGCATCTGCAGTTCTTCATTAACAAGTTTAAACGGAGGTAAGGTTTTTAAAAAATTTTACCACAGGTCATTTTCTGCGACGGTTTGGAGTTCTTGTAGATATGTTGCAGAAAGTGAAGAAGGTGTCGGCGAGGCGCTCCGGGGGTAGAAAGGAGAGTGACCAGGAGAGTGTGGAGGATGGAGGCCCGTCTGGTACACCTGGTCCGGTGCTGGCTACACAGCCAGTGGTTGCGGACCCACTGCCGGGGGGCAGTGGAGGCTTGCACAGTAGGGTGGAAGGCCACTGGCAAGTCTCTGTGGTCCGTAAATGAGTCGGGCCTGGAGGTTATACCCTCCATAGGAGAGTCCGTTTGCGCACGGCTCTCCCACGTCGAGATTCTATTACAAAAGAATGCTCGACAGGGACCAGCTCCGTGAGGAGGAGTGGTGCCCAAGCCAGGCTGATGGAGAGCTTGTGCTAGCAGCACCTGTTTCAGGGCTGCAGAACTATCCTGCCTGTGAGGAGGATGTTCTATCAGTGCAGTTTGCTGACACTGATTCTATGCTGGGGGGAGAGCAGTAAAGGTGTTCGGTTGGAGGTAATTCCGAACATTGCTGGGAAGTTTGCTGAGCGTAGAGAGGCAGGAAAGGCGATTGATGTAGAATTGGCCGAAGCAATTCAGTATATGCTCTCCCACCAGTTACAGGAGTTAGCTATGGATGAAGTAGCAAAAAACTATAAAGCTCCTGTTAATTGTGATCACCTGAAGGTACCGGTGGTTAATCACCAAATTTGGTCATAGATGGGTATGCCTGCTAGGGCCCAGGAGATGAAGTTTAAAAAAGTGCTTAAACTGTTGTCAGCAGGTATTACAGCTGTGGTGAAAGTTATTGATACAAGCGATATGGTTGAAGCACACCAGGATGAACTGGGATTCCTTTGTAATGCATTTTGAAATTAATAATATCGGGAGGGCCGTTATTAGGCCAGTGCTAATCCGAATTTGGCGAGTTTGTGCAAACTGACCAGTGTACCACCACGAAATCTGTTGTTTGGTGGTAACCTTGCAAAAAGGGTCAAAGACTGTCATGAGGTTGTTAAAACCATGGCCCTCATTAAGCCAGCTGGCAAGCAAGGCAAAAAAGGTTCTCTACAAGAAGTTGAGGACAACAAGGTCCGCAAGGAAAGATGCAGGTAAGGAATATAACATTGATAGACGATGAATTGGGGATCCTGTTCAAATTGGGGAAGGTTAAAATTGTTTCTCAAGCAATGGCAGCAGTTGACATCAGATTTGTTCATAGTTCATAGTTAGTGTATTGAAGGGGTGAAAAATTGAATTTTACTCTAAGGACAGTCTACCTAATCAACATTTTCCTAGTCGTAAACTTATTTTTTCTCAGATGAGGAAAATGTGCTTATTCAAGCAGAGATTCAGTCGTTACATAAGAAAGGGGTAATTGAGCCTTCTGTCTATCAAAGTCAACAATTTCTGTCGAGTATATTTCCCAGATCTAAAAAGACTGAGGGATGTAGAATTATTCTGGATTTATCGAATTTGAACAAATTTGTGTGTTATAGGTATTTCAAAATGGAGACCTTTACCACGGGCAAACATCTAGTGTCCAAAGGGTATTATATGGCAGCCATTGATTTAAAGAATGCGTATTACGCAGTGTCTATTCATGGTGATGATAGAAGATATTTGAAATTTATCTGGATGACTGAGCTGTGGCAATTCAGGGCATTGCCGAATGGATTAACTTCAGCTCCTAGATTATTTACTAAATTGGTAAAACCTGTGCTAGCATTACTTAGAGCTCAGGGGCATGTGGTAATGGTCTATTTAGATGATATTCTGATTGTTAGAAAGACTCATGCTGAAACTCAATCATCAGTTTCAGTTGTTAAAATCACTTTTGAACAAATGGGATTTGTTATTCACCCAGATAAATCTAAATTATCACCAGTCCAAATTGTTGATTATCTGGAATTGACCATTAATTCCAATCACATGTTGGTAACTTTGCCCAGGGATAAATTGAATCAGTTAATTGAGGACTGTGTTAATCTCGTTGGAGAACAATGGCCTTCGATTAGACAAGTAGCCAGTTTAATTGGGAAGTTGTTGCAACCTTTCCAGCTGTGCAGTATGGTCCTCTGCATTGTCAACAATTACAACGATCAAAGGAACAGGCACTGAGAATACAAAGGGGCCATTTTTGATAGGCCTATGCAGTTGTCAGCTGGGGCGATTGCTGACATACAATGGTGGATAGTACATGTTTCAAAAAGTTTAAGGAAGGTTTTGGTGGAATCACTGTCACTGATATTACAGACTGATGTAAGTGCACTGGGTTGGGGTGCAACAGATATGTCTTCTAGTTGTGGAGGCAGATGGAATGTGGATGAGACATCGCTTCCTCAATTAAGAGGGATTAATTATTTAGAGTTGTTGGACACCTGGTATGGGCTCAAAGCTTATTGTTCTACAAGGAGGGATCTGCATGTGCAGGTCAGATTGACAACACCACAGCAGTGGCATATGTAAACCACATGGGTGGAGTTAAGTCACAGTCTTGTGATAGACTGGCTAACCAGATTTGGAGCTGGTGTATTGACCAAAATATCTGGCTTTCAGCACTTTATTTGCCAGGAAGAGGTCACGTCAGTTTAATGACAACATTGAATGGATGTTAAATCAGGATGTATTTAACCAAATGATTGATCAGTATGGATTACCAGATATTGACTTGTTTGCATTTCGATTAAATCATCAGTTACCTAGATGGGGAGGAATGTTTGTGTATGTATTTCCTCCATTCTGTCTCATCAGCAGATGTTTGCAAAAGATCAAGGAGGACTCCGCTTCAGGGGTATTGGTAGTGCCAGATTGGCCTACACGAGCATGGTTTCCCGTTGTATTACAAATGGCTAGGGAGCCTTACATGCTTATGCCCAAGAATAAAAATCTACTGGTAAATCCAGTCACTGCGGATCAACATCCTTTATATGATCGTATTGATCTGTTAATTTGCAGATTTTAAGGAGGACATACCTGGAGAGGACTGTCTCATCGGACTGTGGATGTTCTCACGTCGGCCTGCAGGGATAGTACACAGTAGCAATATATCATCTATATAAGGAAGTGGGAGCAATTCTGCCTACAGCAGAATATTGTATATCACACTGCAGGGATCACGGACGTATTGGAGTTTGTCAACTCTTTATTTTGACCAAAAAATTAAGTTACAGTGCGATTAATTCAGCCAGAAGTGCTCTGTCTTCTTACTTACCTATGAATGCAGAATTGCATACAGTAGGGACACATTCGTTAGTTTCACGATTCATGAAGGGAGTTTTTCAATTCTAATCCGGTATTTGGAATGTGAGTGAGGTTTTTATAGTTCTTCGCCAATGGGCTTCGGTTACAAGCCTATCAGTAGCCAAATTATCTATGAAGGTGATCATGCTTATGGCGTTGGTTTCAGCTCAACGTGTACAAATGTTGCAAAAGCTACGGCTAGATAGAATGCATGTGTCGGCTGATGCCATTATATTATATGTCTATGATTTGCTTAAACATAATAGAAGAGGCATGACAGGATGTAAGATTGTGTTTTCAGCATACCCCACAGATGATCGCTTGTGTGTAGTCTCACGTTTATCTCGTTACATTGAGATTACTAAACCTCTGAGAGGAACAGAATTGGCTTTGTTTATTAGTCACAAAAAACCACACAGTAAGGTGTCGGTGCAAACGATTTCAAGGTGGCTAAAGCAGGTCCTGGCAAGTGCTGGAATTGATACTGATAAATTCAAATCTCATTCCACCAGGGCGGCATCAACTTCCGCGGCAAGGGCAATGGACTTGCCAATAGACCATATCCTCGCGGCCGCAGGATGGTCCAGTGAGCTAACTTTTCAGAGGTTTATCACAAGCCGATTTCAAGGCTCCAGGTGTTTGCTGATTCTGGTTTCAGTACTGTTACACTTTTCCCCGGAGTTAGAGGGGTTTGTTATGATTTGTTTGTAAATAAACTGTTATTTCATTTAACAAATGTGTTAATGATGCATGATTGATTGTTAACGACTTTTGACTCAATCCAGGCAGTGTGAACGTCGGATTTGGGTCTGCGGCGTCAATTCACAGTGCTTTGAAGTCTTCACGTAGTCACTCACGTGACTCCGAAGTAAAATAGTAAGATTAAACGAGAACTTACCAGTTTGAAGTTTGATCTTTATTTTATGAGGAGTCGAGTTGAGGGACTACGTGAATAGAAGCCCGTACAGCCGTTGGTGCGTCAATCTTCAAAGCAGCGGAATGAATTCACAGCTAACAATGACTGAAGTATAATGGTAAGATGATAAAACTAGAACTACCAGATGAGATCTATGAGGGTGGGAGCGGAGGGCACGTAGTCCCTCAACTCGACTCCTCATAAAATAAAGATCAAACTTCAAACTGGTAAGTTCTCGTTTAATCTTACTATTAATGTGGTTTTGAACTAATGACAGTTTTCTCCTAAACTATTCAGCAAAGGCATTGAATTTTTTTCCGTGACTTTTTGGAATGAAACATCTAAAATGGCTGATATTTACAGTTTGATGCTTCACTGCCGTTTTTACAAATCCTGATTCAAACTCCTGGAGATACTAATCAATCACCACAATCATTGGCATTACCAATGACAAGTTCTTATTTTATAGCATTGCTGAAGACTGGAAATCTGGACAAGAAAATAAAATCCCACTTTGTGCTTCTATGGATCTGTTGCCTGTACAATGATCATCGAGTGGTATGATCTGCCAGGATGGAACCACACTGATTCATAACCAAATGGAAAATGTTGGGAGAAAAAAGCTATTAAATATGTTCCAACTCTCTAGTCTATTCCTCAAGGATCATCCTAACTGCTATAAATATTTTCTCTGAATGTTTTTTCTAAGTCATGAGTCAACGCAGCAGAGAGCAGAGAAGCATCCAGGCCTTGTCCAGTCTACACTTTTCCACCTGGGTTAATTGGATAAGGTTGTACAACAGAGATTATTTTCTCCGCCCCAGTCAGGAGCATGAAGATTAATTTTAATAACTCCATCTCAAAATAAGATCAGGATTCACACCTGGGACCCACTTCCCATGTACATTATTTTTCAAGTACATGGTCACAATTAAAAAAAACAGACTGTTTGTCAAACTATCTTGTATTGGACACTATTCAAATGTCTTCAATGATGTTCTCAGTGGTGTCTCAATATAGAGTAAGAGAAAAAACATCAGGAAATGTGTAATTAAATCTGCAAATCAATATACCAAACCGTAGATTTGCACTTCCCTTCTTTATATTTCTTAAGTAATTTGGGCGCCGGGGAGATGGCAGCCCTGCCGACAGCCTGTTCTTTTTTTCATCTTTTTGTTATTTTTTGCGTTTGTTAAACGTTTGTTTCAATGTTCGCTTTGATTTGTGTGGGGGGGAGGGGGGAGGGATCGGGGGAAGCTTTTCTTTCCGGTTCCTACCTTCCCGGAGATGTGATCATTTTTCGGATCACATTATCCGGGCTCTGCGGCCTACCATCGCTGGAGCTGGAGGCCGCCTCGGACTGTCGTGAGCCCCACCACAGTGGCGCGGACTTAACTTCGGAGCGGATCCCTTGCCTGGGATCGCTCCCACCGCGGCCTGCGGACTTACCATCAAGGGCTCGCAGTCTCGGGAGAGGCTAGTCGGGAGCTCCAACGCCGCAGAAGGTTCGACCAGCCCCGACACGAGGTTCGATCTCCCAGCGCGGGGGAGCTGACATCCCCCCGATGCGGGAGCTGATCGCCTCGACGCGGAGGGCCCGAACGCCACCGGCTACGGGAGTCAAGATCATCCCGTCAACGGGGGCTCGAGGCCCCCGACCGAGGAAGAACAAAAGGAAGGACTCTAACTTTATTTCGCCTTCCATCACAGTGAGGAATGTGTAGGAGTCACTGTGGTGGATGTTGATTTAAAATGTGTTTTTGAGTCTGTTGATTTTAATTGTATGACTGACCTGGCCAGTGAAATTCCTCGTATGTTGCAAAACATACTTGGCGAGTAAAATCTGATTCCGATTCTGATTCTCTTTTTCTTTAAAAAAAATAATCAGAAGTTATAGCAAACGATCTGGATAAACATGGCTGTGGTTTCATTTTTCTAAGTACGTAAATCATCTTAAACACCTGAACTTTATACAACGCAAGTGGTTGCAATCCACCTTTTGGGATGTCCTTTAATCATGAAGTAAAACTGCAAGTTTTTTCGAACTGTATCTCCTCCACATTCAGTGGCTTCAGTAAAAGCCCCGATAGAACTTCCCAGTTATTCTATGGTGGTTGCATTTACTTAACAGAAATATGTTGTTATGTTTCATTGACTCTTAACTCAGCAAAATGTACTTGGGTCACTGCACACCTGGGCTAGTCGGAAGAAAAATCTCACAACCAGATCTAACAGCAATACTATTATAGGCAAATATGTAGCCCTTTGTGTTTCATCTCAAATATGGTTTCAAGGGACTCTACATGTGCCACAGCCAGCATATCAGGTCAGCATCAAACCCTTCATATTCCTTAAACATGTTTTGAAGTGAGTTCCTTTAGAAATTAAAACCCGATGGTGCAACCTGATCTTGAACGCTCTTTTATTCGTCTCAATGTCTTGCTCACTGAAGTATGATTTAAGCAATTTCTAAAATAAAAGTTTTGAAGGCACATTTTTAGATCAGCATTAAATCAATTTAACATTTGATCAGTCCCATAAATAACCTGAAATAATTGAGTGGTGACATATGCATCAGAGAGGGTGGGAATAAATGTTGGCAGGCATTGAAATTCATAATGGAAAAGTAAGTGCTGTAATTAATAAACAGGCAACTGCACATGCATTTGTACCATAAACAGTGTGTGGTCATAAGCAGCAAAAAGGTATTTGTAGAAGACAGTTTGCTTAAGGCTAATCCTCCTTTGCTTCCATTTACCGTTCATCACTATTGTTCAAGGATTAACACCTCTTGTTTCCAGCTCGCAGACACTATCTAATTTGTTGAGCAGTGAATTGCATCCAATCCCAGCACCTTTAATTCACAAATTAAATTAGAAGCAAATTTAAACCTACAGCATGACAAAACTGGAACCATACCGTGCAAATTTGTGGTTTATTTTATTTCTCCAAACTCTTCAAAGTTTTCCCATTGTATACGGTCACATTCCATGCTTCTGTCTCAACGTACAGTGGCTTGCAAAAGTATTCATACCCCTTGAACTTTTCCACATTTTGTCACGTTACAACCACAAACATAAATGTATTTTATTGGGATTTTATGTGATAGACCAACACAAAGTGGTGCATAATTGTGAAGTGGAAGGAAAATGATACATGGTTTCCAAATTTTATTACAAATAAAAAACTGAAAAGTGGTGGCATGCAAAAGTATTCTGCCCCCCTGAGTCAATACTTTGTAGAACCACCTTTCGCTGCAATGACAGCTGCAAGTATTTTGGGGTATGTCTCTACCAGCTTTGCACATCTAGAGACTGAAATTTTTGCCCATTCTTCTTTGCAAAATAGCTCAAGCTCAGTCAGATTGGATCGAGAGCATCCGTGAACAGCAATTTACAAGTCTTGCCAGAGATTCACAATTGGATTTCGGTCTGGACTTTGACTGGGCCATTCTAACACATGAATATGCTTTAATCTAAACCATTCTATTGTAGCTCTGGCTGTATGTTTAGGGTTGTTGTCCTGCTGGAAGGTGAACCTCCGCCCCAGTCTCAAGTCTTTTGCAGACTCTAACAGGTTTTCTTCCAAGATTGCCCTGTTTTTGGCTCCATCCATCTTCCCATCAACTCTGTCTAGCTTCCCTGTCACTGCTGAAGAAAAGCATCCCCACAGCATGATGCTGCCACCACCATGTTTCACAGTGGAGATGGTGTGTTCAGGGTGATGTGCAGTGTTAGTTTTCTGCCACACATAGCGTTTTGCATTTAGGCCAAAAACTTCAATTTTGGTCTCATCAGACCAGAGCACCTTCCTCCACATGTTTGCTGTGTCCCCCATATAGCTTGTGGCAAACTGCAAATGGGACTTCTTATGGCTTTGTTGCAACAATGGCTTTCTTCTTGTCACTCTTCCATAAAGGCCCGATTTGTGGAGTGCATGTCTAAAGTTGTCCTGTGGACAGATACTCCCACCTGAGCTGTGGATCTCTGCAGCTGCTCCAGAGTTACCATGGGCCTCTTGGCTGCTTCTCTGATCAATGCTCTCCTTGCCCAGCCTGTCAGTTTAGGTGGATGGCCATGTCTTGGTACGTTTGCAGTTGTGCCATACTCTTTCCATTTTTGGATGATGGATTGAACAGTGCTCTGTGAGATATTCAAAGCTTGGGATATTTTTTTATAACCTAACCCTGCTTTAAACTTCTCCACAACTTTATCCCTGACCTGTCTGGTGTGTTCCATGGGCTTCATGATGCTGTTTGTTCACTAATGGTTTCTAAATAATCTCGGAGGCCTTCACAGAACAGCTGTATTTATACTGAGATTAGATTACACACAAGTGGACTCTATTTACTAATTAGGTGACTTCTGAAGGCAATTGGTTGCACTGGATTTTATTTAGGGGTATCAGAGTAAAGGGGGCTGAATACTTTTGCACGCCACACTTTTCAGTTTTTTATTTGTAAAAAAATTTGAAAACCATGTATAATTTTCCTTCCACTTCACAATTATGTGCCACATTATGTTGGTCTATCACATAAAATCCCAATAAAATACATTTACGTTTGTGGTTGTAACTTGAAAAAATGTGGAAAAGTTCGAGGGGTATGAAAATTTTTGCAAGCCACTGTATATCTTGCCATAATTGTCTATTTTAAGCAGCATCTAATTTCCCTATTAGATAGTGCTCTTTGGGCTAATGGAATCAAGGGATATGGGGAAAAAGCGGGAACAGGGTTCCTATTTTTGGATGATTAGCCATGATCATATTGAATGGTGGTGCTGGCTCGAAGGGCCGAATGGCCTACTGCTGCACTTATTTTTCTATATTTCTATGAATGTTATTGTTTGTTTGCCATAATTGTGCAAACCATTTCTCAATATAGTATTAACAATCAAAATACATCAAAGATATAGCATATTGAATTGTTGAGGCAGACTACACAGAAACGGGTCCCTCAACCCACCAAATCATAGTCTTAGAATCCTGGAGCAATATGGCGCAGAAACAGACAGAGTCCTGCAAGCCTCCAGCCCTAGTAATATAAACAAATCCTATTTTTCATTCTCCCTGCCTACTCATCAATTCCCCCAGTTTTGGTCCCCTAATTTGAGGAAGGACATTCTTGCTATTGAGGGAGTGCAGCGTAGGTTTACAAGGTTAATTCCCGGGATGGTGGGACTGTCATATGCTGAGAGAATGGAGCAGCTGGGCTTGTACAATAGACAATAGACAATAGGTGCAGGAGTAGGCCATTCGGCCCTTCGAGCCAGCACCGCCATTCAATGGGATCATGGCTGATCATCCCCAATCAGTACCCCGTTCCTGCCTTCTCCCCATATCCTCTGACTCCACTATTTTTAAGAGCCCTATCTAGCTCTCTCTTGAAAGCATCCAGAGAACCTGCCTCCACCGCCCTCTGAGGCAGGGAATTCCACAGACTGGAGTTCCTGCACTCTGGAGTTTAGAAGGATGACTGCACAATCTCCTCTCATCCTAAATTCCAGTGAATATAAGGTCAGTCAATCCATTCTTTCATCTTTGTCAATCTCTTGTCAATCACCCTTCAATCTGTAGTTTATCTGGCACATAAACATTGTGGCCAGAAACAGTGAGTGACTTGAAGCTTAATAAAAATGTCACGCATGCTGGTTTCAAAGCAAAGAGAAGGTTTAATTAACATTTGCTGGCATTTGGAAAAATCAAACCTCTATGTTCTCAAAGCTGAACTTGTTTCCCTCATTCCAACAATTACACCAATGCTTGTAAATTCAATCCCAGTCCCATGTTGCAGTTATATAAGATGTTGGTGAGGCCGCATTTAGAGTATTGTGTTTGGTTCTGGACACCGTCTTATAGGAAAGATGTTGTCATCCTGGAAAGGGTACAGAGAAGATTTCCAAGGATGTTGCCAGGACTCGAGGGGCTGAGAGCTACACTAGTCCCACCCACCAGTGTTTGGCCCATATCCCTCCAAACATGTCCTATCCATGTATCTGTCGAAATGTTTCGTAAACATTGTAATAGATCAACTATCTCTTCTGGCAGCTCGCTCCATACACACCACCCTCTGCGTGAAAAAGTTACCCCTCAGTTTAACCTATGTCCTCTGGTTCTCGATCCCCCTACTCTGGGCAAGAGACTCTGTGAGTCTACCGATCTATTCCTCTCATGATTTTATACACCTCTATAAGATCGCCCCCTCATTCTCCTGCACTACAAGGAATAGTGTCCTAGCTTGCTCAACGTCTCCTTACAGCTCAGACCCTCAAGTCCTGGCAACATCCTCATAAATCTTCTCTGCACCCTTTCTAGCATCGTAACATAATTCCTATAACATGGTGCCCAAAACTGAACACAATACTCTAAAATAGTAAGATTAAATGAGAATTTACCAGTTTGAAGTTTGATCGTTATTTTATGAGGCGTTACGATGACGGATTACGTGAAGAAGGCCGTCCCCACGCATGCGCGTCAATCTTCAAAGCAACAGTGTGAAGTCACAGATAACAGTTGTTGAGCTAACATAGTAAGATTATAGATGACTAGAACTACCAGATGGTCGTTAAATTACGAGGGTAGGGAGCGGAGGGCACGTAATCCCTCATCGTAACCCCTAATAAAATAACAATCAAACTTCAAACTCGTTTAATCTTACTATTTTACTTCGGAGTCACGTGAATGACTACAAATCTGAGGAAGGACATTATTGCCATAGAGGGAGTGCAGAGAAGGTTCACCAGACTGATTCCTGGGATGTCAGGACTGTCTTATGAAGAAAGACTGGATAGACTCGGTTTATACTCTCTGGAATTTAGGAGATTGAGAGGGGATCTTATAGAAACTTACAAAATTCTTAAGGGGTTGGACAGGCTAGATGCAGGAAGATTGTTCCCGATGTTGGGGAAGTCCAGGACAAGGGGTCACAGCTTAAGGATAAGGGGGAAATCCTTTAAGACCGAGATGAGAAAGACTTTTTTCACACAGAGAGTGGTGAGTCTCTGGAACTCTCTGCCACAGAGGGTAGTTGAGGCCAGTTCATTGGCTATATTTAAGAGTGAGTTGGATGTGGCCCTTGTGGCTAAGGGGATCAGAGGGTATGGAGAGAAGGCAGGTACGGGATACTGAGTTGGATGATCAGCCATGATCATATTGAATGGCGGTGCAGGCTCGAAGAGCTGAATGGCCTACTCCTGCACCTAATTTCTATGTTTCTATGTTTCTATGTTTCTATGTTTCTATGTTTCTATGTTTCTATGTGAAGACTTTGAAGATCTGTGATTTCATGCCAAGGAACGAGTCCACGCGTCACAGCTGCATCAATTGACAAGGACGAGTGAGAAAAATTAATGCATTCAAACATGACATGTTTTAACAATAGTAATGGTTTAATAACAGAAAAGAAAAACAAACAGTGACTCCTCTCACCCAGGGGGAAACTGTGAAACAGAACTTAAAACAGTCAGCAAAACCCCCGGATCTGGCGACAGGCTTATTATAAAACCTCTGGTACGTCCTCTCATTCGACCATTCCACAGCCACCAGAATTTGGTCAAGAGGTACGTCCATATCCCTTGCTGCTGATGTCGATGCAGCCCTGGTGGAATGAGGTTTAAAAATGTCAGTGTCCACTCCTGCTCATGCCAGAACCTGTTTGATCCGTCTAGAGATGGTCTGCATTGTACCCTGTTTGTGAGGTTTGGTGTAGCTGACAAAAAAGGAGAGTTACGAGCCTCTCAAGCTCCTAGTGACGTTAATGTAATGGGTTATGGACGATACGACACACACTCGTGGATCTGAGGGATATGCCATGAAACTCAACTTGAGCCCTAATACCCCTGGCCTGCTCTGTTTGACGAGATCCCAAACGAAAAAAGTGACATTATTGCTGGACGAACTCATACTGTCCAGTCTGAGTTTATGTAATGTTTGGACCCGTTGTGCCGAGGCCAGGGCCATGAGCATAACTACTTTCAATGTCAGATGGTGTAGGGACAGAGATGAAGCTGGTGCCCACTGACGGAGCAGCGTGAGGACCACGCTGACATCCCATATGTGTGTGTACCTGGGTCTAGGTGGAGTGGAATTAAAGATGCCCTTCATAAATTTAGTTATTAAAGGGTGGGACCCTACCATGTGATGTGCTGACCCCAGCTGTAAATAATTGGACAAAGCAGTGCGGGCACTGTTAATGGCACTATAACTCAGTTTGCTAGCGTGATAGAGTGACGATAGAAACTCCAAAACATCAGTGATTGTAGCTGTGTGGTATGAAATGTGAGAGCGGGAACAGTACATCTCCCATTTTCTTATGTGAGAGATGTACTGTTTCTGAGTGCTCTTCCTCCAGGCCGCAGTGATGACATCAACAGTACGCTCTGAAAGCCCGAGCCCCAGGAACGGTCATCCTCAGAATCTGCAAACCAACAAATTTATACGGTCATGAAGAGGGTGGCTTTCCCCTGTCACCGGGTGTACCAGCAGATTTCTGCTCTTGGGCACTGCCATAAAAGGCTGTGTGATTAAGGCTAGCACCAGAGGGAACCAATGCTGAGTAGACCAGTCTGGCACTACCAGAATAGCAGTGGCGGAATCTTGCTGGATTTTTGCCACACATCGAGTAATGAGGCAGAATGGGGGAAATACATACACAAATTTACCACCCCAATGTAGCGAGAATGCATCCACCGCTACTGCCCCTGGGTCTGGCTCCCATGACACATAAATTGGTAACTGATGATTGAGCCGGGAAGCAAACAGATCAATATCCGGTACACCATAACGAAGGACAATATCATTGAACACTTCGTGATTTAACATCCATTCTTTGTTATCATTGAACTCTGTATTATACCTTCCTGGTATAGATAGCTGAAACCCAGATGTTTCTTGCAATACACCAGTGCCGGAGGAGATTGGACAACCTATCACAGGATATTTACTGCCACCCATGTGATTAATGTACGCTACCGCGGTAGTATTGTCAATCTGAAGTTGGACATGCACATGATGCCTGTTGGTATAAAAAGCCTTTAACCCATAGAGTGCACCCAACAACTCTAAATAATGAATGCCGTGTGATTGAAGCATGAATGCTTCCTGCAGATCCCATCTGCCACCGCAGCTTGAGATAGTATCAGTAGCACCCCAACCTAGTGCACTGGCATCCGTCTGCAGGAAAATTGATGGTGTATTGACTAGAATTGTACCAGAGCTGCACTGAATATTGGCTATCCACCATTGTAACTCAGTTAGAGCATCAGCTGGTAGCTGCATGGGTCTATCGAAATGACCTCTCTGAAGCTTAAGCGCCTGTTCCTTTGCACGCTGTAAATTTTGGTAGTGCAAAGGCCCGAATTGAGCAGCTGGGAATGCTGCCACTAATTTTCCAATTACCCGAGCCACATGTCTAATAGAAGGGTGATTATTAACAATGAGTTTCTTGCAGGCTTCAATTAACTGAGTTAATGGTGAACCCCAAATAGTCAATTATCTTAGATGGCACCAATTTAGACTTAACTGGATGGATAATGAATCCTATCTTTTCGAAAACGAGTTTTGTAGTTGACACAGACAATTCAGCTAATTCAAAAGTCCTCCCAAATATGCCATGACAATATGATTTTGTTCTCTGAGTAACCCCAGGACTGGCTTGAGCAATTTTGTGAATGGTCTGGGAGCCGGTTAATCCGTTAGGCAAAGCTTTAAACTGCCAGAACTGATCCATCCAGTTAAACTTCAAAAACTTTCTGTGCTGCTCATGAATGGCCACTGAATAGTAAGCATCTTTGAGGTCAATTCTTGCCATATAACATCCCCTGGAAAGCAGTTATTTAGCTGTGACAAAACTTTCCATTTTGAAATGTTTATACTGCACAAAAGTGTTAAGCTCTGTCAAATCTAGGATAATTCTACATTCTCCATCCTTTTTTGGCCTCGTAAAGATATTGGACACAAACTGATAAGACTCACGCCTTGCCCTGTCAATTACACCTTTTTTGAACAGAGTCTAGCTCTATTTGATCACTAATACACTCCTCTTGTGAAAACACAAAAGTACGGCCAGGTGTGTGCTGAGTAGGTGGAGGCAAGTCGGAAATGAACTCAATTTGAAAACCTTGAATATTATGCAGTATAAATAGGTTAGATGTTATCCACTGCTATTCATGTAAGAAAAATTGCAATCTCCCCCCAACTTGTAATGTATCCATCGCAGTCGCACCTACCTTAGGATTTACCAGCGGTAACGTCACTGCTTCTGTCCCCGAGGTCTGGGGGGTAGGACTGCTGGAGGGCGCCACATCTTGAACATGACCCGGCTTGGGCCCTGCCCTAAAAAGGCCTCTGTGTAGGTTGCTCCACACCACGTCCGCCATAGCCAGCGAACCGTTTGGTATGAACATGAGGGTAGGGGTACAGTCTGCGGAAAGACGACCCCTTCGGAGGCACCTTCATGAAACCAACAGTCTTAGACTTTTCATCCAATTCTTTCACCTGTTTGGTCAGGTTTTCTCCGAACAGGAAGTTTGGGGGTTGAACAGTCTCCGGTTTACACAGTCCAGCAAATTTAGGGTTAATGGCAGGATGGATGGCATTTTTTCGTATATAATTAGTTTCAAAATGTGCATTGCACATTAATGCCATCACGTCCTCCTGAGTATCTGAGAGAGGCGCCCCCTCCACTGACCTTGCAAAGGCCGAGATGCCCGAGGCGAGTAGCCGGAGTACTTTTTGTAATTTAACCTCCTGGGCTCTGACGCCCCCTCCAATATGCCCCCAAATAGATTGGTTTACTATGGGAACACTCAGTGAGGCACAGTTTTGTGGAGTATTGTGCCCGGCAGTGGTTTCCTCCATCGTCTGTTCTTGCAGAGGATGGGAAGCCATATAATTTATGTTCTCGGCGAGCTCTGTATCCAATGGCTCCCTGGTGAGGGCTGGGACCGCAAATCTGGATGCAGTGGACAATACACCCGATGGTCCCTCTAGCCCAACTGTGCCTCCGTACACTGGGTCAGCATAGCACTGACTTCGTACGCTCCCGTCATCTGACAAGGAGGTCTAGCAGCCTTGACACAGGCGCTGCTGCCTCGGGTTCTATAAACTCTCCGGACTCCGATAGCTCTGTCCTTTGGAGCGTATCGTGCTGGCATAACCTCTCCACAAGGCTCTCCAGCTGGGCCAGCCTGCCGGTAACACTGCCCTTAGGAGGGAACTCGTCCACCTCCTGGCCCGACTCCTCAGAGTCCAGGGCCCTTACAGACCTTTTCGTGGCTTTTCTCCCCCATAGAGTAGCCAAGGTGCCTTCTGGCCGCACCAAGTCTGCGGCTGCTGGCTGCTCTGCCAGCGGCTCTATAGGCGGATTCGGCGGTCGCACGCTGCCCGCAGGCCCGTGGTCTTCCGCAGCCAGTTTGGTCACGGCTCGCCGCTTAACCTTAGACATACTCCCACACAATCCGAAGGTAAACTAATGTTGAATAAACACACTCCGGACCGGGAGCAACGACTTCAGCTAAAGCTGTTTGAAAAAACACTTACCTGGATCTTTTAAACTTACCCGCTGGAAGGAGCGACACGCCTGCCAGTCGGTCGTTGCGCAATGCGTCAGATGTAATGACGCCCATGCGTGGGGACGGCCTTCTTCACGTAGTCACTCACGTGACTCCGAAGTAATATTAAGTGTTATTTTCTATGCTGTTGTCTGCTGGGGCAACAGCATTAGTGCAAAAAACAACAAGAAGCTGGACAGACTGGTTAAACGGGCTAGCTCAGTGCTGGAGGGGAGAGTGGACTCTGGGATGAATGTGCTTGAGAGGCGCATGAGGCGCAAGGTGCAGGTCATCCTGAAAAACCCTGGGCATCCCCTCCATGTGATTCTGGAGGGTCAAAAGAGCACTCGGAACAACAACCAGCTCCTCTCCCTGCCCTGTAGAACGGAGCGGTTCAGGAGATCCTTCACCCCTGCAGCCAATTGATTTTATAATTCAGACTGCTAGGCTGTAGGGTGTTGCATTTTTGGATTTTTTCATTTTTAATTGTTAGTTATTGGTTTTAAGTATTTATTGCTCTCAGGTAATGTCCACATTGTTTTTTATGTATTTTCTGTCTGCGTTCATTTTGAATGTTTGGGTTTGTTGGTTGGGGGCCTCTGGACGTCTGAATTTCCCTGATGGTACCAATAAAGTATTTATCATTATTATTATTATTGTTATTATTATTATTTAAATGCGGCTTCATCAACATCTTATACAAGGTTAATGAATCTCCAGGTATGTCCAAGGACACTGTGAGAAACTACAGAACCGAAATTACGGGAGCACCAGATTAGATATAGACATTATCATTATCCCTGGGTGAGGTACCAGAAAATTGGAGGGTGGCTCATACGGTGCCTATTTTCAAGAAGAGCTGCAAAGAACAATTTGGGCTCTATACATCTGCTGTAGGTTGGTTACTGGAGAAGATTCTGAGGGATAGGATATACATGCTTTTGGGAAGACTAATTGCTGATTAAGGCTAATCAGATAGACATAAAATGTTGGAGTAACTCAGCGGCACAGGCAGCATCTCTGGAGAGAAGAAATGGTTGATGTTTCGAGTCCAGACCTTTCTTCAGATGATTCAAGGGAAAGGGAAACGAGATATATAAACAGTTATGTAGTGAGATATACAGTGGCTTGCAAAAGTTTTCATACCCCTTGAACTTTTCCAAATTTTGTCATGACACAACCACAAACATAAATGTATTTTATTGGGATTTTATGTGATAGACCAATACAAATTGGAGCATAATTGTGAAGTGGAAGGAAAATGATACATGCTTTTCAATTTTTTTTACAAATAAAAAACTGAAAAGTGTGACATGCAAAAGTATTCAGTCCCCTTTACTCAGATACCCCTAAATAAAATCCAGTGCAACCAATTGCCTTCAGAAGTCACCTAATTAGTAAATAGAGTCCACTTGTGTGTAATCTAATCTCAGTATAAATACAGCTGTTCTGTGAAAACCTCAGAGATTTGTTAGAGAACACAGGATACTGAGTTGGATGATCAGCCATGATCATATTGAATGACGGTGCAGGCTTGAAGGGCCGAATGGCCTAATGGCCTACTCCTGCACCTATTTTCTATGTTTCTATGTTTCTATTAGTGAACAAACAGCATCATGAAGCCCAAGGAACACACCAGACAGGTTAGGGATAATGTTGTGGAGAAGTTTAAAGCAGGGTTAGGTTATAAAAAAATATCCCAAGCTTTGAACATCTCACGGAGCACTGTTCAATCCATCATCCGAAAATGGAAAGAGTATGGCACAACTACAAGACATGGCCATCCACCTAAACTGACATGCCGGGCAAGGAGAGTATTCATCAGAGAAGCAGCCAAGAGGCCCATGGTAACTCTGGAGGAGCTGCAGAGATCCACAGCTCGGGTAGGAGAATCTGTCCACAGGACAACTATTAGTCGTGCACTCCACAAATTGGGCCTTTATGGAAGAGTGGCAAGAAGAAAGCCATTGTTGAAACAAAGCCATAAGAAATCTCGTTTGCAGTTTGCCACAAGCCATGTGGGGGACACAGCAAACATGTGGAGGAAGGTGCTCTGGTCTGATGAGACCAAAATTGAAGTTTTTGGCCTAAATGTAAAACGCTATGTGTGGCGGAAAACTAATACGGCACATCACCCTGAACACACCATCCCCACTGTGAAACATGGTGGTGGCAGCATCATGCTGTGGGGATGCTTTTCTTCAGCAGTGACAGGGAAGCTGGTCAGAGTTGATGGGAAGATGGATGGAGCCAAATACAGGGCAATCTTGGAAGAAAACCTGTTAGAGTCTGCAAAAGACTTGAGACTGGGGCGGAGGTTCACCTTCCAGCCGGACAATGACCCTAAACATACAGCCAGAGCAAAAATGGAATGGTTTAGATCAAAGCATATTCATGTGTTAGAATGGCCCAGTGAAAGTCCAGACCCAAATCCAATTGAGAATCTCTGGCAAGTCTTGAAAATTGCTGTTCACAGACGCTCTCCATCCAATCTGACTGAGCTTGAGCTATTTTGCAAAGAAGAATGGGCAAAAATTTCACTCTAGTAACAATGTTACAAAATTTTGAGATTTTAAAAATCAAGTCTGCAATTTATCCCATCAGATAAAGCATAAAAATAAGCTTAATTTGACACCTAATTAACTTTCATATCTTCAGTATTAAAAAAGTGATGGCCATTTTCATACTTGGAAATTAGCATCTTGTTCCCCATTGCCTTTCCATTGACTTAACACAAAAGCTGTGATCTAGTCAAAAGCCCATAACTTTCTTAAAAATTAAGAGAATGAAATGAAATGTTCAGTTATTATAGATTGAAGCATTCTGAAACAAATATGAAACAATATTACTTGGATGACCTGAAATTAAAGCACATAATTAGTTAGTTATCTAATTGTAGCTAATTACAAAATTCAATTACTAGATCTAAACATCTACCAATTTCTTAAGAAATGATAAACATTTTTAAATGTCCAAATAACATTCACACAGTAATCCACAATATAACATGATTTTTAAATCTCATTTTCATGAATTTATAGGCCAAATGGAAGGAATTTAGTGTTTAATGCCTGTAAATTAATGGCCATTTAAATCAACTTGCGAGTGGGTTTTAGTGGAATGCGGTGGATTAGAACGTTGTGGTTTGCGCTGAAGTCGGCAGGGAAAATACGGCCGGTTCATACATTTTTTTTTGTCCCCTTCTCGCAACATGAAAATGTGATTAAATGCTTCCTAAAAACCAAGTTTTTATGTAAAAATAAACTGTGTCGCTTCTTTTATTGCCTACGTTAGGTCCGTTCTGCTGTCGGCGTTCAGAGCTTTAGAAGATGATTTTTAAACAACTCTAGTTAATAAATAATCTAGCATAGTTTAAAAATAATTTCATGAATGAAATGTCGGAGCAATGTTTCTTTAGCGACGAAATCGCCCGACATAGATCGATTTGGACTGTCTAGGCTAAAACGGGATTTTAAACACGCCCCCCTCTGAAAGGCGCCAAACTCACGCTCACGGGGAGCGGCAGAACTACAGCGCTGCTAAAGGTACTGTAACATACCTATCTCTAGGTGTGCAAAGCTGGTAGAGACAGACCCCAAAGGACTTGCTGCTGTAATTGCAGCGAAAGGTGGTTCTACCTTTGACTCAGTATTGACTCAGGGGAGCTGAATACTTTTGCACGCCGCCACTTTTCAGTTTTTTATTTGTAATAAAATTTGGAAACCATGTATCATTTTCCTTCCACTTCACAATTATGCACCACTTTGTGTTGGTCTATCATATAAAATCCCAATAAAATACATTTACGTTTGTGGTTGTAACGTGACAAAATGTGGAAAAGTTCAAGGGGTATGAAAACTTTTGCAAGCCACTGTAGAACAAAGAAAGAAAGATATGTAAAAAAGTAACGATGATAAGGGAAACAAGACATTGTTAGCTGTTTGCTAGGTGAGAACAACAAACTGGTGTGTCTTGGGTGGGGGAGGGATGGAGAGAGAGGGAAAGCATGGGTTACTTGTAGTTAGAGAAATCACTATCATACCACTGGGTTGTAAGCTGCTCAAGTGAAATATGAGGTGTTGTTCCTCTAATTTGCGTTTAGCCTCACTGACAATGGAATAGGCCTCGGACAGAAAGGTCAGTGTGGGAATAGGAAGGGGAATTAGGGTGTTCAGGTACCAATCCTGTCGAGCCTGACCAGCTGAGGTATACCAACATTTTGTATCATTCTTCGGTATAAACCAACTTCTGCAGTTCCTTCCTACATACTAGAGATAATCAGCATTTTTTTATGCATGGAAAATAGTAAGAATAAAGGGGACCTTACCAGTTTGAAGTTTGATCTTGCTTTTATGAGGAGTTACATTGGTGATTACGTGAAGAAGACCCGCCAGGCCGCATGTGCACCAATATTCAAATCAGCGGTATGAAATCGCAAATATCAACACCGAAGTGACATAGTAAGATGCGTGACTCGAGAACTACCAGATGATCCTTTATGAGAGAGGGTTGGGCAGGGCGGGCACGTAATCACCAATGAAACTCCTCATAAAATCAAGATCAAACTTCAAACTGGTAAGTTCTCGTTTAATCTTACTATTTTACTTCGGAGTCACGTGAGTGATTCCGTGAAGAGTTCGAAGCTTTGTGATTTCATGCCGCAGATTACAAATCTCGGCATCCCACTTGCAGTGATTGACTCAAATGAGAAATTAATGCATTAGTAGTAACATTCCATTTAATGCAGTAATAAAGTTTATTAAAAAAATATAAACAAACGACAGTACCCCTCTATCCCAGGGCACTTTAAACAGAACTTAAAATAGCATTGGCAAACACCCCAGATCGGCAATCGGCCGATGATAGAAATTCTGAAACATCACCTCATTTGCCCATCTGGCGGCTGCCAAAATGTGGTCGACGGGCACGTCCCTCGCTTGGCCGCCGACGTAGCTGCTGCCCTAGTGGAATGAAATGTAAACACACTATCTAAATGATACGCTGACGTTGATGCTGACCTGGTGGAATGAGATATACAATCGTCGGTGTTAATACCTGCATAACCCAGAACCTGCTGCAGCCAACTTGAAATAGTTCTGAACCGACCTTCTTTTGTGTAGTTGTTTGTTGATTAATAAACAATGCTGATTCCACACTTCTTAGGATTCTGGTGGCCTTGATATAATATAGCAAGCCTGCCCTCCCACATAGACGTGAGACCGTGGGGTATCCGAAAATGATCTTAAATCATGCCACCCCTAGTCTACTCTGCTTGTGTAGACCAGAATGTAAAATGTAATGGCACCTGCAGCCAATTCCATCTATCTAGCCACAGCGTTTGCAATGTTTGCCGTCGTTGTGCTGATATTAGTGTCATAACTAAGGATGTAGCTGGAACCCCTTGGTGAAGTAATGTTCACACATTTTCAATAACCAACTGCATAATCTTGTAGTGGGAGAACTTGTGCCAAGATCTTTTAACAACTCGATATCCGGGTTGAACCCGACAGCGTAGTTCCCTTATATTGCAGCTGTAGTGTCTCTATAACTGAATTATTGTCAAATACCATTGTAAATGAACTGGAAAATGTCAGTAATCTGTACCGTATTAAATGTGACATTGACATTTAACAAAAACACTACTCAATAGGACCTAAAACACCAAAACACCACCTCAATAGGAATGTACTGCCTTTTTTGGGTGCTATCCCTGCACTCTGCAGTGAGCTCCTTCATGGCTTGATGTGACAACCTGAGGCATATGTCAATCCATTCAAAATGTGTAAGTCAATAATTGATTTGGTCTCCTGAACTACAGTTTGAAACAGCAAGTTCTTGTTTTTTGGAATAACCGTATCCCGTTGTGCCATAATGCCTGATGAAGCAGGCAACATGGACGCTTGGCCAGTCCGACAGTACCAACCCAAGTTAGGTCTTGCTGACTGTTTTAAGACCCAGCTAATGAGGCAAACAATGGAGGAAGACATAAAAGAACATTCCTCCTTTTGTAGCGAGAATGTATTTCTCCGCACTGTTGTGCCACATATTTTTGCAATCAGTGAATAAACATGCCGATATTCTATGTAGTATTGAACCATACTTTCATCATACTTTGAAATCCAACACTTATTCTGTGTTATCATCAATCTGAACTGGATGATACACCAGTGGCAAAGGAGATATAGGTAATATTACAGGATACTTTTACTTGATTACCATGTGACTAACATATGTCACCATCGTAGAGCAGTAACTTGAATTTGAGCATGTAGAATATGTATATTCGCTCAATAGCTCCTTACCCATGGGTGCATCTAGTGTATATATTTAGTTGATACCAACAATTGAAGAATTGGTAACTCATGCAATCTCCAATACCTCGAAGTAGGTGATGGTATTCGGAACTTCTCATCTTAGAGTACTAGCATCAGTTTGTAATAACTGAATTTGACTAATCACACTACTGTAGCGAGTTTCAAGTTCAAGTTTAATGAGTTATTGTCATGTTCAAGACATGTTATGTTTTATTAAGGTACACCACAGCACAATTATATATATACAGGTGTACTAGGTACGATACCTGAATGAATGAGTGAGGCCATGGAAAGTAACCATGGAAACCAAAATTATTTGGTCTCTCACCAAAGCTGTTATGGTTGAAACAGCAGAATTATTGATAAAACCTTTATGTTTTATTAAGGTATCAACGGTGAATCCGTTTATGGTACCCATATCTCAATTATATGGAGACATAAGGAAATACGTTTTCATATTTCAAGCTGGTGCGTGGCATCACTATTTATGTAAAACAAATGAAACATTGTCCAATAACCAAAACATTTTAAATAAAAAGACAAATTGCCATCAGTTTGTGGAGCTCAATGGGATATATATATATATATATATATATATATATATATATATATATATATATATATATATACACACACACACACACACACACACACACACACACACACACACACACATATATATACATATATATATACATATATATGTGTGTGTGTAATTATTATTGGGACCAATTTTGCACTTTAGATTTGCAGGTCAAAACAGATCAAGTTATATTAAACTTCTGATTATTATGGAGTAAACCTGCCTCAGGATAAATCAAAGACATTGATTACAAAGGAAAGACTATTGGTCATTAAACTTTGGCAAAATTATGATCCAATGTGAAGATTTGATAATGGATCA
Source organism: Okamejei kenojei (assembly GCA_035221665.1). Lineage (NCBI taxonomy): Eukaryota > Metazoa > Chordata > Chondrichthyes > Rajiformes > Rajidae > Okamejei > Okamejei kenojei. Next base: position 15,746,933 of record CM069133.1, read on the forward strand.
AAACAAAGGCAGGAGTATGATAAATACATATTTATCCAACACAGCCTTATGTGAACCCATATGATTGGGAAGAGAAGGCTTCATATACATTTGAAGAGGTGCAAAAACTTGTTACAGAAGAAGTTGATGAAATCTCCAATTGTGGGAGATTATAGGTGTGTTATGATCAATGATATGGCATAACAAAGGACTACAAAAACAATTTGTAGAAGGAATTGGTTCACCTGTATAGGAAAACCTAAAAATTGATTTTAGGTTTGCACCCAAAATATCTCCAATAAAGAAGAGGTACGTAAATTTGTATCATAAATTTCCCCAGGGAAAAGAAGATGTGGTGGTAAAGCCATACAAAACATCATTTTAAATACACTTTTACAGTGTACAAAACATTTTATTAAAATGGACATCTTCAACATTGAAAAACAGTTGTTATTAACAAATTGTTAATCATTACTATAAGACTCGAAGGATTGGTATTTAGTACCAATTTATTATTATATTACAGGTGCTTGAAATTAATTCGAATGGGTCAGCTGTGCAAGTTAAGATATTGTCTAATGGATTAAAATCAGTTCTAGGCTGTTCAATAATTACTGGAACAACAATTGTACTGATAAGAAGATCAGCACGCACTAATGAGGACATGGTCATGGTTTATCTTGATCACATTTTAAATTGGAAGGTTGATCAGGAGTCAGCTGCAAATTAGTGCAGCAATTACAAGCCTATTGAGAGGCAAGGGTTCTGACCCATCCAATAAAAACTATGTTTTAGGCATTCATAAACATTCCTCAAATTACTAATCTGGGTTTAGGTAATTCAGCACCATATGAGGGGGAAAAATGTTTTCCGAGATACAAATGTCTCATTGCTTTGTTGACAAACTTTGTCCCTCCATCAGAGAAGGAGCTTAAAGAGTAAAAAAGCTCCAAAAAAGGGAAAACACAAGCATTGTAAGAGTATGCAGGCCTTTTGACAGGCCTATGCAAATACCAAAGGATACGTTATCAGAATTAAAGTGGTGGATAGAAAAGGTTCCACAAGCTGCTTTAAATATATAAGCTTAGCAGCTGTTACAAGCTGAAGCAATTATTATCGGATGATGCATAGCTTCTGTGATTATTTGGGTTAAGATAAGTATAATATCTATTCTTAATCAAATTAATATTTGATACGTCCCTTGTTTAGGGGAGTACAGACAATAACACCAGGGAATTGCAAATGGATTGTCCTAAGAAAATTTTTCTCCAAACATTTGTATTAATTATTGGAGTATCAGAAGCTTTTTATGAATTAAATGCCTATTATTCTATTATTAAAATGTCATATCAGGTGAACAATACCACGGCTGTGGCATATATCAATCACATGAGTCAAGTAAGATCATTATCAAGTGATTATCTGGATGTGGTTAAGTGATTAACCAGATGTGGCGTATCCTAAAAATGTTTTAGTTCAGCTGTTTATCTCTAAGGAAGAGACAATGTTGTCGCAGACAACAAATCAGGGGAAAAACATTGTCAGTAATATGGATTACTTACCATTAATCTGGTTGTATCCAGATTAAATCACCAATCTCTTAAATATTCTCATGGGAAAACCGAGAGCAGGAGCGGTGGATGCATTTCACTAAATTACATGAGGAAAGATGTTCTTTTATGGTCCTTGTTTTTGTCTGATAGGGCAGTGTCTGATGAAAATGTAGCAGGACGCTGCCAGGGGTGCTTTGGTGGCCCAAACCGGACCTTCATGGTTCTCATTAATGTTCAGAAGAGATGTTTGAACCAGTTATGTTGACTCATAGTTGCAGTAATTTATTGTTGTACAAATTCATCCAGGGCATGAAGATATGAATTTGGTTATCTGCAGGTTTGACCAGATCATTATAACAGTTTGACGGTCAAAGAGGTCTATGAATGTTTTAACTAATATAACAATATAACAATTATGTACAAAAGGAATGTTATACCTGTAATTTGGAGAAATAGTTTTAAAAAACAATATTTTGTTTAAAACAAATTGGAAGTCTTTTGCAGGCGGTAAAAGTTATTTTATCATATTAGATATATGGGAGTTCCTTGTGGATTACATTTTTTTCTCAGCATCTAAATGATAGAGCCAATAATAGAGCTCATAGTGTTTGAGATCAACATAGTCCTGATTTGCCTTGGGCAATGGTCTACAATTCTATCAATGATTCAAAAGATTAACATTGAAAGTGATAATGCTCATGAATTTAGTGTCAGCATAAGAGTGCAAACATTGCAAATGTTACGTTATATAATTGCATGTGGCTACAGATTACATAATCTTATATGTTTATGAATTTACCAAACAAAGCAGACCAAGAAGCTGGAACCAAGGTAAAATTTAAGCATATCCTGTCGGCCAAAAATTGTGTGTGGGTCAACATTGACTCAATATGTTAAAGTAGGTAAGAGTCTCTGTGGTGGTGAGACAGCACTACATATTACACACAAAAACCACATTAAGTATCAGTAAAAACTGATGGTTCTAGATAATTATATTCTAGATGGTTAAAGCATGTTTAAAACTCAGTGGAACTAGACATTGAGATGTGGAAAAACACTCCATTAAGGAGGTAGATACATTCACAGGAATGGCACAGGATGGGCTGCTCGAGCAAAGATTCAAGACCAAAGGAGGGTGTAAAATAAATATTAAAGTTACAAGGAACCTGTCATGGTGTCAGGATTGGACACGGAGTGTTGGGTTCTCTGTAATTGTTGCTTTGTTTATAATATCAAATTATATTATCAATTGACATTTATGTGATAAATTTGCCTTTCAATGGAAAGGGCATTATTTTCACTCTTTTATAATGGGAAAAAATTTATCACATAAACTGAGGCAATGTTTTGGAAAAAATGTGTTATTTGCTCATTACTGTGTTGATTGAGCCAGATTGTCGTATGGAATGAGTCTACGACATAAAAAACACAGAAGCTACAAAATACTCACGTGACTCCGAAGTAAAATAGTGAGATTAAGCGAGACCTTACCAGTTCGAAGTTTGATCATTATTTTATGAGGAGTAACGATGAGGGATTACGTGCCCTCCACTCCCGACCCTCATAAAATAAATGATCATCTGGTAGTTCTAAATCTTTGTTGGGCCTTACTATCTTACTCCGGCTATTATGTTCTGTTTTTTTCATGCCGCTGCTTTGAAGTATGCCGATCAAGCGCCAGGCGGGGCTTTTTCACGTAATCCCTCATCGCTACTCCTCATAAATTAACGATCAAACTTCGAACTGGTAAGTTCTCGTTTAATCTTACTATTATAGTACAGTTATATTGTCTTTGATAACCTCTGTAATGGGATTTGCATAGCATGGATCTCTGACCCTTATGAATCTGTTGTTAGTCAGGAAAATAAGTTTTCATATGCCCGACACTCTCCATTCTTCATAATAACATGCCACTCCTGCCTTATTCCATGGGTGGTTTGCATGAGAACTTTTGCCCAATTTCCAAACCTTAATTTTTTTTAAATACCCTGGCCATAATCCAATCTTGCTTGGAATGCTCTGCCTGTGCCTTAACCAGATATTTTTACCCTTTGTGTGTTGTACAAAACAAATGTAAATATTACAACTTGTGAACGGTGCACTACCCATATTTTGGAAGTGCTAGACCCATTTTGATGAGTAGGATTGGTCAGGTGCATGGAATTTCTGAGCTATCATGCTGCCCCCAGCTCCAGTGAACCACTTACTGCCGATGAGCGCCTGGGGTGTGTTCTGAAACAATGCCTTTTGCCCGCCATTGGCCTAATTGATTCATCTGCCAGGCTTTCTTCCCCTGTTGAATAGGCCTACCTGAATAACAGATTCAGCGACTGACTCTCACATCCCCCTGTTGGCGCTACTCACTGCCGGCACATATGTGCTTAAGTATGTTCTATTGACTTCTTTAGAGCCTGGAGTCAGTTATATCTTGACCTTTTTGCTCTTCCCTCCTCAGGGAGAGTGATTCGTAGGCAACCCTAAACAGGCACTGCCGCAGGCTGCAGGATACCAATACTGATACGCACCCATTGGCCTTAACCCAAATAGAATATTCTGCTGGGATGGCAACTTTGGTGTCAGGAAAAAGGTACCTCTGACACATGCCCTTCATCCCTTGGGGGTATGCCCCAGGGCCATATTGTGAGACTCAGTGTCAGCAGGATACTGACCCATCTTGGTCTCTGCCTCCAAGAGGGAGACCTCTGTAGCACTGTATGCAACAGTTGCTGTATTTGGGATAGTCGTTTCAAATGCACTATCCAGCCCCGGTGGAGAATCATCTCCAGACTCCGTGGGCGAGCAGATATGTGTGAACTTGAGCAACCCTGTCCCAGGCGTTGCTAGCGCCGCCTTTTGAAAAGGCCGGCACTTTTTGAGATGAAACAGCCCTGTATCAGGTGCTGCAGGCACGGCTCTCCCGTAGGCCGGCACTTTCATACATGAAGCAGCCCTGTCAGGCGCTGCTGGTGCGGCCTGTCCCGTAAGCCCGCACTATTACACATGAAGCAGCCTTATCCCAGGCTGGCACGGCCTGAGATAAGGCACTTTCATACATGAAGCAGCCCTGTCAGGCGCTGCTGGCACGGCCTGTCCCATAGGCCCGCACTATTACATATGAAGCAGCCCTGTCAGGCGCTGCTGGCGCAGCCTGTCCCATAGGCCCGCGCTATTACAGTGTAAGCTCACTAAATCAATATTTTTGTAATGTACAGCTTTACCTGTGAACGGGTTAAAACAATTTCACAGCAATTTGTGCTAAACAATAAGGATTACAGTGTCAGAGACATATGACAATAACTTTTTATGATTTTAACTTTGCATTTTGCTTTTAACTTTAAGAAAAACACTATAACATACATAAATGTTATTATAAGGAGAAATCCTTTGTAGCCCGACTCACCTGAATCCAAATAGGGCTGAATGAGTCCCATTTAATTCCTTGCCTGGGGACCAACATCTGTGAGCCACTGACCCCACTGTCAGTGACTCTAGCGTTACTTCCTTGCCGTTCCAACAGCATCCCCACAGTCTGGGAGCCGCTGACTGCCTTGTTAGCGGCTCCTTATCACGCAAGCCGATCTATTTGCCGGTTATTCGCTTCTGCGGTCGGACTGGGTTTCCCCACAGTCCATAACCGGCACACTCGTCGGGCTGCGAAACTGGCAGGAAAACCTCTGTGAAAAGAGGCTCCTGCCTGAAAAACCCTGGTAAGTAAAAAACGAACGTACCTTCTAGGTTTAATTTACCGCTGGCAGGAGCTCTGTCCTGCCAGTCTGGTGCCTGCGCCAGTGCGGCTGACGTACTGGTGTGCATGCGGCCTGGCAGGTCTTCTTCACGGAATCACTCATGTGACTCCGAAGTAAAACCATGTGTCAGAAGGTTAATGTGGGCAGGAGGATACATGTAGTCAACATGGACTTCAGCAAGGCCTCTGATATGTGTGCACATGGTAGTCTGGTCTGGAGGTTTGGAATGCCTGGGATCCAAGGAGAGCTAGCTGAATGGACACATAATGGGCTTGATGGTAGGAAGCAGAGGGTGATGGTGGAAGATTGGTTTTTGGACTGGAAGCCCTTCACTAGTGGTGTGCCTCAATGGCTGTTGCTGGGATTGTTGCTTGTCCATGATCTGGATGAGAAAGTATAAGGCATGATTGGTAAGTTTGTGTGTGACAATAAAACAGGTGCTATTATAGATAACGAAGAAGGTTATCAGGAATTACTGTCCGAGGAGTACGATTCACAATTCCCTGAACACGGCGTCACGGTGACTGAATGGTGAAGGAGCATTTTGGAACACTGGCCTTCAGCATTGAGTATAGAAATTGGGATATTATGTTGCAGTTGTTGAAGAATTTGTTGAGGTCTCATTTGGAGTATTGTGTTCACTTTTGGCTGCCCAGACATAAGAATGATGCCATTAAGCTGGAAAGAGTGCAGAAAACATTTGCAAGGATGGAGCCACAAGCAACCGCTGATGCTGGAATCTTGCATAGAAAACAAAATGCTGGTGTAGCTCAGCGGGAAATAGATAGGTGACGTTCATTTTTAACTTCACCTCTCCATGTCCTCCGAAGATGCTGCCTGACCCGTTGAGTTACTCCAGCACTTTGAGATTTACAAGGATGTTGCCAGGACTCGAGGGACTGTGTTAGAAGAAGAAGCCGGGCAGGCTCAAACTTTATTCCTAATGCCCCTGTCCCACTTAGGAAACCTGAATGGAAACCTCTGGAGACTTTGCGTCCCACCCAAGGTTTCCGTGTGGTCCCCGGAGGTTCTCTGAGGTTTTTGTCAGTCTCCCTAATGGTCGAAAGTGGTTTCCGTTTTAAAAATCGGTCATTTTTTAGTCGAAGCCGGTTGCGATGCTAGTTGAAGGTGGTTGCCGGAGGACAAAAACCTCCAGGAACCGCACGAAAACCTTGGGTGGGGCGCGAAGTCTCCAGAGGTTTCCGTTCACGTTTCCTAAGTGGGACAGGGGCATTAGAGTGTAGGAGACTGAAGCGTGATCTTCTGGAGATGTATCAAATCATGAGGCGTATAGGTAGGGTGCATCAACACGGTCCTTTTTTTTCCAGAGTTGGAGTATCAAGAACTTGAGGCCATAGATTCAGGTGAAAGGGAGGGGAAAGATTTACAAGGAACCTGAGAGGCAACTTTTTAACACAGAGTGGTACGTGTATGGAACAAGATGCCAGACATAGTGGTTGAGGTAAGAACAATAACACCAGTTAAAATGGATGAGTTGGGCTGAATGGCCTGATCCGGTGCTGTATGACTATGACTATTTTCAGCCATGTGATTTTAAGTAAAGAGATGTTTCTGCTATTCAGCCATCAAGACAAAGCCATAGATCTTTTAACCAGTAAAATACACAGAAGTACTGTTTAGCTAATATTTAAAAGTACACCAATGAATCAGTGCAGATATGTAATTACAATTAATTTCCTTTATAATTCTATTCCCCTAAAAATAATTCTTGGAAAATGGAAAGGTCTCCAATATTCTTTAATAAACATAATACAATCCAATAATTAAACTGCAGCAAGCTGCCCAGTAATCCCAGAATTTATCAGGCTGTTCTTGGAACAGTACCTGTTAACGCTGTCAGAACAGCAGAAAGCTGCCAACATGAAAATCGCCTCTGGAACGATAACTATTCTGCTGCCAGATCCAGTGGGACTTCAGTATATAAAAAGCATTAGGTCATGAAGGACTCTTCTACAACACCTTTTGGTAATATTAAATGTACTAAAGTTAAAGGTGATTTACCTTTATAGAAATATTTAACTTGGAATATGAGTGGCAGGATTTCAGAGATTTCGATTTATCTCCTCCAGTTCAGCTCTTGCTTTCATGGATGGCAAAACAAAGTAATGTGCGTGGTTGAAGAACTTGGTGTTCCCCCAGCCCATCTGTTCTGCTTTCTATAAAATACGTCATATTCCCCTCAAGAGTAAAATACTCCAGTTGACTATACCAGGTGTCTTTACATAATATAATAGATACCTTTTAAACTTGTGCGTTCATCTGCTCCATTGCCAGTAGACCACGTGGTCTGTGAAGAACAGTGTGCCAATGCTAAAACAGATGGGAATAAATAGACAAGCACTTTCTTTGTTAATCCTTGGAGTACATGGCTAGAATTATCTGTGCAGGAAGTAATTTGACATCTACTGAGTCACTGAAAGTAGTATAAAACATATGAAGCTTGTTCAATGAGTAGACTGTAAATAATTACCAGCAGGGAAGATTATGCTCCAAGTTGCAAGAAATACATTGGTTTGCTAAAGTAAAGATGCAAAAAGCTGGAGTAACTCAGCGGGTCAGGCAGAATCTCTATAGAAAAGGAATAGATGATGTTTCGGGTTCCCTATCTTTTACTTTGCATGATCACGCTTTATAACATTAAATCTCTCCAGCCTCCCCCTCCCCCCCGCCCCTTTGCTTTAGATTTCACTCCTCTCATCTGACACCTTTTGTCTCCTTTTTATCCTTAGTCTTTGTCACATACTCTACCCATCTGCCAATCACACCCCCTCACCTGTATCTACCTATTTCTTGTGTAGGAAAGAACTGCAGATGCTGCCGATGTCTGAAGAAGGGACATGACCTGAAACATCACCTATTCCTTTTCTCCACAGATGCTGCCTGACCCGCTGAGTTACTCCAAATACAAGGCGTAGCTATGGGCACACGCATGGGCCCCAGCTACGCTTGCCTCTTTGTTGGGTACGTCGAACAATCCTTGTTCTCGGCGTACCAGGGCCCCATCCCCGACCTCTACCTCCGTTACATTGACGACTGCTTTTGTGTCACCTCCTGCACCCACACATAACTGACTGACTTCATCCGTTTCACTACCAACTTCCATCCGGCACTCAAATACACTTGGACCATTTCCGACACTTCCCTACCATTCCTTGACCTCACTATCTCCATCGCAGGGGATACACTCCTGACCGACATCCACTATAAACCCACTGACTCCCACGGCTACCTGGACTACTCTTCCTCCCACCCTGCTTCCTGTAAGGACTCCATCCCCTATTCCCAATCCTCCGTCTACGCCGCATCTGCTCCATGGATGAGGTGTTCCACACCAGGGCATCACAAATGTCCTAATTCTTCAGGGAACAGGGATTCCCCTCCCCCACGATAGTTGAGGCTCGCACCAGGGTCTCCTCCATACCCCGCAACACTGCCCTCTCTCCCCATCCCCCACTCGCAACAAGGGCAGAGTCCCCCTGGTCCTCACCTTTCACCCCACCAGCCGGCACATACAACACATAGTCCTCCGCCAGTTTCACCACCTCCAACGTGACCCCACCACTTGCCACATCCTCCCATCTCCCCCCCTGTCTGCCTTCCGCAAAGAACGCTCCCTCCGCAACTCCCTTGTCAATTCTTCCCTTCCCTCCCGCTCCACCCCTTCCCCGGGCACTTTCCCTTGCAACCCCAAGAGATGCTACATTTGTCCCTTTACCTCCCCCCTCCACTCCTTTCAAGGATCCAAGCAGTCCTCCCAGGTCCGACAGAGGTTCACCTGCACCTCCTCCAACCTCATCTATTGCATCCACTGCTCTAGATGTCAGCTGATCTATATCGGTGAGACCAAGCGGAGGCTTGACGATCGTTTCGCCAAACATCACCACTCGGTCCGCAATAACCAACCCGACCGTCCGGTGGCTCAGCACTTCAACTCCCCCTCCCATTCCGTATCCAACCTCTCTGACCTGGGCCTCCTCCACGGCTAGAGTGAGCAACACCGCAAATTGGAGGAACAGCACCTCATATTCCGCATCCTCTTGGCATGAACATTGAATTCTCTCAATTCTGTTGATCCTTGCTGTCTCCTCCCCTTCCCACTCTCCCTCAGCCCTCGGGCTCCTCCTCCTCCTTTTTCCTTTCTTCCCTCCGCCTCCCCCCACCCCTCATCAGTCTGAAGAAGGGTTTCGGCCCGAAACGTTGCCTATTTCCTTCGCTCCATAGATGCTGCTGCACCCGCTGAATTTCTCCAGCATTTTGTGTACCCTCGCTGAGTTACTCCATCTTTTTGTGCCTATCTTCGGTTTAAACTAGCATCTGCAGTTCCTTGCTATACGGTTTCATGACATAGTTTGATTATATATTTACTTATTTTTGTTTATGGTGAAGTTTGATCAAGCACACTACTATATTAATCGTACTATAATAACTTTTAACATACATTTGGACAGATTTGTGGATAGGAACAGTTTATAGGGATATAGGCCTAATGTGGGCAGGTGCAGATGGGGCATCTTGAACAGCATGAGTAAGTTGGATGACTCTATGATTACAGGTAGAAGGGACAGGTTTAACATAATCAGATGTGAGACAGGGAGCTGAGTGAAATCCCTTTCTCTGCTGGATCCACGATGATTTGCTTCCACTCTGGCTTTGTGGGTTCTGTAGTGAAAAACGAGGCCATGGTAGAAGGTCATCCTTGAGAAGGGCAGGACGTTGCTGATGGGGACATAGCCTGTGGGATGGTGCACGGATTAAAGAATGTCACACCATCCTGAATGCCCCTTCTGTGCTTTGAGCCAAAGTGGACCAGATCAGCTCGTAAGTTTCATTTTCTCTTGCCGTTTAAGACAACCATGTGTCCACCTGGTAGTTTCTTGCCACGACTTAGCCAGGAATTGTCTCCATTTCTGGAGATTGACATTGGTCATGTGAATACTGTGGCCTGCCCCACAGAGCTGACTGAGTGCAAATAGGGTTTCAGTGTTGGGGATATCGACATTGGTCCACTGGTCTAAACAGTCAATTTGGAGGTAGACACTTAATGCTGGAGTAACTCAGCGGGCCAGGCATCATCTCTGGAGAAAAGGAATTGGTGACGTTTCAGGTCGAGGCATTTCTTCAGACCCCGGACAATTTGGAGGATTTTGTGGAGATGTCATTGGTGTTATCATTCCAGTGCTTTGAGGTACCTTCAATAGGTAGTCCAGGTCTCCGAAACACATGAGATCAGAGATCATTGTCATTGTCCCATAGACCATGGTTAGACCAAGGTGTGAAATTCACCAAAATGACAGGTACATTCAGGGACTTATCCCGGCCTGCCAACGTCTGCATTTCACTCCAGGGCCTGTACATGAAGGGTCTTTTATCTTGATGATCATCCCTCTTGTTGGATAAAATCCAGCAGATAAGCTAAAGTCGCTTACCCACATGAACCAACGGTAAATTACATTCAGACCACAATAGCAGTATTTAAATCTAACCGATGTGCTTAAAAGATACCCTGTGGGTGTCTCAACACCTGCAATTTAAATTTGGAACCAGTTGGATTGAGTCCCTCTCACGCTCGTCTTATCTGCTCCCCTCATCATTTGCCACAGATGGAAATCAAGTGGGGAGAGTTAAAATTCCCCCTCGTACCACAAACAATGTCAGGGCCTTTTTGAAATTGCTAAATCATAAATGTACTGAAATGTTGCTCGTAACTCTCTCTGGAAGAGAGTTTTGCTGGCATGGTTGTTAAAGTAATTTGGCGTGTGCTATCATCTCTGTGTTATTGCAGGCTGTTATAAATGGGTCAGTGAAAACAATCAGTGGAACTGGTAACAAGAAATTTATAATGGATGGCACTAATTATGAATCTAACTCCTTATAAATTTGACTTGCGCAACAGAGCATAAGGCCAGGAGTGAACGTGGAGAGCATGTTTCCACTAGTGTGAGAATCTTGCGCCAGGGGGCCATAGCCTCATAAATAAATGACGTACCTTGAAGGCAGTGGGCAGGTGCTATAGACCTGCACGGGAAGGTAGACGCTCCCGCCCCCATGAGTCTCGGGCAGATGGGGCTCGTCAGCCTGGGAAGGCGGTCCATGTAGGAGAGGGAAAACTCTGATTTAAAACCTCCACTGCCTTGTGGCCATATCCAGTCATGGAAAAGGCTCCTGGAGCAAACCTCAAGAAAACCTCCAGAGTCGGAGCCCCTAAGGCAGTTCGTCGTTGTCTACAACCTCGCTCTGGCAGCTCCTGCGACGGCGCTGGTGCCAAACTGTAACTGCCCTGCTGTTGCTTTGGATCGATCAGTGACGTGGAGAGGGGGGACGTGCTGCATGGCCAACAGCCTGTCCGCCATATGACATCACCCCGGCTTGCATCCGAGCACACATCACCTGCAAACTAGGATGCATCACCCATGGTCAGAAATGACCAAGGGGGGGCCCATCTACCTTGAGAAAGGAGATGAGGAGGACATTCTTTAGTCAGAGGGAGACAAATCTGTGGAATTTGCCACAGACGGCTGTGGAGGCCAAGATTGGATATTTTTAAGGCGGAGGTTGACAGATTCTTGATTAGTAAGGGATCAGGGGTTTTGGGGAGAATGGGGTTGAGAGGGAAAGATCGATCAGCCATGATTGAATGATTAATATAGGGCAAGGACATGGCAGATGGAAAACAATGTGGAAAAATGCAAAGTCATCCACTTTAATCATACAAAAATAAAGGTTTATTATAATAAAAATAAATAAATGAGAGATTAAAATATTGTTGGTGTTCAGAGAGGCTTAGGTATCATTGTACAGGAATCACTTAGTTAACAGCTAGGTACAGCAATGGTGTATTAAAGGATATTGAAGGAATGGTACGTTAGTATATAGAGAGGCAAGAGAATCTGGTTATAGACAATAGACAGGCTATTCTGAATAGGCGATTCAGCCCTTCAAGCCAGCACCGCCATTCAATGTGATCATGGCTGATCATCCACAATCAGTACTGTTCCTGCCTTTTCCCCATATCCCCTGACTCTGCTATGTTTAAGAGCCCTATCAAGCTCTCTCTTGAAAGTATCCAGGGAACCGGCCTCCACCCCTCTGAGGCAGAGAATTCCACAGACTCACAACTCTCCATGTGAAAAAGTGTTTCCTCATCTCTGTTCTAAATGCCTTACCCCTTACTCTTAAGTGGGAAAGATAGATCAGCCATGATTGAATGCAGAGTAGACATGATGGGCTGAATGCCTTGATTCTGCTCCTATGACTGATGAATTTATGAACTTCTATTCACCTTTATTTCAAGATGACTTTAGTACAATTGTCTAGGCCCCTGGTGAGACCAGATCTGTAAAATAGCGTACAGGTCTGGTTGTTCCTACCCAATGAAGGATATACCTGAGATTGCAAGAGTGCAGCAAATATTGGCCAGATTGATACCCAGGTTGTGGGCTTTAAGGAGAGGTTAAGCAGGGTGGGCCTATATTTTGAGTTAATATGAATAACAGGTGATTTCATTGAAATGTATAAAATTATTTTGGGCGATACAGAGAAGATACAAAGATGATGTTAGCCTTTGCTATCTTGTCAAGAATTCAGGTCCAGAGTCTCAAAATAGAGGTTAGCTATGCAGATTAGAGATGAGAGGGGAACAAATTGACTTAGAGACCAATAAATCTTTAGAATACTCAACCCATAAGGGCAACCCAGTCCCTAAGTATATTTAAGGCAGAGATTGATTTATAGATTTAGTGATTTTGTGTAGTTAGCAGATTTAGTGTAGTTAACAGATACAGTGCGAAAACAGGCCCTTCAGCCCACCGAGTCTGCACTGACCAGCAATCCCCACTAGCACTATCCTATGGAACAATTATACAATCTTTACCGAAGCCAATTACCCTACAAACCTGTATGTCTTTGCAGTGTGGGAGAAAACCAGAGCACCCAGGGGAAAACCCAAGTGGTCACGGGAAGAATATACAAACTCCATGCAGACAGCACCCGTAGTCAGGATCGAACCCGGGTCTCTGGCGCTGGAAGGCGGCAACTCTACTGCTGCTTAACCGTGCCGTCCCCTGAAGGATATTAAGGGAATCAAGGAATTATAAGGTTAGTAAAGGTGATTGATATTGAGGTAAAAGATCGGAGATTATCTTATTGAATGGCAGAAGAGATATAAGGGGCTGAATGGCATACTTCATTATTTTTCTCATGTTGTTATGCTCACCCCCTTTATATTTCAGATTTATATTAAGCATACATTCTCCCAGTGCTTGTCTGCTATTTTTATTTTACATTTTTATTCTCTCCAGTTCTCAAACAGCTCCAGAAAAATTCCCAGCCACTGACAACATACGAATCGCACAGTTCCAAGTAGAGTTGGCAAGCAACTTGCGCCTCATGCGTTTTCGTGATTTGATTTGTTCATATTTGGCCACATCACAGAGTAATGTAAAAAGTATATTTGAGCTAGTTTCGTAAAAATAATAAATACATATGGCAACTGCCGACATACTTTTCGAAGATTCAATATTACCTTCAGACCAACGTTAACATTTAAGAGATTACGTTAATTTAGATTAGATTAGATGTTCGAGATACAGCGCAGAAACAGGTCCTTCGACCCACCGAGTCCATGCCAACCAGTGATCACCTGTTCACACTAGTAACTATCCTACACACACTACGCACAATTTATAAATTTACTGAAGCCAATTAACCTACAAACCTGTATGTCTTTGGAGTGTGGGAGGAAACCGGAGCACCCGGAGAAAACACAGTCACAGGGAAAATGCACAAACTCCGTTCAGACAGCACACGTAGTCAGGATCGAACCAGGGTCTCAGGCACTGTACGGCTGCTACAATACCACTGCGCCATCGTACCGCCCAAAATAAAGAGTAGGAAGATGGTGGTGGCAGTGAATAGGAGATCAGTGCCGGTGAGCAGGCTGTGAACTCACCTCCCACATCCTCAGAAATGCTCTAGGAGTTCCGAAGCCAGCTAAAGGATGCGCTCGGGTGCATGGAGGTGGAGTAGTGGCTGCAGGAGGGGGAGTGGACGGGGCATTCATAGGTCGGTGTCTGTGGAGTGGGCTGCTGGAGCCCCTATAGCCGCCGGGCGATCACGTGAATCAGGGATGACCAGCGCCACCACGTAGTGGTGCAACGACCTCATTGCCGAACCAGGGCGATCCCTAACTCGCCAACTCAGTGCCACCGCTTGGACAACACGCCTCTAAGGCCAAGATAAGACTCAATATTTTTACGAACTTGATACTACAGGGACATGGATAGGAACAGTTTAGAAGGATATGGGCCAAATTCAGGCAGGTGGGACTAGTGTAGTTGGGGCATCTTGGTCAGCGTGGGCAAGTTAGGCCTGTATGGCTCTATGACTATCTGAGAGTCAGGGGTTATGGGGAGAAGGCAGGAGAATGGGGTTAGGAGGGAGAGATTGATCAGCCATGATTGAATGGCGGAGTAGACTTGATGGGCCGAATGGCCTAATTCTGCTCCCATTACTTATGATCTTTTGACTTGAAAAGGTACAAGATGACGCGGAGACTCTTTCTGTACTTTCTCAGAAGAAATCTATTAATTCTACACTACCTTTATTGCACTCTTCAGTATGATTGTGCTTATGTATAGCATGATTCAACTGGATTGTACGCAAAACAAAGAATCTCATAAAGATACGAAGTAGGTACATCCCTTTTATCTTATCTATTTTACTTTCTCATATAATCTTTTTTTTTTATTTTTTTAAAATTTATTTTAAATTTTATAATACAACTTAGGAGATAGGTCCGTAGGTAAGAAAACAAAACTATTCGTCTAGTCCTGGGTTCAAGCTTCCGTCGAGCCTCAGCGCCGGCCCATTCTACCCCTTCAAATAATCTATGAACGGCGACCATATTCTAATAAATAATTCAGGTTTGTCAAGACAAATCTAATTCTTTCCAGATTTAAGGTCTCCGACATCTCCATAATCCACATTTTAATTGTAAGGGATGCAGGGCTTTCTCATATTCTCTGTTTTTCTTTCTTTTCCTTTGGTTTTCATTTTTATTCTTTCTTGTGTCTTACACTTCCGCGGGTTCTTCCTGATCACTCTTTCACGCACTTACTATCTTATCTAACTTTCTCTATTCTTCTTCTTAAAGTTTAAAATAAGAAGTGGTACAGGAAATGTATCATGTTATTGTTGGCTTATATCATTGTAATGTACATTACTTCTAACAAAGGAAGAAAAAAAAAGAAAAAAAATAATTTCACTGTATCCTGGTTGACGTGACAATAAAGACCATTGACCATTGTAAATTGATCATTGAAACCAGGAACAGTCTATGAATGTCAAAGCATTTAAACTTGTTATGTTCTCCTATTTCAGTGTCCTGGACCTTGCAGTCGAAAGCAAAGTGACACCGCTTGCCGGTGACCTTAAGGAAAGCCACCAACAAAGATCTGGTGATATATGTGGTGCTCATTTTCATTTCGAGACATCTGTTGCATTCATTGCCAGCCTCAAGAGCACCCCTGTCAACAAGTAGGTTAAGCATCTAAACAGATTCTCACAAACACTAAATCAGGAAGTATGAAAAGATCAAACATTTGATACTTGCTAGAGGGTAGAAAAAAGATTTGGACATGTAAATTAAATCAGGTCAAAGCGGTAGTATCAGGTAAGTTATTATTTCAGATATTATTTTTTTGTTGTATAAAAATCACAGACTTTAAAAATATTCTGTACAAATCCTGAACCAAAACTTAATTTCTTCAGGCCAGTGAGATGTTCAGCAGTAATAACAAATTAACAACTCCATATCAATTCCCTATCAGGACAGTTATTTACCAGAGACAACTGTGCTGATATGGAATTGTTAATTTGTTATTGAGTTCTAATCTGGCTGAACGATTCCTTTTGTTCGCTTGTATCTGTTCATTGTAAGGACACCTTTTTCCTTTGCCAAAACCTTCTTCGCCGGCACTTCAAAGACAGAAGACATAAAGTAGGTATACTTCTTTCAAAACTTTCCATTTCACAAACCCAAAAACAGATGAATAACAGAGCCAATATTTCAAGTCAAGGACTATTCAGATCTTTTTTAAATCAAATATCACAATAATGGACAGGTGGGTAAATGCAGTTCAATCCTTTGGCTAACAAAGGCAGAGGGATAAGGCAGGAATTACATAGCCAGTGAGGCTTATAACAGTGGTGGAAGCGTTATTGGAAAGGAGTCAGAGAAACATGATTTATTTACATTATGAAAGCCAGGACAGATTTAAGGAATACTAGCCGGTTGCGATGCTAGTTGAAGGTGGTTGCCGG
The DNA here is from genome assembly GCA_035221665.1 of Okamejei kenojei. NCBI lineage: Eukaryota > Metazoa > Chordata > Chondrichthyes > Rajiformes > Rajidae > Okamejei > Okamejei kenojei. The sequence continues at coordinate 15,763,551 of CM069133.1, forward strand.
AGGTTGCGGCTAGTGGAAGGTAAGAACTTTTTTTCACCCAGTTTTATTCCACCCGGGAGGTCTTACTTTCCACTACCTGCAACCTCCGGCAACCACCTTCAACTAGCATCGCAACCGGCTTCGACTAAAAAATTACCGATTTTTAAAACGGCAACCTATTTTTAGTCGCGGCCAGTTTTGAATTTTTTGAAATAATCGCCGGAACATAGAAGAAGTGGAAACCACTTTCAACCATTAGGGAGACTGACAAAAACCTCCGGGAACCCCCGGGACAGCACGGAAACCTTGGGTGGGGCGCAAAGTCTCCAGAGGTTTCCGTTCAGGTTTCCTAAGTGGGACAGGGACATTAGGGTACAGAGAAGTTGGGATGTTATGTTACAATTGTAGAAGATATTGATGAAGCATTGATTAGTAAGGGTGTCATAGGTTATGGGGAGAAGGCAGGAGAATGGCCTACATCTCCAAGTTCGCGGATGACACAAAGCTGGGTGGCAGTGTGAGCTGTGATGAGGATGCTATGAGGCTGCAGGCTGCCTTGGACAAGTTGGGTGAGTGGGCAGATGCATGGCAGATGCATTATAATGTGGCTAAATGTGAGGTTATCCACTTTGGTGGCAAGAACAGGAGGGTAGATTGTTATCTAAATGATTAGGAAATGGGGAGGTGCAATGAGACCTGGGTGTGCTTATACTCCAATTGTACAGGGCCCTGGTGAGACTGCACCTGGAGAATTGTGTGCAATTTTGGTCTCCTAATTTGAGGAAGGACATTTTTGCTATTGAGGGAGTGCAGCGTCGGTTCACCAGGTTAATTCCTGGGATGGCAGGACTGACATATGATGAAAGAATGTGCCGACTGGGCTTGTATTCACTGGAAGGTAGACACAAATTGCTGGAGTAACTCAGCGGGTAAGGCAGCATCGATGAGGAGAAGGAATTGGCGACGTTTCGGGTCGAGACCCTTCTTCAGACTGATATCAGGACGGGGACAAAGATAGAATGCAGATGGAGACAGTAAGAGGAGGTGGGAGAACTGGGAAGGGGGAGAGGATGGAAAGAGCAGAGCTGCGGGATAACGAGGAGACCCCAGTGAGAGCCTCATATACAATGGAAGAGGGGAGTATAGGAGCAAAGAGGTCCTGCAGTTGTACAGGGCCCTTGTGAATCTGTGGAATTCTCTGCCTCAGAATGCAATGGAGGACAATTCGCTGGATGCTTTCAAGAGAGAGTTAGATAGAGCACTTAAAGATAGCGGAGTCAGGGGATATGGGGAGAAGGCGGGAACAGGGTACTGATTGTGGATGATCAACCACGATCACAGTGAATGACGGTGCTGCGCAGAATGGCTGACCTGTGCACCTATTGTCTATTGTCTATTCTTTACTGTCAGGTCAAGGTGTAGCCTTGCAACTGGTACCATGTAGTCCAGTTCAACCTGTGGGACATGCTCATCCTTCATGGAAAGTCTGCTTTGGCGGACCAGGTGGAAGAGACCTTTATGAACCAACGGCTGGAAAGGCAACGCAGCAACGCACTGTGGAATGTGAAGGACAAGTCAGAGCTCTAAAGATGGTATGGCCATCCACTGCAGCCACGGAGTGTCCAGCCGTGATGATATTTCATACCACTGGACTCTGGCTTCTGCGGCCAAGATGGTGGGGTTGTTACAGTCATTCACGTTTAGGTTTTTGTGCAGCTCTCTTCTCTACTGGACACGTGAGCCATGTCAGAACTCACCAGAATTGAGACTGCACAACCTGCCATCGTCGTTACTGACGGACCACCACCATTGTCTATAAGAATAAGGGGTAGGCCATTTAGGACTGAGATGAGGAAAAACATTTTCACCCAGAAAGTTGTGAATCTGTGGAATTCTCTGCCACAGATGGCAGTGGAGGCCAATTCACTGCATGTATTCAAGTGGGAGTTGGATTTAGCTCTTAGGGCTAAAGGAATCAAGGGACAAGGGGATAAAGCAGGAACGGGGTACTGATTTTAGATGATCAGCCATGATCATATTGAATGATGGTGCTGGCTCAAAGGGCTGAAATGGCCTACCCCTGCACCTATTTTTCTATGTTTCTATGTTTCTAATTCTGCAATGAAACTCAATCACAACTCAGTTATAAAGGAGAACCAGCCAAGGCCGAGAAGAAATGTTTTCACTGAATCGTGGTCATTCTTTGGAATTCCATACCTATGAGTGTTGAGGAGGCTCAATTGTTAGCACCGTGATTTTAAAATATGAATGATACTCTGAATGCGTGAATGATACTTTATTGTCATTATATATACAGTATTAATTATATTACATAATTATATAATATCTCATGAAATATAATGATATTGAGGAAATCACGGGATATAGGATCAGTGCAGGAAAGATAAGCCAGAATCTCATTAATAGAGCAGTACATGGGCCAAATAGCCATCTCTCTCCCCCTGACTCTCAGGCTGTCAGGATCTTGACCTGAAACGTCACCTATTCCTTTCCTCCAGTGATGCTGCCTGACCCGTTGAATTACTTCAGCATTTTGTGTCTATCTTCGGTGTAAACCAGCATCCGCAGTTCCTTCCTACACATCTCTTTCTTGTGTTCCTTTTTTTGTCAACAAGGTGTGGATTTCCAAGCATTCTTTCACTGTGAAAAAAACACGCTGATTTTAATTGATATTTATTTGTGAGGACTTCGACAGTGTGGCTGTGGAGTGAGTCAGTATCATGTGACAGCAACTTGCAGATTTTCACATTTAACTGCAGTTGTACAAACTTCCAAAGCTGCTGCCAATTTCACAGTGTGAATCTAGCAATTTGCCATTACTGCAACTGGGAACTCCAGGCCAGTTATGTTTTTTGCATGGGGTTTACTTCACTGAAGCTTGTTCTGAGATTCTTCCCATTTTCTACAGGATCAAAGCCAATCTCATTAAAATTGTTCTGCTTGAGGCCATGCAGCCTGTAATCGTCCAGTGTGTCCAATACAATACACTATCAGTGCAGAATGGTATCAAGCTAGTTTGCACGTAAATTGCAACACACATTTCAGCCTTTTTTTACTGAAATGCTGCACCTCACCTGCAATTCATTCTCCTTCAGATTAGAGCTAATCACCAAGACATATGGAGTACCTTGCAACCTTTATCAATTACTCTTCAGAAATAAGGTCATCCCAGTCATTGACCTGCAATTCTCTGGCAGCAATTGCATATGTAGGGGTTCAAAGACTAAAGTCCAAACAAAAAAGGACACTCTGTGCTCAGCATGTCAGGCAGCTTCTCTGGAGAACATGGATAGGTGACATTTTACATAGATAATAGACAGGAGTAGGCCATTTGGCCCTTCGAGCCAGCACCGTCATTCAATGTGATCATGGCTGATCATCCACAATCAGTATCCCGTTCCTCCCTCCTCCCCATATCCCTTGATTCTGCTAACCCTCAGAGCTCTATTTAACTCTCTCTTGAATGCATCTAATGAATCGGCCTCCACTGCCTTCTGAGGCAGAGAATTCCACAGATTCACAACTCTGTGTGAAAAAGCTTTTTCAGGACTCTTCTTCGCCACCCTGAAATGTCATCTATCCATGTTCTTCAGTGCTGCTGCCTCATCTGCTGAGATATTCCAGCTCTTTGTGCCTTTTTTTGTAAACCAGCATCTGCAGTTCCTTCTATGTCCAAGCGCTTGTCCCCGTTTTCACAGAAGAGCACAAGATCTCGATCGAAATGTCACCCATTCATTTTAGCCAAAGATGCTGCCAGTCTTGCTGAGTTACTCCAATATTTTGTGTCTGTCTTCAGTGTAAACCAGCATCTGCAGTTCCTTCCTACACACCTGCAAAACGTAGGTCTGCTATCAAACAATGCAATGCAACACAGTGCCCTAGCATTAAATGTTCACCTTGGGAAACATGGACCACATCCCATATATCCCAGGATCCACCTCACGTAGTTGCATCATGGCCTGGTTCAGCAACTTGAACACCCAGGAATAAAGGAGATGACAAAAACTGGTGGACACCCCTCAGTCCATCATGAGTACTGACCTCCACACCATCAAAGTTATTTTGTTAAAAAGTGATAGGAGCAGAGTTAGGCCATTCAGCCCATCAAGTCTACTCTGGCATTCAATCATGGCTGATCTATCAACCCCATTCTCCTGCCTTCTCCCCATAACCCCTGACACCCTTACTAATCAAGAATCTATCTATCTCTGCCTTAAAAATATCCCTTCATTTGACCTTCACAGGCATCTGTGGTAATGAATTTTACAGATTCACCACCCTCTGACTAAATAAATTCCTCTTCATCTCCTTCCTAAAGAGGAGATCTGTAGGAGGTGCTGCCTCAAAATGGCGGCCAGCATCATCAAGGACCCACATTCCTCTGCCGCACTCCCATTTCACTCTTATCAGGAAGAAAATATAGGAGTCTGAAAAGTGTGACCTCCTGGTTCAAGAACAGCTTCTTCCTAACAATCATCAGGATCTTGAACAATGAACTACAAGCTGTCTTGTTAGCACGAAGGTCTTTGGGCTTTTTGTAAAAATATTAGGGTTTTAAATGTATTTACTTTTTTTGTTTATTCTGTTATCTATGTATATTGTTTTTAAAGGCTTCTTATGCTTCTGCAAGTAAGAATTTCATTGTACTGTTTTCAGTACATATGACAATTAAACACTCTTGATATTTGACTTTTAATAGAAATCGATTATCACATTTCCCATTGGCCTCAGTGTACCAGGACGACGTTTTCTCACCCTGGAAGAGAATAATAATTTGTTTACTTTCTGCATACTGAAATGCAATTAAGGATTAAGTTTACAACCCAGCAGTATGAATATTGATGCCTCTAATTTCAAGTAACCCTTGGATTCTCTCTCTCCTTCCTGCCCCACCCTAGTCCTCTTGCTACTTTCACTGTTCGTATCCCTTCATTATCACCTCTTCCACAGCCAACAATGGACCATTGTAGGCTCCACCTTTCTTTGGTCATCAGTGCCGGCCCTGATTTGTTCTGCACCTTTTTATACCTCTAATTTCCCTCTCCCCTGAATCTCCGTATGACGAAAAGTCTTGAGTTGAAAAGTCACCTACCCCTTTTCTCCAGAGATGCTGCCTGACCCACTGAGTTACTCCAGCTTTTTGTGTCTGTTTTTGGTTTAAAGCCATATCTGCAGTTCCTCCCTCCACATTCAGGTCTGGCAGGATGATTATGATCTACCAGGCATCAGTGTTTCCTGCTCCTCTGTAAGCTTCTAAGACCTGGACTATGCGCTATTCCGGTTGCCACATTAGGGTCATTTAGTCATAGAGGGATACAGTGTGCAAGCAGGCCCTTCAGCCCAACTTGCTCACACCGGCCAACATATCCCAGCCACACTAGTCACACCCAGCAGCATTTGGTCTATATCCCTCCAAACCTGTCCTATCTATGGACCTGTCTAACTTTCTTAAATGTTGGGATAGTCCCAACCTCAACTACCTCCCCTGGCAGCTTGTTCCATACACCCACCACACTTTGTTACCCCTCAGATTCCTATTAAATGGTTTCCCTTTCACCTTAAACCTATGCCCTCTGGTCCTCGATTCACCTACTCTGGGCAAGAGACTCTGTGCATCTACCTGATCTATTCCTCTATAACCTCCATAAGATCAGGGGTATATGTCCTATCGGAAAGACAGACAGGTGGGCAGAGGGGTGGGGTGGGTCTGTTGGTAAGGAATGAAATCCAGTCCATTGCGAGGGGTGACATAGAATCAGAATACGTAGAGTCATTGTGGATAGAACTGAGAAATTGTATGCGTAAAAAGGTCCAAATGGGATTTATCTACAGGCCCCCCAAACAGTAGCCTGAAGGTAGGGTGTATGTTGCATCAGGAGTTAAAATTGGCATGTAACAAAGGTAATGCTATGGTGGTTATGGGAGTTTTCGAAATGCAGGGAGACTGGGAAAATCAGGTTGGTACTGGACCCCAAGAATGGGAGTTTGTTCAGTGCCTCCGAGATGGATTCTTAGAGCAGCTTGTACTGGAGCTGACCAGAGAGAAGGCAATGCTGGATTTAGTGTTGTGTAATGAACCAGATTTGATACAAGAACTCAAGGTAAAGGAACCATTAGGAGGTAGTGACCATAATATGATAAGTTTTAATCTGCTATTTGAGAGGGAGAAGGTAAAATCAGAAGTGTCAGTATTGTAGTTGAACAAAGGGGATTATGGAGGCATGAGGGAGGAGCTGGCCAAAGTTGACTGGAAAGGGTCCCGAGCAGGGGTGACGGTGGAACAGCAATGCCAGGTGTTTCTGGCAATAATCCAGAAGATGCAGGATCATTTCATTCCAAAGAGAAAGATTGTAAGGGGTGTAGGAGGTGACCGTGGCTGACGAGGGAAGCCAATGACAGCATAAAAATAAAAGAGAAAACTTATAACATAGCAAAGATGAGCGGGAAGCCAGAGGATTGGGAAACTTTTAAAGATCAACAGAAGGTAACTAAAAAGGCAATACGGGAAGAAAAGATGAAGTATGAAGGTAAGCTAGCCAAGAATATAAAGGAGGATAGTAAAAGCTTCTATAGGTGAAGTGGAAAAAAATGAGTAAGACAAATGTGGGCCACTTGAAGATAGAAACAGGTACATTTATTATGGGGAACAAGGAAATGGCAGGAGTTGAACAGGTACTTTGGTTCTGTCTTCACTAAGGAAGACACAAACAATCTCCCAGATGTACTAGGGGACAGAGGACCTAGGAGGATGGAGGAACTGAAGTAAATTCACATTAGTCAGGAAATGGTATTGGGTAGACTGATAGGACTGAAGGCTGATAAATCCCCAGGGCCTGATGGTCTGCACCCAGGGTACTCCAGGAGGTGGCTCTAGAAATTGTGGATGCATTGGTAATCATTTTCCAATGTTCTATAGATTTTGGATCAGTTTCTGTGGATTGGAGCGTAGCTAATGTTATCCCACTTTTCAAGAAAGGAGGGAGAGAGAAAGTGGCGCATTTGGATAGCAGTCACAGGTTCAGTCCAAGTCACCATGGATTTACGAAAGGGAAATCATGCTTGACAAATCTTCTGGAATTTTTTGAGGATATAACAAGTAAAATAGGCAAGGGAGAGCCAGTGGATGTAGTTTACCTGGACTTTCAGAAAGCCTTTGATAAGGTCCCACACAGGAGATTAGTGGGCAAAATTAGAGCTCGTGGTATTGGGGGTAGGGTATTGACATGCATAGAAAATTTGTTGGAAGACATGAAACAAAGAGTTGGGATTAACTGGTTCCTTTCAGAATAGCAGGCAGTGATTGGTGGGGTGCTGCAAGACTCGGTGCTCGGACCGCAGCTATTTACAATATACATTAATGATTTAGATGAAGGAATTAAAAGTAACATTAGAAAATTTACACATGACACAAACCTGGGTGGCAGTGTGAACTCTGAAGAGGATGCTATGAGGATGCAGGATGGCTCGGACAGGTTGGGTGAGTGGGCAGATGCATGGCAGATGCAGTATAATGTGGATGAATGTGAGGTTATCCGCTTTGGTGGCAAGAACAGGAAGGCAGATCATAATCTGAATGGTGTCAGGTTAGAAAAAGGGGAAGTACAATGAGACCTAGACAAAGCTAATGGCATGTTGGCCTTTATAACGAGAGGAGTTGAGTATAGGAGCTAAGATGTCCTTCTGCAGTTGTACAGGGCCCTGGTGTGATCACATCTGGAGTATTGTGTGCAGTTTTGGTCTCCTAATTTAAAGGAAGACAATCGTGCTATTGAGGGAGTGCAGCGTAGGTTCACGAGGTTAATTCCCGGGTTGGCGGGACTGTCTTATGATGAAAGAATGAAGCAACTGGGCTTGTATTCACTGGAATTTAGGATGAGATTAGGGTTAACGGAATCAAGGGATAGGGGGAGAAGGCAGGAACAGGGTACATTTTGTGGATGATCAGCCATGATCACATTGAATGGCGGTGCTGGCTCAAAGGGCCGAATGGCCTATTCCTGCACCTATTGTCCATTGTATCACCCCTCACCCTCCTGCGCTCCAAGGAATAGAGTCCCAGCCTACTCCACCTCTACCTATAGCTAGACCCTCTAGTCCTGGCAACATTCTCCTAAATCTTCTCTGTACCCCCTTCCAGCTTGGCGACATCTTTCCTATAACACGTTGCCCACAACTGAACACAATACTGAATTACAAGAACAACGTGATTGTGCTGGAGAAGATGCAGAGGAGATTCACCAAGTTGCTGCCTGGAAGGGAGCAGTTAAGCTATGAGGATGTAGCTTAATGTAAGTAAGTAAGAAAGTAAGTAAGTAAGTTTATTGGCCAAGTATTCACATACAAGGAATTTGCCTTGGTGCTCCGCCCACAAATAACAACATTACATACAGTGACAATTACAAATGACTCAGAAAACACTAAACATTCATAATAATAAAACATTAATGATAAAACACCATTGATCAAGCATGTGAACCAACAAAATACCAGATCAAAGGGAGGCTACAGATTTTTGGCTGTAGAGTAGGGCAACTACTCGTGGATAAAAACTGTTTTTATGTCTGGCTGTGGCAGCTTTGACAGTCCGGAGTCGCCTTCCAGAGGGAAATGATTCAAAGAGTTTGTGGCCAGGGTGAGAGGGGTCAGAGATGATCTTGCCCACTCGCTTCCTGGCCCTTGCAGTGTACAGTTCATCAATGGAGGGAAGGTTGCAGCCAATAATCTTCTCTGCTGATCGGACGATTCGCTGCAGCTCCCAGGTGTCGTGCTTGGTGGCTGAGCCAAACCAGACCATGATGGAGAAGGTGAGAACAGACTCTACAGCCAATGTAATGTACACCCAATGTTACGTACAGCCAATGTCTGTTTTCTCTGAGGAGGCTGAGGGTTCTTTGATCTTTGGCGGAGGAATCAAAAATTATGAGGGCATTATTCAGGGTAGATAATAAAAGTATTTTTCCCCAGGTGGGGTTGTCAAGGAGAAGGGGGTATAGTGTGAGGTGCCAGGTTTTAGAGGGGAATTGAAGGGGATTTTTTTCATACAGAGAATGGTTAGAGTCAGGTTTGCACTTCATGTAGGGATAGTGAAGGCAGATACTCGCATCCATTAAGAGGCTTCTGGACAAGTACTTCAATCGCCAAGGCATAGACCTAACATGGGTAAATGGGGTTAGTATATAGGTACAATGCGTGGCATGAACATAATGGGCAGAAGGACCTGTTTCTGAGCATTTTGATTCCCTGACGCTAAGGCTCCATGACTACCTGCAACAGGTACATCAGAAAACTGGGCAGGATGCCATCAATACCAATGGTACAAAATCCTCTACATTTATTTACAAGGTAAATGAACAAACATCAGCACCTTCTCTGAGGCCAACATTAATGGTATGGAGGTCCTAAACTCAATGATGTGATCTGCCCATCAGTTGGCTCTAATCACATCATTTGCAGGTCTGATACCAGGTTCCAGAAACACACTATTCCATGTGTTACTTACCAGTTTCACGATCTCCTTGCAACCCATACCCATCCCAGTTTTGCGTAATCAGCAGAATTGACCGAGGATATGAATTGGAAGCAGTTGAGGGTCCTGAGGCTGGAAATAACAGATAATTGTGGAAAGCAATCACTTGTCTATCTGTGGTAGACAAAAGGGCTGGAGAAACTCAGCGGATGCGGCAGCATCTATGGAGCGAGGGAAATAGGCAACGTTACGGGCCGAAACCCTTCTTCAGACTTGTCTATCTGTGACGGGTTAACATCGCCACTAAAATAGTGTAAAGAAAAAAATGTGAGGATTTGAGTATTTGTCCAAAATGATAAGTACTTTCTAATCTACCCATATATGTTACTATTTATTTTAGTTTTTAGTTACTATTTTACTATTTGACAACCCTACCAGTGGAAAAATATTTTTATTATCTACCTTGTCTAATCCCCTCAAAATAAAGGTCATAAATCACTCACATTTCTTTATTTCATGGGAGGATTATCATCCAGATTTTCCTGAGAATTGAGGACAATTCTATCAGGAGCTGCCAACATTTGAGAACTGGCAGTATTTAGAGAGTTTAGGGCAAATATTCAAGAATATCAAAGTTGCAAACTTCCTGACAGGAGACCACAGGGGCTTCACTGTCTGCAATCCACTACTGGACTCCTCAAGGAGAACAACAAGACAAAGATAACTTCCTGCAATTTTCCAGCAATTAAACTGGGGAATCTACTGCTGACACTGAGCTAGTGACCCAAAGGAAATATGCTGTTCGGGGTGAGGTTATTCTTCTCTGTCAGAATGTTACTTTATTCAACGCTTGGGCATTAATGTGTTGCCATTATCAGCATGTGAGCCTGACAAAATGGTTAGGAAGGAACTGCAGATGCTGGTTTATACGGAAGATAAACATAAAATGCTAGAATAACTCAGCGGGTCAGGCAGCATCTCTGGACAAAAGGAATAGGTTTTGACTTCAGACTGCAGTCTAAAGAAGGGTTCCTACCCGAAACGTCACCTATCCCTTTTCTCCTGAGATGCTGCCTGACCCGCTGAGTTACTCCAGCGTTTTTTGCCTCTGTCAGCATGACATCAATTTTTCTTTGACATATGATCTCTGAGCAATCTGTCATAGTTTAGCTTACTGCCCCTGTGTGTTCCTGCCCCTCAATGTACATCAGTATGAGGGGCCTTAAAGTGTTGCCCTCAGCCCTCAGCCCTCAGGATCTCCGTGGTAGCTACACCAAGCTTCTGTGTGCTCCTCAGCTTATAATCCTGCAGGCAAATGTTGCATGGCTAAATGGAATTTTTAAGCCAAGTTATTTGGTTCAATGGAGGCGCAAGGAATTGCAGATGATGGTTTACAAAGAGATACAAAGTGCCGGAGTAACTGAGCATCTCTAGAACCATCTCTAGAACCACACTAGAATACAGGTCCTAACCCAAAACGTCACCTATTCATGTTCTCCAGTGATGCTGCCTGACCCGCTGAGATACTCTAACACTTTGTGGCTAAGGGGATTAGAGGGTATGGAGAGAAGGCAGGTACGGGATACTGAGTTGGATGATCAGCCATGATCATATTGAATGGCGGTGCAGGCTCGAAGGGCTGAATGGCCTACTCCTGCACCTAATTTCTATGTTTCTATGTTTCTATGTGTATCTTTACTTTGTTGATAGTTGTGCAAACAAATCCCAAAAATTGAATTATGATCTCTTCCAGAATTGAAGGCAGAAAACAATGCTGTATTATTTGTTCCATGTTTGAAAGTCAACAGCTAATTTTATGCCAATGAAATGACAGTATTTAAAAGCAGAAGGCACAGTTAGCTGCTAATGAAATCAGACAGCTTGGGATTCAAAAATGAGATGTGCAAATCTGAGACTGAAAGAGCAGTTGTCAAATAATCAGAACTAACGTTGTCATCTGTTAAATTACATTTTAGGGCACCAAATGTTTCAAGTGCCTTTGTGGAAATTTAAATGAAAATATTAAAAATAGAAAAGTATTTTTTATTTTGAAAGTCACAGCATATGGTGACAATGGTGAGGAACTGCTTTTCATTTTCTCTATTGTGGCGGACAGCTAAATACAATGGCACAAAACCTGATGTGAAAACATGACAGAGGGGTAAGATTAGGATGTTTGTGTACTTCAAATAGAAATATAGTGTTTTTTTGCATTTTTTTTTTTGTAATAAACTGTGATTGCATGTTGATGATGATACAGATATTTATTTGAATGTGTAAGTATAGTAAGATTCCTATATTTTCTGTTTTAATGTTGGATGCAGGTCACTGCTCTGAGGAGTTCAGGGAGTGATGATTTCTGATTGGTATCAGTGATTGCCAGCATGTATAATCAAATCATCTTCTTTAATGTTAGGTTTACTCTACCCATTGGAATGCTTTTCCCTGTTTGCCCAATTACCAGAATTCCAGTATATTTCTCAGTCAAAAGTTGAGATTATGATCATTAACTCTCAGCTCAGCCTGGCAATTCATTTCATTGGTCCACGTTCCATGGTCTATCTGTCTGCCCTTTAATGTAGCCAGTACTCCCAGCTACTTAGTCATAGAGTCACAGAGTGATACAGTGGGGATACAGGCCCTTCGGGCAAACTTACACACACTGGCCAACATGTCTCATCTACACTAGTCCCACCTGCCTGCATTTGGCTCATACCCCTCTAAACCTGTCCCATCCATGTACCTGTCGAGTCAAGCATGTTTAATAGGAAAATTAAATGAGAACTTACCAGTTTGAAGTTTGATCTTTATTTTATGAGGAGTTACGATGGGGGATTACGTGAAGAAGCCCGCCAGCCCGCATGCGCGTCAACCTTCAAAGCAGCGGTGTGAAATCACAGATAACAGTTGTTTGAACTGAATATAGGACGATTTGAGAGACTAGAACTACCAGCTGAGAGAGGGTTGGGAGCAGAGGGCACGTAATCCCTCATCGTAACTCCTCATAACATAAAGATCAAACTTCAAACTGGTAAGTTCTCATTTAAATTCTGTTAACCCTTGCTGTCTCCTCCCCTTCCCACCTCTCCCTCAGCCCTCGGGCCCTGGCATTCCCTCTATCTCTATCTCCCTCCCCCATCCCAGTCGCACCAGCTTCTCATTTTCACACCACAAACAGCTTACAATGGCTTGTTCCCTTTATCATCGATACTTTTTTGCATATCTTTCATTCATTGTTCCTTATCTCTCCACATCACCGTCTATATCTCTCGTTTCCCTGATCCCTGACCAGTCTGAAAAAGGGTCTCGACCCGAAACGTCGCCTATCTCCTTCGCTCCTTAGATGCTGCTGCACCCGCTGAGTTTCTCCAGCTTTTTGTGTACCCAAGTTCTCATTTAATCTTCCTATTTTACTTCGGAGTCACGTGAGTGACTACGTGAAGATTTCAAAACTCTGTGATTTCATGCCGTGAACATGAGTCCACACAACACAACTGCATCAGTTGACCACAGATGAGTGAACATTAATAATGCATTCAGACATGACATAGATTTAAACATGCTGATGCTTTTAAATGAATATATAATAATAATAGTAACCCCTCCCATCCGGGAGGAATCTATAAAACAAAACCTAAAATAGAGCTGGCAAATACCCTTGGTCTGGCAATGGGTTTGTTTTAAAATGTTTGAAAAGGTTCGTTCGTTTGAGCATCCTGCAGCCACTAGGATGTGGTCCAGTGGAACGCCATAACCCTTGCTGCTGATGTTGTTGCAGCTCTGGTGGAGTGAGATTTGAAACTGTCAGTGTTTACTCCTGCATATTCCAGAACCCGATTTAACCACCTGGAGATGGTCTGTACTGATACCGTTTTATGAGGTTTCATGTAATTAACAAACATAGCTACTTCAGAGCCTTTAAGGCTCTAGTGACCTTAACATACTGTTGTAGATGTGTGACCACACACAACCGAAGATCCATGGGGTATGCCAAAAATCTAGTTTGAGACCTGATGCCCCTGGTCTGCTCTGCTTGACTAAGTCATAAACATAAAATGTTATTTTGCCTGCAGATGTAACCATCCTGTCCAATTGCAGCTTATGCAACGACTGGATCTATTACGCTGAAACCAGCGCCATGAGCCTAACCACTTGTAAGTGAGTTTGACCAAGGAGAGGGATGTAGCTGGAGCCCACCGGCGAAGCAGTGTCAACACAATGTCAACATCCCATATCTCTGAGTACCTGGCCCTGGGAGGTTTTGAGCCGAAGATACCCTTGATAAATCTGGCTATCAGTGGGTGAGATCCGAGAAAGTGATGTCCCGATCCCAGCAACAAGTATGATGACAAGGCACTTCTGGCACAAATTGTGGCACTATAATTCTATCCCTCGTCAAACATTAGTTAGAGAGAATTCCAAACATCTGTTATATGTGCCGTGTCATATGTATGTTGGACTGTAGACAGAACACTTCCCAATTATTGATATAAGAGATGTACTACTTCTTAACCATATAACCATATAACAATTACAGCACGGAAACAGGCCCTCTCGGCCCTTCCAGTCCGTGCCGACCATTTGTTTTCCCCTAGTCCCATCTACCTGCACTCAGACCATACCCCTCCATTCCCTTCACGTCCATATACCTATCCACTTTACTCTTAAATGTTAAAATCGATCCTGCCTCCACCACTTCTGCTGGAAGCTGATTCCACACAGCCACCACCCTCTGAGTAAAGAAGTTCCCCCTCACGTTACCCCGAAACCTCTGTCCCTTAATTCTCATGTCAATGGTACTATCTCTCCAGGCCGCAGTGATCATGACCAATGTACGACCAGACAGTCCGAGCCCTAGGTAAGGTCTTCTCAGACTCTGCAATCAACGATTTGATTTGATCATGCAGTGGATGGTCTTCTCCAGTCACGGGGTGAACCAGCAGATTTCTGCGTTTTGGGAACAGCCCTAAAAGGCCCTGTTATCATTCCCAATATGAGTGGGAATCATGGCTGTGTAGGCCAGTCAAGCACTACCAAAATGCCTGAGACGGAGTCTTGCTGGATCTATAGCAAGCACCGACTGATGAGGCAAAATGGAGGGAATGTATAAAAGAACATTCCTCCCTAGTGTAGCGAGAATGCATCTACCGCTACTGCCCCTGGATCTGGTTCTCATGCAACATACTTTAGTAACTGGTGATTGAGTCGAGATGCAAACAAATTGATATCCGGTGTTCCATACCTTTTCGTAATTGATGGAGGTAAATAATGAGACCTACTTACCAGCGTCTCTAACTCCAGGTCACTTACCTTTGCCGGAACTTCTGCGAAGTTTCATTCGCAGACTCTGTCCATCATGTTTGTCATTTCTATAGGTAGCTGATGCTGCTGGCCAACTTCTCTTGCAGTGGCTAGTCCGTCTCCGACGGAGCAGCAATTTTGAGGCAAAGCACACTGCTTTCCCACATGTGATTGTCGTACATTACGCATCAAAGCATGGGATCCTAGCACATAGTCATAAATTGCACCTGAACAGGTGTTACCCTCCATATTCCTCGAATTGTCTGTGCATGCTTCTGTACATTGTCTGTGCATGTTTTGCGACACCATCTCCCACAATGCGAACCTTGAACCGAGGCAGCTGCAGGCATATGACTTGAACTGCCTGTGTATGCTTCCGTGATACGGACATAATATATATGGTTCCATCTTCATCCTTCATACATCCGAATGTGAGGACTTATGCAACCTGAACCAGGAGCTGCCTCAGGCATATGTGCATATACTTTTGCACCATCTCCATCACTACGTTCACCAAGTGGGAGGAATTGCAACCCTGAACCAGGCGCTGCTTCAGGCACCTGTGCATACTTCTTTAGCACCATCTTCACCACTCCGTTCAGTTGAGTGAGAAGAAATTTGCAACCCTGAACCAGAAAGTGCTGCCTGACATGCCTCAAGACGGAGCATTCTTTGTGTTCGTAACTGAGACAAGTCCCAATCTTGTCTGACATAGGTGTCCCAAGACTTGGCACGTTGCCCTGAGTTGGGGTCGTCTGGTTGCTCCCTTCAGCAGCTGCCAGGAGTAGCTGTGCAAATCCATGCTCTGTTGGCATCCTTATTTAACAAACAGGCTGCATGTGCTAGTGACTCCGAGTCCTGCTCCTTTCCGATGCCAATGCAGTGTACAGGGAAGGACTAGAGCGCCCCCATACGCTAGACAAAGTGGGAAAAAAGCTGGAAAAACCCTATTAGTCATGGGCAATGACGTTTACATGAAACGTAACCCCCATCACAATTAAATCAGAGATTTGATCACTTTATTGGCATGTATAAAGATGATGTCTTTGGGAAGAATCTTCCACAGTCCCCTCTAAAGAGCAGAATACCATGACGCCACCATGTGTAGCTCCCACAGGTGACTGATAGGCACAGCTCAAATAAGACTTCCCAAGCCAGGGACTCTAGAATGCCATGGCCGGTCGGATTCCACTACACCTTTTTATGGATGTAAGTGATAATAATATTCCTTGTAATTTCTCTCTGTAAAAACATAAACTAAATTTGCAAGATAATGCAGCTGGTAGAGCTGATGCCAGGGACCTGGGCTTTAATCCTGACCATTGATACATCCATGTGGAGATGTATTGGTTATGATAGTCACAAACATGACCCTGTGGCGACTATAATAAATGCCCATTATAGCCATACATTAAAATAATACACTATAACTGGTCCACACAACCCATGTTTCGGAAAGAACCAGACCCACGTACCTGCATGGTTACCGGTGGTCTTATGGTAGGCCTTGATTTGGAGGGTAGGACTGCTGGGGTTTGTGGATTGCACCTTTTCCCTGAAGGCCGGCTTGGGCCTAGGCCTGAAGACCTCTGCCCAGAGAATCAGCTTTCAAGGTGTCACCCCCCCCCCCCCCCCCCCCGGATATTCTGGAACCTTACTCATGAATACCAGTATGTGCCGCGGACATACTTCCGGGTTTGGAGTCAGTCACACGCCGACCCCTCGCACTCCCCTCCACAGAGAAGGATATTTATAGCCCTGAAACATGTGTTGCCGTAAGCCCCCAAGGACCTGCGCTGATATGGCCCAGTTTCGTGGACCATATCAGGATGGGTTAAACGTCCGAGGACGTACCCATGTATGTCGGAGGGGAACCCTCCTTGCCTAGCTCGTCCACGTTTCACCCCTTATTTAAATATCCAGCAGGAAACTCTGCAAAAGATATTCCTGCAACAAAAGAACAACCTGAAAAATAAGTTCGAAAACTTACCTGCAGTATTTGAAACTTACCACTGGAGGAGCGGCGCGCCTGCCAGTCAGTCGTGCGCCATGCATTAGATGTATTGACGCGCATGCGGGCTGGCGGGCTTCTTCACGTAGCCACTCACGTGACTCCGAAGTAAAATTGTCATCTAAATATTTCGTAAACATTGCAATAATACCTTCCTCAAACTACCTCCTCTGGCAGCTCATTCCATACACCCACCACCCTTAGTTACCCTCAGGTTCCTAATAAATCTTTCCCCCTCACTTAAATCTATGCTTGATAGAGGTGCAGAGAATTGAACTGGTAGAGATTTCACCAGGATGCCAAGATTAATGCTCCACTTAATATTTCATTCGGCTTGGCCAAATTACATACTGACACTCGCCATCATTGGAAATTGGGGTATTTTTCTAATCTTATTCTCCCTTTAGCTGTTCAACACTTTTCATGAGTAAATGTGGAGAGACCTGAGGGGTTAAGTCTCTACATTGGTTGTATTATAGCTTAGCTGTATGCTGTTTTTATCGCTGAGCGTGCTTATTCTAACTGCACCAAGATAGTACTTCATTTTTAGGAATTTCTCAAGTTGTTTCTGGCAAGTTCACCAGCTTTGGGGATGAACGCGTTTGTAGGTGACAATTCCATTCTGAGTCCATCTCATTTAGCCTGATCATTGTGCCACACAACATGACGGAGGCTATCCACAGAGTTTGGATAGGACCTTGTCTCCATGAGGCCTCTGAGATGCTTGCATGCAAAAATGCTATCATGGGTAATTGCATCAGTACCATGAAGAGTGCTGAGAGTGAGATCAAGTAGACCTATCCATGGAGACACAAGGAACTGCAGATGCTGGGTTCTTGAGCAACATACAAAGTGCTGGAGGAACTCAGGAGATCAGGCAGCGTCATTGGATGGAATGGACAGGCGACATATCATATTGCTAACAATGCTCATATTCTCATAATGCTCAATGCTCATTTTGCCAACTCAGCTAACAATTAACCTATATTTTCCTTGAACATTGTCCCCTTTGATCTGTATTTTCGCATTTGACCCTTCCATATCTCTATGTCTCTCCCCTGGCTCTCAGTCTGAAGAAGGGTTTTGACCTGAAACATCACCCATCCCTACACTCCACAGATGCTGCCCGTCCCGCTGAGTTACTCCAGCATTTGCTGTCTATCTTCGGTGTAAAGCAGTATCTGCAGTTCCTTCCTACTTTGATGTTGGGACCTTTCTTCAGACTGATCGTTCAGTATCTGGCACAAACCCAACTGGCAGCAGTATATGGCAGGACTTAAGTCACTCTTAGTGATGGTCACTGCAGTCACTAACCAGATGACATTCTGTGACTTGCTACTTCAGTACTTCTACCCAGTGTTTTTCAGCATGGAAGAGCACTAACTCATCAGCTGAAGGAGTCATTAGCTTGTAATCTGTGCAAGTAACAAGGATCATTTATCTTCTCATTTGTTAACATTACATTGAATGGAAAATTATAAAGTATTTATTAAACTAGTCAATTTTATAAATCAAATCCAAAAATATGGAGTACAATTCAGAAGGTAAAACACACTTTGAAAATTCACGTGAATAAAAATGTCATGCCTAATCAAATTTCAACTTCTTTCATATGTTGTGTTAATTTAAACCTCATTATTTATCTTAAGCGTGAACAATTTAAGAATTAATAAAGCACTAAAATATTTCATGTCACTTGAAGTCAGATGGCAGTTATACAATGATAGGGCCTTTTAGTATAGTTTTCTGCACACATTTGTACGCGATAAGACGTGAACTTGGCAAAGCAAAGGAGAATTAAAAAATATTTAACTAGCAAACCTGAAAGCGATCCAAATTTGAGGAGAGGAAATCACTTATGAAGATTGTTTGCCCTTATAGATGCATGAGTGCATGGTTTCCAGAGCGGAACTGAGTGCCTAATGAGAGGAAGTCATATTTGAAAGTTGGTTGAAATCAATACAGTTGTCACACAAAGCATCCTGCATTTCATCAAGTCTGAAGTGAGCAGGGAAAACATTTCTCCGGCCCCCACGTTAACGTGGTGATAGAAACAGAGTTGAAGAACAGTGGGCAAGAAATTGGCAATATCACGGGAAAGGCAAGTTTGATGGCAATGCTTCAATATCATTTCATTTTTGGGCTTTGTTTATCAAATTCGCATGACTGCGCATGATGGACATTTGAGACAGATTTCTACAGGATTATTTAATGCCTCAGTTCAGAACTAAAATGCAGGCAGTTTGAAAATTGCAGCAGTCTGTCAGCATCTGGTTGGATGTATGAGAGACTGCAAATGCTAGAACATACAGCAAACATTTAAATTGCTGGTAGAAATTGGCGGGTGAAGCAGCATCTGTGGAGGCAAATGAATGGACAATGTTTTGTGTCAAGACCCTGCATCAGGATTGTATTTTCGTTTCAGGGACAGTTCCTTCCCAGCTGTTATCAGGAAACTAAATCATCCTATCAACAACTACAGAGTGGTCCTGGGCTATTATCTACCTCATTAGAGACCCTCGGACTGTCTTGAATTGAATTTTATCAGACTGTATCTTGCACTGAACATTATTCCCCATTTCATGTATCTGTACACTGCGGATGGCTTGATCGTAATCATGTGTAGTCTGACTGGTTCGCTGACTGGTTAGCACACAACAAAACCTTTTCACTGAACCTCAGTACACATGACAATAAACTAAACTAAAGTAAACTGCCACCCATGAAAGGATGAAGTGGTGTTTAATGTTGCCACAATTGATATTAAATAGCCAAAAATAAACATTTCTATTAATTTCTTTAAGAACCCATTTCCAACATGAAGTTACTCCAATTAAATTTTTGCTTCTCAATCTTTGTACATATTTAAGTGAGATTAATCTATTCATAAATTGAAACCCAATCAGGCTGTGGTTTGAAAAATATCATTGCATATGTTATTTCCGAAAGAACATGAACAGTTTGCAACTATATATCCTTCACAATTAGCAAATTTTTGAGCTGCTTCACAAAAGTCATTTTAAAAATAAATCCGACAGAAGGCCCAAAGCAATTATTACAATATGCGATAAGTTTGGCACTCAAAGGGATAAGTTTTAAGGAGCATCTCAAAAGGAGCCAAGGGAACTAGAAAGGCTTAGAGGTTTGTGAAGGAAAATTCAGATTTTAGGTAAAGTGCAACAGGTATAAAAAAAACACAAAATTTACAGTTTAGGCGTGCTGTTCCTGCTGGTCTTCAGCTGGATCTGTTTGTAAGCATGTTAGCATTTTCCCAACGTTCATTCACGGTTGGCTCAAGAGTAACGGGAGAGGAACTTGGTAACTCGGGAGAGGAAGGTGTGTCATGAGACACAAAAAGTGCTGGTGTAACACAGTGTGTCAGGCAACATCTCTGAGATGCTGAGTAACTCCAAATATTTGCATGGAATCTTATTATTTAACTTGAATTACAGATTGTAAATGAAACAGTGGTTTACCAAGGTATGCAGAGAACTGAAATGGACTAGGGGATTGTGAACTGGAGATCTCCAAATTCATGCGTTATTGGGTACAGTTTGTTTTACTTGGTTATTCAATTCTTTATTAGGTCAGTTCTGGAGATCTCAAGTATTGAAATAGGGTTTTTTTTTCACCCTTGGTTTATTTGGAAAGATATTGCCTGCAGTGCACTACATGTCTGCAAAATTTAATAAATCCCAACCCCCCCCCCTCATCCCTCCCCCTTCCCTGACGTATATATCATGGAAAAAATTGAAAGCAATTTAGGGGATGCTTGTTCTAACATAAGCTTTGCAGTGTTTATATTAATTAAGACAATCAAGCTTCAAAATAATATTTAGAAAGATAAAAAAAGATTATGGTTCAGAAATATTAAAGCCGTGTTCATGGATATTTTGCACGTGCTAGAAACAAAAATTATGATGACTAACTGAGGCACGGTGGTACAGCAGTTGCGCTGGTTCGATCCTGACCGCAAGTTTCAACGTTCTCCTGTGGCCGTGTGGGTTTTCGCCAGGTGCTCTCACATTTACTCCCACATTCCAAAGATGTGCCGGTCAGTAGTTTAATTGGCTTCTGTAAAATGCCCTTTGTAAGTTGGATGCGGAAGTGGATAACATAAAACTAGTGTGCGGGTCAACAATTATCGGCTTGAACTCGGTGAGCCGAAGGGCTTGTTTCCGGGCTGCACCATCTCTAAACTAAAATCTAAACTGCACTTTTGTTTGTTCGGGGCTATTTTCTTACTTCAACTCCTGCTACTCTCTTCCAGTAATCCTTGCCAGCATGTTTAAGATGAAGAAATGCATGAAATGGAGTTTGAGTGTGTTATAGATACTGATACGGCACCCCAGATTAAAACATGCCTTGCTTTTGCTTTGTGAGAAGAATATTTGCAAGATATATTTGGCATGCTACCTGATACCGGAAATAATTCAGACTAACACAATAGGACGGAAGTCTTAAATAATCACTTCATTCCCAGACAAAATAAAAATATCAGACAATCTTAGTTCAACAGTCTAAACTGCAGTGGGCTGGACTAAGCGTATGAGCAGTCAAGTGAGATATCTCTGCTACAGATTATATAATCAAAGCATAACTACGACCGATCTTCATCAAAAATGTTACCAGTTATGGAATACGTGTTAGACGAGCAAGCAATTGAACACAATATTTAATCTCCTCGAATGCCAACTAGAGCATGCCAGAATGAAATCAGTGTCAAGGCAGCACAATGTTAATATTTGTTATTACACGAGTGGAAACTATTTACAAAAGGCTGAGGAACATGATGCATACGGGAAATTAAGTCAGCGCTGCCGGAATGCCAAATGCTACAAAAACATCCAATAGAAGAACATGGTGGCACTGGTACATAGCTACTAAAATATTGCCAGTCAAAACAGTGCAATCTGTAGCATGAATAAAACAGGGCCAACAGAATGCATCTGGGGATGATGAATCATATTTATTCAGCATACATCAAAACAGGCCCATAATCAGCAAAGCACAAACTACAATAGTACATTCTCAAGGAATAACTGTTCAACTTATTACTGATTCCAATGCTGTCAATTAATCCAGTTACAATCTATTTTCACGATCAAGTGCAAAAGCACATTAGTAACTTCATAATTGCTACCACTCTTCAATATCACATTTCCTCTGCACCAGTTCAAGGAAAAGTAAATGTTGCAGTCTAATTAAAGATGTACACCTTTTACACCTTGGTTCATGCTTCGAGTGACCATCTGCCATTCCAAGAATTGTGGCACTTGATGTATTGGATGTATTTGTAAGCAAACACACTATAATTAAATAGTTTTACTTTTTTTTAAAATTATTTAAGTCATTTTGATTGATTTCTATGTCTCTGATCAACACAAATATTTAGAAAATTGAACAGTACAGCACAGGAACAGGCCTTTCAGCCCACGATGTCCATGCCGAACATGATGCCGTTAAACTAATCTCCTCTGTCTGCACATCATCCATTTCTCCCCAGTCCCGACATGTCCATGTGCTTCTCTAAATGCCTCTTAAAGGTATTTTAGCAGTAACGAATCATCAAAAACGCACGAGAGAAGTTCAGGACAAGGAATCAAGGCCTGCTGCTGAAGAAGGGTCCCGACCCGAAACGTCAAACCCATTCCTTCTCCCCAGAGATGCTGTCTGTCCCACCTGTCCAACTTTTTGTGTGTATCTCCTACTGCCTAAGGTCTATTTGCCATTCATGAACTGCTCTGTCCTGCAGGACACCCACAGCTGTAAGACCTCCAAAACAATTTAAGTCATAGAGTACAAAAAGTAAGTGTAATGCTCAAGAATAAGGTAATCAGGTCCTAAGTGATAGGAGCAGAATTGGGCCATACGGCCCATCAAGTTTACTCCGCCATTCAATCATGGCTGATCTATCTCCCCCTCCTAACCCCATTCTCCTGCCTTCTCGCCATAACACCAGTACTAATCAAGAATCTATCTATCTCTGACTTTAAAATATCCATTGACTGGGCCTCCACAGCCTTCTGCGGCAACAAATTCCAAAGGTTCACTACTGACTAAAGAAATTCCTCCTCATCTCCTTCCTAAAGGAATGTCCTTCTGAGGCTAGGACCTCTAGTCCCACTAGTGGAAACTCCACATCCTCTCCACATCCACTCTATCCATGCCTTTCACTATTCGGTAAGTTTTAATGAGATCCCTCCCCTTATCCTTCTAAACTCCAGCGTGTTCAGGCCCAGTGCCAACAAACACTCATCATATATTAACCCACTCATTCCTGCAATTGCGTTTGGAGACAAGGTCTAATGAAGCATGATTTCGCTTCAAAACTAGACCTGAAAATATCAGCTAATTCTCCACACTTTTAGGCAGTGTTACTCACCTCAGTTTTAGACTCACCTCTGGCCTTTCCACCATCTACAATGCACAAGTCAAAAGCTTGATGGAGTGCTCTCCACCTGACAGGAATTGTGAATAACCAACAAGCTCTGAGATTCAGGACAAACACTTTACCACCTATAAAGTACATATCAGAAATATTTTGGAGCACGTTCAACCTGCCTTAATGAATGCGGCTCCAACAATGCTCAGGAAGCTTCACAACGTCCAAGCAAAACAGCCCACTTTAAATGTGCTCCCTCCACTGGCAGCACACGGTGAGTTCAGCAATTTACAAAGACACATAATGATTCACCATCAAGAGGGACAAGTGCAATAATCACGTAACATCACAATCACCCACGAGTCCACTCTAAAACATACAATATCCTGATTTGAAAATATATTCAATTTTGGGTTGTATAATGTTGCAGCAGTTGTGAAGTATAGAAGTGAGATCGATCGACTGACCAAGTGGCGCCAGCACAACATCCTGGCTCTCAACGTCAGTAAGACCTAGAAACTGATTGTAGACATTGGAAGAGGCAGGATGAGGACACACAAACTGCGTGTATTGACGGGACGATGGTGGAGTGAGTCAAAAGCTTCAAATTACTGGGCGCGCATATTTCAGAAGATCTTTCCTGGACCCAGCACACTGATGCAATTATAAAGAAAGCCCATCAACGTCTCTAATTGCTGAGAAGATTGCGGAGATTCAGTGTGTCAGAGAGGATTCTCTTGAACATCTACACGTGTGCAGTAGAGAACGTATTGACTGGTTGCATCACGGCCTGGTTCGACAACTTGAATGGCCGGGTGAAGAAGGCTGCAAAGAGTTGTGAAGACTGCCCAGCCCAGGCCAGAGTTCTGACTTCCCCATCATCAAAGGGATTTACAGGAGTCAGAAACATCATTGGCATCATCAGAGACCCACACCACCCTGGCCACACACTCATATCGCCTCTGCCTTCAGGAAGAAAGTAAAGGAGCCTGAAAACTGTAACGACCAGGTTCAGGAACAGCTTCTTCCCTACAGCCATCAGGCTATTAAACATTACAACCTCCAATAAGCTTTGAACTACATAGGCTATTATTGTTATTATTGCACTATTATTGTTTATTTGTTTTTTATGTGTGCATATGTGTGCGTGTGTGTATATGTATATATACATATGTGTGTGTATATATGTGGGTATGTGTAGTGTATGCATAGTGGTTGCGTATAGTGTGTGTTCAGTATATACACACACTGAACTTTTTTTCTCGTTTATTATATTGTTTGCAGTGTACTATGTTTACATCTTCTGTTGTGCTGCTGTAAGTAAGAATGTCATTGTGCTATCTGGGGTATATGAAAATAAAACGACTCTTGACTTTTGAAGTATCTCTCCACCCTTTTCTTAAGAGACGAACGAGGGACATCTAATATAAGCTGGCCTTGCTCATAGCAGAACCCCCAATGATTAAGAAAAAAACATATTACTGTTATAAACTATCCTGGATGGGAGAATACACATTCATAGAAAATGCAGCCAAACCACTGACCAACAGCAAGATCTGCCTGAAGTATCTGGAATTACATAATTTCAACAATGAACATAATGTACTCTATGAAAACATTTCCACTAAAATAATAGGAGTAAAAAACTGCAGATGTTGAAAATCTGAAACAGAAAATGTTGGCAGGAAGGGTCAGTCTCCATTCTACTTTAATCTTGGAGCACTTGGATTCAGATCTCTTCAAAAGAATGGTCATTGAAATGAATCCCCAGGGATAATTACCTATGTTTGTGACTCCCTGTTGGAATTCATCGTTAGAATCTTTGCCTCTGCCTACAGTCTGTCTGTTTTTCCATCTTTTTTTTAATTTTTAGTCTGTTTAAAAAATGTGTTGGGGTTTCTTAGTATTTTTATGTGGTGGGAGGTGGGTGGGGTAAGAGGGAAACTGTTTCCCAGTCATTCCTGGCGAGGAAGCGTCTATGCTCCGAGTCGCATCTTCGCCCCCCCCCCCCCCACCTTGCGGCCTACCAGCTGGATTGGCACGGCCTCTCCTGCCGGAGACCGACCTGAGCTACAGCAGCGGCGCAGCGCTGGATTCATCGCGGAGAGGGCGATGCCTTACCTGGGATCGCCGTGTTGGAGCTCCGAAGTGTTGGGCCTGCTGATTCAACATCGTCGAGCTGTGGTTTGCGGAGCTTCTAGCCACGGGCGGCGCTGACTTTAACATCGCGGAGTCCTGGGATCCCTTTGCCGGGGTCGCCTGCGTTGAATCTCCGCCCAGCTCGGCCAGTGGACTTCGGGAGCCGCGGTCTCCGGTAAGAAGTGGCCGATTCGGGAACTCCAAGCCGCTGAGAATGTTCTTCCATTCCGACGTCGGAGTTCCATCATCCCAGCGAGAGGGTCTGAACATCGGGCCGCCCATAGCAGCGACTGCGGAGGGCTCGGGAGGCCCCGACCACGGGTGAACAACAAAGAACATCAAAGAGGAGGATGACTGAACTTTGGTGCCCTCCCTCACAGTGGGACACGTTTATTCCGCTGTGTGGGGATGTTTATGTTAAGGTTCTGTGTTCCTTTTTATTCGTATGGCTGTATGGTGACCACAAGTTTCACTGTACCAATTGGTGCATGCGACAATAAATGTCTCTTGAATCTTGCATCTTGAAATCCCATTCCGAAGTACAGAGTACAACGGAATTTGGGTGAAACTGGTACAGTAAGAAGGAAGTGCTACACTGCTGGAGTTGCCATCCTTCAGGATGAGATGTTAAACCAAAGCCCTATCAGTAATAAATCCTGGGGTGGAAGATTCCAACCTTCACGTGGTCCGCCCTGTTTCGACTAATGCAATCAACTCGACGTGCACAAACGGAAGATCAAATAGAACAAGTTGTCCAACAACTTTAGGATGTGCACGCCACACGGAAGAAGAAGAAGAAGTAATAAATCCCACGGTAGTATTTTAAAGCAGAGCAGGGAATTACCTTTGTTAGTCCACATAATATTTATCCCTCATTCAACATTTCCAAACAACAGTACCTTTTTCCTGTCCGTGTGAACTTTCTGTGTGAAAGCTGGTCATTATAGTTTTATATTATCTTTATGACTAAACTTCAAAATAAATACTTAACTAATAAGGAATGTGAATGGTCCCTTTTCATAGTATTAATGTGAACAATTGCATTCTACAGATTCTCTTCCAGTTAGGGAATCCAAAAAAAAATCCTTTCTGCTTCTTTATTAATTCTTTACTGAAGAATTATTTCCCATTTACTGGCCAGTTTGATGCCACATTCTTCACTGTGATGTTCAACAGTCACATAAGTCCTCTTCATGTACCATGGGTCTCTTAAATGGAATACTCCTTCTGAAGCTGCAACATGGAAATATTGCACAGTTTAATGGTACACATGTATACGGGTGGTGCCACCAGCAGTGGCTGCCTCACCAACAGTCTGTATGTCCTTTCTTCTTTTCTGTTATTTTTAGTATGTATCAAAGTATGCTTTTGTGTTCCTTGGTTTGTTTTATGTGGGGGGGGGGGGGGGGGGGCAGGGGGGGGTGGGGTGGGGGAAACTTTGTTCAAATCTCTTACCTCGACGTAGATGCCATTTTTTTCCGTATCATATCTCCGTCCCCACTGCGGCCTAACATCATGGAGTTGGCGGCCTTTCCTGGAGACCGACCCGGCGCTCCAAAAGGCGGGAATCTGCGGGACTTTTAACATCGCGGAGCTTGCGATCCCTTTGCCGGGGATCGAAGGTCCAACTGCAGGGCCTGTGGACTTTAGCATCTTGAAGCCCACGGCCTCTGGTGAGAAAAGGTCGACTCGGGAACTCCATACCGCGGAGAGTTTCAACCGCCCTGACGCGGGAGTTTCGATCGCCCCGACGGGGACTTCGATCGTTTGCTGTGGGGGCCCGACTGTGGATGGTTTGACTGCCCCGACTGCGGGAGAACAAAGAGGAAGAAGATTGAACTTTATTGCCTTCCATCACAGTGAGGAATGTGGAATCCACTGTGGTGGATGTTTATGTTAACTTTTATGTGGTTGGTGTGTCTTGTTGCTTTTCACTTCGTATGGTTGTATGGTAACTCAAATTTCACTGTACCTTTACTGGTACATGTGACAATAAACTGACCTTGAAACCTTGAAACCTTGAAGTCTGAGAACACTTTTGTTTTGGCCACATAATATCTCGTTTAGTTTAGTTTAGTTTAGAGATACAGCGCGGAAACAAGCCTATTAGATCGGTTCACACCGACCAGCGAATCCCATACACTAGCACTATCCTACACACAATACAATATAAATTTATTCGTTACATGTGCCAACTAAGGTACAGTGAAATGAATTTGCCTTGCAGCGATGCAATTGAAAAAATAATACACAATACACAATAGAATTTAACATAAACATCCACCACCGCATTCTTAACTGTGGTGGAAGGCAACAAGGTTCAGTCAGTCCTCCTCCTTTGTTCATCTGTGGTCAGGGCCATGAACCTTCCGTAATCACCGCTACTGACAGCTGGATGTACAGGCCCTCTCGTTGGGATAATCGAAACTCCGACGTCGGGACGGTCGAACACACTCCGTGGCTTGGAGTGTCCGAATCGGCCACTTTCATACCGGAGACCACGGATCAGGATGTTATTGGCCGCAGGCCGGCAGTCGGAGCTCTTCTCCGGTGATTCACAGCAAGGAATCCCAGGCTCCAGATGGTAAGTCCATGCCCCGCCCGCGGCTAGAAGCTCCGCAGACCACAGCCCCGTGAAGCCAAAGTCACCAGGCCAGCGATCGGAGCACTTCTCTCTGGCGAACCCCAGCTAGGGTTCGCCCCGCTCTGCGATGGAAAAGGTCACGCTGCGCCCGCTGCTGAAGCTCTGGGCCTGACTCCAGGAAAGGCCGCTCCAATCCAAGCTGTTAAGCCACGAGAGGGGAGGCGGAGAAGCAACATGCAAAAAATCGCCTCTTCATCGAGGAAGTGACTGAAAAACGGTTCCCACTTTTCTCCCCCACCACCCCCCACATAAGACATACTGAGAGACACTAAAACAAACATTTGGATATACTAAAAAAAACAAAATAAGGCGAAATAACGAACACGCTGCTGGCAGGGCAGCCGACTCGCAGTGCCCCCAATCAAGGGTCTGAGCTATAGAAAGAGAATGGGCAAGCTAGGAGTCGATAATTCCTTGGAGTGCAGGAGGCTAAGGGATTATTTTATAGAGGTGTTCAAAATCATGATGGGAATTGAAAAGGTGAAATTGATAGAGGAATCAAGAACCAGAGCACATACTTTTCAATACAATACAATCACTATGGACAATTTACAATCTTTACCGAAGCCAATTAACCTACAAACCTGTACGTCTTTGGAGAGTGGGAGGAAACTCACATGGGAAAAGTACCCGGGGAAAAACCCATGCGGTCACGGAGAGAGCATATGAACTCCATACAGACAGCACACGTAGTCAGGATCGAACCCGGGTCTCTGGCGCTGTAAGGCAGCAACTCTACCGCTACACTGCTGTGCCTCCCCTAGGTCCAAATGAATCATGAAATGGCATTGACTCTATCTGTAACTTTTATTCATTTGGTCCAGGTGTTCAACTGGAGAATGGCTGCCAAATCCAAAAGATGTAATTTTTGGAATCCGGATAGAAATCTTATTATATTAAGTTTTGATTTCAAATAAAATGTACATATTCAACATTGCTGACCCATGACTTGCTTCTTCATTACTGAAAGCGTAAATGATACACAGGAATTTTAATTTTCTATCCTACGCCTCTTCAGCCGAGATATACATTTTCTATCCTCTGTGGAAATTGATTATAAATCCATCCTGACACTAGGAAAGCGTAAGACACCATTCATTGAGAAACGAATTGCAACATTGTAGAAATTTTGAGTTCTTCTTTACCATTAGAGCAAATGATTCAGATTAAGCACCATTGCACATCACAGGTACTGTATATGAAAAATAGAATTGATTAACAACAACCAGTACATATTAATTCCATATTAATATCTCAGCATTGAGTTTGAACATTTCACAGAAGGGTGACTTTTATTATATCACTGAAGTGTACTTAATGGCAGTGAGAGAAAAAGAAAAGGCCAACCAAAGAGCAGTGCTGAACTACTATTTACTTCTTTGATGACCCTCAGTTTATTCTTAATCGGACTTTGCTGGCTTTACCTTGCACTAAACGTTATTCCCTTATCATGTATCTATACATTGCGAATGCCTCGATTGTAATCATGTATTGTTTTTCTGCAGAGTGGTTAGCACACAAAAAAAAAGCTTTTCGCTGTGCCTCGGTACACGTGACAATAAACTAAACTAAACCTAAATCATTTGGAAGTACATATCAGCTAAATTCTGTCCAGGATGTACCCATTTTTGTGGTGGTGAAAGTAGTATAGATCCTTAGGATCATAGAATTACACAGCATGGAATCATGACCAACTCATCATTCATGCTGGCCAAGTTGCCGAACATGGCTTGTTCCATTTGCCTGTGTTTGGCCCATATTCTTCAATTACAAAAAAAAGACACAAATTGCTGGAGTAATTGAGCCGGTCAGCTAGCGTCTCTGGAGAACACGGACAGATGATGTTTTGTCACATATCTGTCTATCTGAACCGGCACTTTTGTGGAACTATGCATCTGTACCCATAGATCTCTCTGTTCCACATCACTTCCCAGGGCTCCACCATTTTCTATGCAAGTCATGCCCGATCAAAATGCCAACTCGCACTCTAAAATTCTATCTAACTTTCCTTGGCCCACCTTACCTGCTGTAAACCTAGATACCCTTCCTCAATGTCCACTATACCAACCAATTTTTGAGTAATCTGCAAATTTACTAAAATGTTAACTTTCGTGATATCCAGGATGCAACCTGGTCTGAATTTATAATACAATTGGTAAATTCAATACTTTTCTTACAAATTTTGCAGTTAAGTTTAGTTTATTGTCTTGTGGTACCCAGTCAATGGAAAGACTATACATGATTGCAATCGAGCCATCCACAGTGTACAGATACCCGATACCATGTATTTTGGGATGCCAAAGTAATCTGACTATTGTTGCTAATGGTCTTGACATAAATTGCATTGCATCTAAGATGAAGAGAAAATATGAAGTTTAATGTGAATATCTAGATGTTGCTATGTGAATAGCGTTACCTGGCAATTACATTCCCCAAAACAGCATTTTGCTACCAACATCACATTAAAATTGAATGGCATAATTTCTATTACATTTTCATTGTAGGTGGAAGCTCGGCTTGCTAGGTTTAAGTACCCTTTTAACAAGATCCTAAGTGTTATTTATGGTCAACTCAATCTCCGTGCACAGAATAATACCTATTACAACTGTGAAATCTCATTTCTTAAGGTGTTAATTGTTGGAGATTTAAAAAAAATAGGCTTTAAAATTTTCTTTCCCTTTTTGTTTCTAATCTTAATTGTTGTTCACACTTAATTCAAGCTTCCTTGAGTCAAATTGTTATTTTAAAATGTGATTTAATAACCTATCATATTTAACCTTAGTTCAATTAGTCCTTGCGTTGTTTATTTTCACTTGGACATGTTAAGATATATAAGTACTTCATTTCCCTCTGCTTTTATTTTCAGGGAATTGCTGCAGTAATATTTTAAAGACTTATCCATTTAACCTCAAGTCAACACGAATAGATATTCAAAGATGCAAATGTGTTGTTACAACAACAAAAAATGTACAGGACGGAAGAACCAAGCTTCTAGCTAGCTGAACTAATTATTGAAAATTCATTTGATTTAGTGGCTTTAACGTTCCATCAGTGTTAAATCACCATGACAAAGATTTGTTATACAGTGGTATCCATTCATTTCTCTCACATAGTTTCTTCCACAAAACCCTTCAGCCCTCATACACATTGTCCAAATCTTTATGTGGCCAGTGTATGATTTATTTCGACCTACCACCATCACTAAATTAAACCCCGTCCAAACTAACTCCTAATCAATGCCGCTTCCATTCTCTGCCCAATTTTTTGACTTGTTTTTGTATGTTTAAGTCTATAACCCTTTGCGTGGACAGTTTGAGTCATCAGTCTGTAGAAGGGCCCCGCTCATTTCCCTCCACAGATGCTGCCTGATCCACTGAGTTCCACCAGCACATTGTTTTTAGTATCGGATGAAACCTGCTAGCATGGGACTAAAGGCACATTTGAACAAAGAGACGTTTCTGAACCAAGAAATCTAAATTATAATAATGAACCAAATTAGATGCAGAAGGAGAAATAAAGTGAGGTAAAAAAAGATTTGATTAAAAGATAGTAAATTAAGTGCAGGACAAGGTTGCAAAGTGACACAGCAATTGGGAGCTGCCCCTGTGGAGTTTGCACGCGCTCTCTGTGGTCACATTGTTTTACTCCAGGCACTCTGGTTTTCTCCCACGTTACAAATACTGCTGGTGGGTTAATGGGAGACAGAAGGTACTGCAGATGCTGGAATCTTGAGTAAAGCACAAAAGTGCTGGAGTAACTCAGCAAGAGGGCTTCCTGAGGTGCCGTGGCGCCCGCCTGTAGGCTCGTTGGTTGGCGGGACAGGAAACCCGCCCGAAGGCTCGTCGGAGCCCACCTGAAGGCTCACAGCCAGTGGGACCTCAACAAGTCCGCAGTACCTTGCCCGTAGGCTCGACGGTTGGCGAGATCGAGAACCGACCAGAAGGCTCTGCAGGTGGCGTAACCGTGAGTTCGCTGAAGAAGTCGGACATGTGGAGCAGGGACCGGTACGAGGGTGAACCAAGGTAATGCCTCCAGGTAGGCTGCAGGAGGGCCCCCCAGGACACAAAGATGGCCGGGCAAGGAGAGGAGAGGGACATCGGTTCACTGGAACTGCTCCAGTACATCGAGAATGCAGGCCGAACAGAACTTTGAATAATGGTGCCAAAAATGGCGGACACCTACATGTGTGATATATGCAAAATGAACTTCACTGTGCGGTTGCATATGTGACAAATATGTGACGCTATTGAACTATTGAGGTCAGGAAGCATCTGTAGAGGGAATTGATTGATGACATTTCGGGTGGAGACCCTTCCTCAGACAACGTGTAATAGGTTGGAAAAGAGGTGGGGAATAAGTCTGGCAAATGATAATTGGAAACACGTAAGGGAAGAGGTAGATGGATCAAAACTAGACAAAAGGATTTTAGATAACGAGAAGAGGAATGAAGAGGGAGAGATATAGGTGAAAGGTGATGGAAGGGGAGGAAAGGGGGTGGAATAGTGGGAGAACTTAATAGTTACCAGGACTTGAGGGCCTGTGCTATGGGGAAGAGGTTGATCCGGGACATTGCTTTGAGTGCAGGAGGCTGAGGCATGTTCCTTTAGAGGTCTACAAAAGCATGAGCGGTGAATGCGCAGATATCCAGCATAAGTGGGGAAGAATCAAGAAGCAGGTGACAGAGGTTTAAGGTGAGAGGGAAAAGATTTAATAGAAACCTAAGAGGCATAATCTTCACACAGAGGGTGGTGGGTATATGGAACGTGCTGCCAGAGGAGTTCGTTGAGGTAGTTACAATAACATTTAAAAGACATTTGGACAGGTACATGGATAGAATGGTTTAGAAGGAATATAGGCCAAATGCAGGCAGGTGGGACTAACATAGATAGGGTATCTTGGACAAGTTGGGCCGAAGGGCCTGTTTCTGTGACCTATGACTGTGACTCTAAATGGTTGCACATCAGGGGGGTTAGGGGAGGGTGGGTTAGCTGGTTCCTGTTAATTGCTTCTAGTGTAGGTGGATGGCAGGAGAATCACAGGGACATTGATAGGCATGTGAAAGAAAATGGCTCACACAGAAATAAATGGTGGAAATGAGAATGAAGGGAATGCTGTGACTAGCATCGCCCCAATGGGCTGAATGGCTCCCTGTATGTTGCAAAGAAAAGATAGAACCATTTTGTTTCATACTCCAACAACAGTTCAAACCTGATGGAATGAAACAGTGCATCTGGAACAATTTGTTATCAGTCCTAATACGATTGCCTTGCAATTTTCAACGATATTATGCTGATAAAAACAGTACTCAAACTTGATATACTTTATAAATATTATCACAGCACAGGAACTTCATTCCATTCAATACATTGAAATGGTCAGGCAGATGGCAAGATGCCATTTTCACACGGTTTCTATGATGAATTTTAGGTTTCCACTTGCACTGCACATTTGCTCTGGGTAAAATTGTTCATAAAAAACACTGAGTTACATTACCCTGATCAGTAGTTTAACAGTAACTTTGACTTGTAAGGTAATGCAATTCTTCTTAGCAATGAAATTATTTAAACATGAGTAGATATGTCCGAGTACTAAGATAGGGTGGTAGATAGATAGGGTAGTAAAGAAAGGGTGGGTAGATAGATAGGGTAGTCAAGGGTAGATAGATAGGGTAGTAAAGAAACGAGTAGATAGGGTGGTAAAGAAAGCCTTTGGTGTGCTGGCCTTTATAAATCAGAGCATTGAATATAGGAGTAGGGAAGTAATGTTAAAATTGTACAAGGCATTGGTAAGACCAATTCTGGAGTATGGTGTACAATTTTGGTCTCCTAATTATAGGAAGGATGTCAACAAAATAGAGAGAGTACAGAGGAGATTTACTAGAATGTTGCCAGGGTTCCAGCAACTATGTTACAGAGAAAGGTTGAACAAGTTAGGTCTTTATTCTTTGGAGCGCAGAAGGTTAAGGGGGGACTTGATTGAGGTCTTTAAAATGATGAAAGGGATAGACAGAGTTGACGTGGATAAGCTTTTCCCATTGAGGGTAGGGAAGATTCAAACAAGAGGGCATGACATGAGAATTAAGGGACAGAAGTTTAGGGGTAACGTGAGGGGGAACTTCTTTACTCAGAGGGTGGTGGCTGTGTGGAATGAGCTTCCAGCAGAAGTGTTGGAGGCAGGATCGATTTTAACATTTAAAAGTAAAGTGGATAGGTATATGGACGGGAAGGGAATGGAGGGGTATGGTCTGAGTGCAGGTAGATGGGACTAGGGGAAAACAAATGGTCGGCACGGACTGGAAGGGCCGAGAGGACCTGTTTCCGTGCTGTAATTGTTATATGGTTATATGGTAGGATACTAAGTGACCTATTAAACTTACTGTGTTATGGAAAAATCGCCTCTATTCCTCTGAAAGTGCATTGCCTGTCACATTAGGAAAGTTTATAAAAAGAAGGTATCCAGGATATGTTCCTGAAGCAATAATAGTTATAGTTCATTGTTTTACTTTCACATTGCTTACTTCCTCTGAACACTGGACATTACTAAAGAGATAAACTTGAAGTTAGACAAAAATGTTGGAGAAACTCAGCGGGTGAGGCAGCATCTATGGAGCGAAGGAAATAGGCGACATTTCGGGTCGAGACCCTTCTCCAGCATTTTTGTCTACCTTCCAGTAACGTATGTTTAGTTGAGTTGAGTTTAGAGATACAGCGTGGAAACAGGCCGTTCGGCCCACTGGTCCGTGCCGACCAGTGGTCCCTGCACACTAACGCATTCCTACACACGCCAGGGGCAATTTTACAAGCTTGTACGTATTTGGAATGTGGGAGAAAACCGGAGATCCCAGAGAAAACCCACGCAGGTCACGAGGAGTATGTACCAACTCCGTACAGACGGCACCCATAATCAGGACCAGACCCATGTTTCTGGCTCTATAAGGCAGCAACTCTACCACTGCGCCACCGTGCTGCACATACCCGCAATGATAACATTTGAACGATTCTGAAGGTGTGACTTTTCATTTTGGAATGCTTAACACTCAAGCAAGTGATGCTGCTTCAACAAGTGCACTAGAACCTACTGCAAATAATACAGCAGGTTAATATAATGAGGTATGAAACTTTAAATACAGGAATAAAAAACCTGAATCTAAGTGAAATTGTGGATTTGCATAGGTCACTGCATAGAACCCAAATGGGTGTTATATTTAATGAACTTAACCTGATCATACAAGATATGTATTTTTATATTTAATTAGTTCCAAAACTTCACCTCATCATGTCATCATGCCACACATCATCCCGAATTGGAAATATGTTATGAACCCAGAGAGGTCCAAATCCAGGAACTGCCTTCCTAACAGCATGGTTTTAGCACCTTCATCAAATGAAGTGCAAGAATTAAATTACGTGGCTTATCACCATCTTTTCAAGAACATTTAAGAATGAGCATTAGAAGGATTAGAATGTTTAGAAGGATGAGGGGGAATCTCTTTGAAACCTATCCAATAATGAAAGGCCTAATAATGAAAGAGCGGATGTGGAGAGGACAATTTCCAGTAGTGGGATAGTCTTGGACTACAGGGCACAGCCTTAGAGTAAGAGGTAATGGAGATGCAGAGGAATTTCTTTAGCCAGAGTGTGGTGAATCTGTGGAATTCATTGCGTCATTGAGAGTATTTTTAAAACAGGGATTGATAGGCTCTTGGCTGGTAAGGGTGCCAAAGGCTATGGGGAGAAGGCAGGAGAATGGTGCTGAGAGGGAAAAATAAATCAGTGGTCGAATGGCGGAGCAGACTCGATGGGCCGAGTGGCTTAGTTTTGCTCCTATGTCTTATGGGTCTAAATCCTGAGCTTTCCAGAAATGGCCACATCCCATCAGTGAATGAAAAATGCATCCCTCTGCCCGAACATATCGCAGCCCACAATGATTGACTTTCTCTCATGTCATGGAGCATAATTGTGAATATTTGCTTCCTCAAACATTCTATTTAAATTACATGCATCATGTTATCAAAGCATTTAACAAGATATGTAATATTACTCATAACGCAGCTGTGCAGACAATTTAACAGATGCAACCTTTTATCCTCAGCCAACCTACTGTTCATGTGTCTGTACATCTTCATAAATATTATGAGAGCATGATGATATTTGCTGGATGACAAAGTGTGAGACAAGGAAAAGCTTCTGGACTATCCAATTCTCTCCTTCCGTGTATTATATGCATTGCTAAACAATTTTTCAACCTTGAGAAGTATGAACTGGTGGCTAATATACCACACATGAAACGTCCTCATTTTTTTTTCATTCTTTTCTAGATTAACGTGTGAAGATTTGATATCCTTACACATAATACACATATGATTATGTATTTAATGACATGTTACATTAAAATATTCAAATGGGTCTTACAATAAATACAAGGAGGCAAGGAACTGATATTGATCTTGGGCAGAGATCATTATAAATTTCATGAATTTTTGGGAAATAATTTATATGGTATCAGATCAGGTATTAATGGTATTAGATCAGGTGCCATTGAGTATACTGCTATAAAGCTATTTGTCTGTTATTCCAGGGTTGTACTCCACACATCTATGAAAATAATTTTTATCACATTCCTCCAGTGCCTGATGAAAGCAGAAGGATTAAGAAAATCAAGTGGTGAATCCATTTAATGGGAAACAAAGCCTCTGACCTCTGATAGATAGACACAAAATGCTGGAGTAACTCAGCGGGTCAGGTAGCATCTCTGGAGAAAGGGAATAGGTGATATTTCTGGTCAAAACCCTTCCGCAGAAGAAGGTCTGAAGAAGGGTCTCAAACCGAATCATTACCTATTCCTTCTCTCCAGAGATGCTGCCTGACCTGCTGAGTTACTCCAGCATTTTGTGTCTATCTTTGGTATAAACCAGCATCTGCAATTCCTTCCTACACACTCTGACCTCTTATGCCCATTGTATTTATGTGACTAATCCAGTTAACTTTCTGGTCTATGGTGCCCTCCTTCTCCCCACTTCCAGAAAGTTAGCGATCAGGAAATAAAGAGGAGGTAGTATTTCACCAAATGAACCTCAGACTGTCCATGGATAAAATATTTTTTTAATTGCCATCCCTTCAAAACACAGCAACATAAGCAAAGAATCCCTTATGTTTTCATCGTTTAGTTTAGTTTATTGTACTGAGGTACAGCGAGAAGCTTATTGTTGTGTGCTCTTCAGTCAGCGGAAAGACTATACGTAATTATAATCAAGCTGTCCACGGCATACAGATACAGAATAAAGGGAATAACATATAGTGCAAAATAAAGTCCAGTAAAGTCCAAACAAAGATAGTCCAAGGGTCTCCAATGAGGCAGATGATAGCTCAGGGCTGGTCTCCAGTTGCTGGTAGGATGGTTCAGTTGCCTGTTAAAACACCACATTTTAAGGCAAGAAGACAAAGGCAAGCAAAGGAAGTGATATGGAGTAAATCTACAGAAACCACTAAATTACTCCCTTGAAGTGTTTGATTACTTAACCATGCCTGAATAGACCGGGGGTGGCATGGTGGCGCAGTGGTAGAGTTGTTGCCTTACAGCACTTGTAGCGCCTGAGACCTGGTTCGATTCCGACTACGGGCGCTGTCTGTACAGAGTTTGTACATTCTCCCCGTGACCTGCGTGGGTTTTCTCCGAGATTTTTGGTTTCCTCCCACACTCCATGGACGTACGGGTTTGTAGGTTAATTGGCTTTATATAGTGTAAATGATTGTCCCTAGTGTCTTAATGTGTTGGGATCGCTGGTCAGTGTGGACACGGTGGGCCGAAGGGCCTGTTTCAACACTGTATCTCTAAACTAAACTAAACCAAACTAAGCATTAGCTGATGTCATGGACATGGCAGGGTACAGGATGTTTTGGTCTTGCAGGGTTTGCGGGGATGACTTCAGACCAGAGGAAGCACTTTTTCCTATCGGGAGAAATAATGAGCTGCCTCTTTTGCCCCGAGAACTAAAGGAAAAGATTTATCTTTTTGTACCTTGTCTTGCTCTGCTCTGTGATGGGTTGTCTTGGGTTAAATTTGCAGTAAAGTACTGATGATACAATTAAACTATACATGGGTTGTATTAAGGGTCCTGCCAGATTTGGCTCAGTATCCTTGATCTGAGGGCGGATAAATAGCTTAACATATTTCAACTCAGCCAGGTGCATTAGGTTACAATTGAGTATTTGTCCCAATTCTCCCTCCGCACCATAGAAAATCTTTCAATTATGAGACCAGTTGGTCCAATAATTTTAGTTTTTCTCAAAGAAGGGAACAATTTTCTGTTACATGTGATAAAACGATTGAATGAATTTTACTGAGAAGATATCAGGTTTGAGTGTTTCCACCACAATAAGAATAATTGTTTTCTTATTCTCCACTTATGCATGATACTTATAGCATTCATTGTTTATATGCAAATATCTCGGTAACCTGGCCTTCCTATTTTTGCGGCTAACCAGTACTTTGCATCTTGCAGTGTAGCCTCTGTATTTTTGTTCATGAAGTCTTCTGCGGACAGTGGTCATTGACAAATCCACACCCGACTCCTGAAGAGTGTTTCAGATAGCTGTTTGGGGCTTATTCTTTATTATAAAGAGAATTCTTCTGTCATCAGCTGCGGAGGTCTTCCTTGGCCTGCCAGTCCCTTTGCGAATAGTAAGCTCACCAGTGCTCTCTTTCTTCTTAATGATGTTCCAAACAGTTAATTTTGGTAAGCCTCAGGTTTGGCTGATGTCTGAAACAGTTTTATTTCTCAGTCTCATAATGGCTTCTTTGACTTTCGTTGGCACAACTTTTGTCCTCTTGTTGATAAACAGCAATAAAAGTTTCCAAAGGTGATGGAAAGACTGGAGGAAAGACTAGGTGCTGAGAGCTCTCTTATACCTGCATTAAGGAGGCAATTAAACACGCCTGAGCAGTTACAATACCTGTGAAGCCATGTGTCCCGAACATTATGGTGCCCTGAGGGTACACAAAAGGCTGGAGAAACTCAGCGGGTGCAGCAGCATCTAAGGAGCGAAGGAGATAGGCGACGTTTCGGGTCGAGACCCTTCTTCAGACCCGACCCGAAACGTCGCCTATCTCCTTCGCTCCTTAGATGCTGCTGCACCCGCTGAGTTTCTCCAGCCTTTTGTGTACCCTCGATTCTCCAGCATCTGCAGTTCCTTCTTTAAAACATTATGGTGCCCTGAAATGGGGGAACTATGTATAAACACAGCTGCAATTTCTACATGGTGAAACCAAAATGTATAAAAATGGCCTTTAATAAAATCGGACAATGTGCAATTTAACCACATGTGATTCTTTCTATTACAATTCTCAAATTGTGGAGTACAGAGGCAAATAAATAAATGATGGGTCTTTGTCCCAAACATCATGGAGGGCACAGTATACAGCATCAGCCGAGTAGTTTAGAGATACAGCGCTGAAACAGGCCCTTCGGCCCACCGGGTCCACACTGACAAGTGATCCCCGCACATAAACACCATCCTACACCCACCAGGGACAATTTTTTTATATTTACCAAGCCAATGAACCTATAAACCTGTACGTCTTTGGAGTGTGGGAGGAAACCAAAGATCTCGGAGAAAACCCACGCAGGTCACGGGGAGAAGGTACAAACTCCGTACAGACAGCACCTGCAACCGTGGTCGGGATCGAACCCGGGTCTCCGGTGCTGCATTCACTGTAAGGCAATAACTCTACCACTGCGCCGCCATGACCAGTACATTCATGGGTTCCAATGTCTCATGTTAAAATGTATTTCATTTCTCATTGCCCCCTTCTTGATGTTTGCTTTTGGGGGAAGCCATTATTTTTAGAACTAAATAATGCATCCCAATGACGCAGGATCCAATGTTATCTAGATTTTGAGGCAACATAAAGAAACATCAAATGCTTTCAATTTTCCTGAAAGAGACTCATCTTTTTTATTTTACAATCTGATTTAACGCTATTAACCATTTTCTTTACACAATTTAATTACACAACTGACCTGATAACTGCAGAAAATTGGATAACAGGTGTGGTGTCGTGTGAGGTTATTTGCATCATTATATGCTTAAATCTCGCATTCCTTTAAAACTGGTAGCTGGATATATTAAACTATGAGCACATGTCTAGCCACTATTGTCGGGACTGGTTTTAGTGATTTGCACACCAATGGTTAATTAAACAGTAAATCCCTTCCAGCTACTGCCATGGCTACATGCAATATTTAGTACGTGTAGTGTTGCTCACATCACAAAAGATCTATTGAGATTATTCAGTCCAAAACTTGAAAGATGAACATTTGAAAACTGAACAATGTTGTAAGATATCTTATATACATCTAATAAACCATGTCAAATAAAGCTATTAATTCAGGATGTATACTGGTGTTCTTGCAACAAAAGAGTCTGATGGTATCAAAATAACAAATTATTTTTAATGATCTTCAGAACAGATGCCAAATACAGTACCAGTATTTCAACAGGGTTACATGTTATTCTTGTGAATCAAGTATGATTAGCTTTCCGATCAACTTAATATAATCTGGGAAATAATCATTGTACAATAGCCTTATTACTTTCCTCAAATGTGTTTTGAATTAGAACCTTATGAGTGAACAAAGAAACATAGAATTTTACTGTTAGGTAAAATGCAACGTGGTGTTCTGTATCCAACAAAATGACATTTAATTTTAGGCATTTTTGCACCTCCTGTTTTTCACTTTAAAACAACAGCCGTGTTTGTTTGACATTGATGTCTTTTGGTCCTCCTCACAAAAGATTTTTAAAATCTTGAATTTATGTTTCACTGTCCACAGCAGCAGAGGAGCTTGAGGCATCTTTCAACCAATGACATGCTCCTGAAGGGTGAAGAAGGATTGCTATAATGTGGGAAATGTTACTGCCAAAGTACACACAGTGAGGTCCCAAAAACTGACATGTAAAGTGATCAGCTTACCAGTTTAAACGCAGGACTGGGAAAATAGCGACCGGGTTACCTGGAATAACCCTTCATCACAAACTGCGGTAGGAAATTTCACAGCCACCTGAGAGAGTTTTGATGTCTCAATTTGACATTGCCACCCTGGGGAAGAGTTGTGGTCAACCGCTGGAACGCAGAAGCATCTGACTCAGAGGTACTACCACTTGGGCCATAGCCAAAATCTGTAATATGTCAACGCTATGTTGGCAAGAATTTTCTACGTTCATGCTTAATCTATGTTCATGCTTAATCTACATCTTCCACTCCTTTCCAAAACAACCAAGGTAAAGTTATTTTCATAATCTATTTGAACAAAAATACTTTCCTTTGTGTACAAAGTATCCCCTTATGAAACCTTGGTGTCGATGAACATAAGGGGCAACAGATTCAAATAATTTCTCCAGACATTTCCTCATGTTAATCCATGTGAGGATTCTCAGCAACACCTAGCCATCCGTCCTCATCATGATGTACTTCAAATTAGCCAAAAATACAGTGTGCAATAATTAGGATGAAGGATAACAACCAAAACAACTCCCAGTGTTCACCGTTATTTGTAGCACTGTCTCTATGCATGTCATTCATTTTCAGATATCCAGTGTAACTTACAATAAAAAAGCACTAAACTATTGAATATTTTTTCTGGTGTTGATTCATGTAAAATTGGTCTGAAGGGAAATTTTGCCTTCTGCTCATTAATGCTCATGCAGAAGAACAGTTCTTCATAAAAACACCGCCGAGGACTAAATTGTTTCTGAAGGCTTCATTAACCTTGAGCGTGTCCCTGGAAATAGTGGCTATATCCGTGGTCATTTTCCAAAATTCTTTAGACTTGAGTACATCCTACTAATTGGAAGGTAGTATATATAATTTCACATTTTTTTAAAAGGAGGAGGAAGTGAAAACAGAGAATTACAGATCAGTATATTGAACTTCTGCTGTGGGAAAAGTGCCAGAATCAATTAACAATGCAATAGCAGAACGCTTGGAATTGGACAAAGATAAACACCATGAAACTGAACACCATATCCACTGGTTTTCGGAAGGATACTATTTTTTTTTAAATGGAACTGGATGAGGGAGAATAGATAAGTGACATGGCGTTCAGATTTTCAGAAGGGTTTTCCACCTAAGGATTCAGATGTAGGGGAAAATCTTTCAAAGGAATCTGAGGGGTAGCTTTTTTGCACAAAGGGTGGTGGGTGTATGGAACAAGCTGCCAGAGGAGGTAGATGAGGAAGGGGCCATCGCAACGTTTAAGAAACAATTAGGCAGGCACGTGGATAGGACAGGTTTAGAGGGATATGGGCCAAACACAGGCAGGTGGGACTAGAGTAAATAAGGTCATAAGTGATAGGAACTGAATTAGGTCATTCAGCCCATCTAGTCTACACCATTCAATCATGGCTTATCTATCTCTCCCTTCTAGCCCCATTTTCCTGCCTTCTCCCCATAACCCCTGACACCCCGTACTAATCAAGAAATGGGACATGTCGTGGGCAGGTTGGGCCTGTTTCCACACTGTATAACGTTATGACTCTAGGGGAATGGTTTGCAAAATAAATGGTCCTCTTCTGGATTATAAGTGTAATAAGTGTAACGTTGTAGGGATCCCAATTATTCACAATATACATATATCAATAATTTGGATGAAGAATTAAATGTACCTCAGTTTGGAATCAACACAAACCTTCAGCTTCTCACGTCTGCTCTGCTATTTAAGATGACCTCATGTGATCTATTTTACTTGGTGCCACCTTCTTGCATTAGCCCCAATTCCTTGAGTCATTTAACATAAAAAAATCTATGAATCCCTGTCATGAATATACTCTGTGTCTGACCTACTCAGCCCTTTGGGTGGAAAATTCCAAGATTCAGTACCCTCAAAATAAGAAGATGTCTTCCAATTGCAGCCCTGATTAGCAGCCTCCCTATTTGGAGACTATGACCCAGGTTCTGGGCTTCTCAGCTAGAGGCAACAGCATCTTTGCATCTACCCTCTTAGGTTTCTGAAGAATTTTGTTTGTTTCATTTTTTTCTCCCATCATCTTCTTCCACCATCTTCCCACCACCATTGTGCCACCTATCCATCCGTCTTTTCCCAAACTGTTGCTGGATACATTTACTAATGAAGTCTTCACCCAAGGAGCCCTAACACATAATTGCAAACTGCTGAGATTTGAGATCTTTCCCATGGACCACTGAGAAGATGGTCCTATTTTTTAATTATATTGAGATGCATTAATCTTGAATGAATAAAATATTCATGCATTCATCCATTCATTCCTGTTCTCGGCCCAACTTGAATTACTTCATCCTCTTTGCTTTAAATTTTCTGCCTTGTCCATCCTTCATATGATCATTCTCCAAGCTTTCCATTCGCTTCTTTATTTTCCTCATAGCTATTACTGAGGTAACAAACAATCTACTGGAGGCTCAGCAGATTGAGTTGCCTTTCTAGGGGGAAAGGAATGATAGCTCTTTCAGGTCAAAACCCTGCATCAAAACTAATGCAGTATTTCGACCCAAAACGTTGACCATTTCTTCCCTCCGCAGATGCTGATGACCTATTGAGTTACTATAACAGATTGTTTGATGCCCCAGATTCCAGCATCTTGCGTCTCTTTCTGAGGTAGTCTGTGAACAAGTATCTGGAACAGCTGCATTGACTCCAACAACCATCTTGATCATGCTTATAAAATAAAACTATAATAAGGTGTCTGCTCCATTCTTCCCTGAGTGTTTTCATCCAACTTTCCACGATTGTACCCATTTCTATTCCTTCCTGAATGTTCCACAATATTCTATCTATCAACCTTTTATGGATAATTCTATTTCATTTTTACAACTCCAATGCAATACCACTATATTATATCTTATATATAATAATATATATATATATATCTATATATATATATCTTCCCCTCTCTTCCATCTTTATGAACAGTGAAAGGACTGTTCCCATTGTAACACCCCAATTCATCCTTCTATCACCTTTGACAGATACTCCACTTCATGTCCTCTGTTGCTCCTTTCCCACTGACATCCACATTATCCAAGAGGCAAATCCTCCAGTCTCATGTCAGGTTTTCCAACTCTGTGTGCCACGTTCTGTGATGCAATGCATTCTCCTCATTAATGAAGAGGCCCAAATGCTGATTGAACGTCTGTTTCGTTGAACACCTCCACATAAACCATAGTGTAGTGACCGCTTATCTTTTTAATTTCCCACCACACTCCAACTCTGCCCTCAACCTCCAGCATAGTCCTGATGATGCTGAACAAAAGTGCAAGGAAAAGGCACCTGGCTCTACAAGTTCTATCATCTGGTGCATGGTCTGTGTGATACAATTTGAATGAAGTAGCGCCAAGAAGAAAAATTGGGGACTAAATATATGGATGGCAAAGTGCACAGTTTTCCCTCCAGATCTTCTGTAAGTCTGATGCATGGTATATATAGAAGAATTGGTACAGCATGGAGGATGCAGCTGTAGAGTTGATGCATTAGAGATCCAGGTTCTACCTTGACCACAGGTGCTGTCAGCATGGAGTTTGTATGTTCTCCCTGTGGCCTGCGTGGGTCTTCGCCGGGAGCTTAAGGATCCTCCCACATTCTAAAGACGTACAGGTTTGTAGGTTAATTAGCTTGGTAAAATTGTAAATTGTCTCTAGTGTGTGTAGGATAGAGTTAGTATGCGGGGATCGTTGGGCGGCGCAGACCTGGTGGACCAAAGGGCCTGTTTCTGCACTCTATCTCTAAACTAAACTAAACT
This sequence comes from Okamejei kenojei, assembly GCA_035221665.1. NCBI lineage: Eukaryota > Metazoa > Chordata > Chondrichthyes > Rajiformes > Rajidae > Okamejei > Okamejei kenojei. The sequence continues at coordinate 15,808,266 of CM069133.1, forward strand.
AAACTAAACTAAATAAGAACATGTGGAGTAACACATAGCAGCATGCACGGTATGTGTTCTACGCCATTCCTGTGAACTTCTATCAAGCATATACGGCCCATAGATATTTCAGAGCAGCAGGCCTGCCAGCACTTGAGGTTTGCTGTTTTGTAGGCTTAAGGAAAGCAGAGCCCAGACCAGAGCATCATTTCCAGGTTGACCCCTCTTTAACATACAGACTTACCCTTTGCTTTGGCTTTCCCAGGCCCCCAAACCATCTCCACCAGATGACGACTACCACTTCGCCCAAATGTGAACCTTCCCTTTGCCAGTCCCAACTTAATCTTCAGCAAACCACCATCCCATCCTGAATGAAAGCCCAACACTTGTGCTCCAATGGCCAAATACAAATCCCCCCTAGGTATTAAAAACTAATGCCCCTGTCCCACTTAGGCGATTTCTAGGCTTAATTTTAGGCTGTCGCCACAAGGCCGCCAGGGTGGGTCGCCTGTAAGGTCGTGAGTAGTCTCCTCAGTCACCCAAAGAATCGTAGCATTTTTCTGGTCGCCGCTGGATTTTGAAATATTCAAATCTTTTTTGGCGACAATCGGCAACAATTGGCTTGATGCCAATGAGCGTAGCTTGACTTCTCCTGACGTTGGTGCTGTCGTAGGTTGTCGCCAGGATGACGGAGGTTGTCGCCGGTGCTGACTTTGGTTTTTTTTTTTTGCTAATGTATGATTCTATTTCAAATTTCATGTCGAAGGGGGGTCCAGTCGTCGGTTTTTCGGCGACCTGCTACGACTATGACAGTCGCCGGCAGCCGCCTAAAAATAGCCTAAGTGGGACAGGCCCATAACTCTCAAAGTTCTGCTTCCATTCTGACTGAAACCCTACCCTTCCCAAGTCTCTGTCTCCCAGTCACTCGCCCCATCCACTCCCACACACAACCTTATTTCATCCACACCTACACTGGCTGAGGGCACGAAGATTTGTTTACATTAATTCTGTACAGCCGATTTGAAAATGCACACCTTATCTTTAGTTTAGGCCTTTCCGCAGTTCTAACAATACATCTCCTTCATGCTTATATTTGTGTGTGGCAGAAATGGTGGCACCAACAATTCATCTGGCCATATATTAATTCCTCCTTTAGCTGCTAATTCTGGCATTTGATCATTAGCAGACAATTCATCAGGACTGATGTCTGGATTACTATCCCCATGAGGAATGCATTGCAATCATTCCCCTTTCAAGAACTGTGAGGCCTTGCATACTGTAAATCACATGCAAAATATGGTTGTCCAAAATTACTGTTTCAAATTGAATGGAATGATATATGTCACAGATTCTCTTGCACAAACAATGTGAATGTAAGCTTTAAAATTGCGCAATAGAAACTTAAAAAGTGCATAAAAGCACAGGCTCCTAAATTATTTCAAAAAGGTCATGCAAAATCAACATCCCTGTTGCTTTTTCTGACTGGAACTCCCACCCAGCCCGTTTCTCCCCATTCCATCCCATTTCACTGTACCTCACCCCACCTACGTGCTGAGGTGAAAAATGGGTTCCAGTAGTTTCCTGTGAGATTTCAGTGTGAATGTCTTGAGAGCAGACTCCACCAAAGGTAGTTTATATCAGAAATGATAAAGTGCTGTGAAAACAGTGAAGAAGAAATAGCCAGTAACTCATCTCTGATTTTCCCCTTGGTCAAAATTGCTCACAAATCAAGAATACACTGATGGAGCCTGATTAGCAGAAGCCATAAATAACACTATTTAATAAATCTACATTGGACATTTATGGGGAGGGATGAGAGATCAACAGTGTCTGGTTGCTCAGAACTGAGAAGTAACAAATACATTTTGCTGCTCTATTTAAAAACTCTGTGATTTTTGTTTAGAAGGAAATATTCATAAAAACTTAGCAAAGCCTTCACCAAATTAAAACGCTCGACAAACTGCTGTGGAAATAACTAGAAATATCATGAAAAATAATGATTCTCAAATCTCAATAAACATTTTGGCCTGACAAAATGCAGGATAAAAGTTTTTCATTCCAAAGGTGAACATGTCTTCTAAGTCTACTAAGCAAATCAGATTGACACTCTTAGAAGAAAGACCAATTTGTTTTAAAAATTCAGTGTGATTTTTGTTTAACACGACAGTGCAGGGAATATTCATTAAAACTTATCAAAGATCAATTTGCTCTTGGACAAAACGAAACAAGCTATGAAGGGAAAATGTTTGAAAATCCTTCAGATCAGGCAGAAATGAGATTATCGATGAGAATAGGGAAATGTTAAGGATGGAGCAGATTTTAAGTTACTCCAGAATGTGGAATGGCAATGGGAAGGGCGCGATTGCGGAGGGGAAGGAATAAATCAGCAAGCCTCTGATAAGGTGGAGATACAAGGAATTGCTGAAATCCAAAGCAATACACAGTGCTGGAGTACTTCAGCTGGTCAGGCAGCATCTGTGGAGGGAAAGCACAGGCGACATTTCGGGTCGGGACCCTTCGTCAGCCTGATTTTAGTCGGAGGGAAAGTGCCGGACAAGATCAGCAGGGTTGGGACAAAGCCTGGCAAGAAACATAGAAACATAGAAAATAGGAGCAGGAGGAGGCCATTTGGCCCTTCGAGCCAGCACCGCCATTCAATATGATCATGGCTGATCGTCCGCTATCAATAACCCGTGCCTGCCTTCTCCCCATATCCCTTGACTCCACTAGCCCCTAGAGCTCTATCCAACTCTCTCCTAAATCCATCCAGTGATTTGGCCTCCACTGCCCTCTGTGGCAAGGAATTCCATAAATTCACAACTCTCTGGGTAAAAAAGTTTTTTTTCTCAGCTCAGTCTTAAATGACCTCCCCTTTATTCTAAGAGATAGGTAGACACAAAAAGCTGGAGTAACTCAGCGGGTCAGGCAGCTTCTCTGGAGAAAGGGAATAGGTGACATTTCAGGTCAGACATCTGCAGCATCTGCAGTACCTTGCTACATGAGAAATAGGTAGATACAGGTGAGGGGGTGTGATTGGCAGATGGGTAGAGTAAGTGACAAAGACTAGGGTTGAAAAGGAGTCAAAAGGTGTCAGATGAGAGGAGTGAAATCTAAAGCTAAGGGGTGGGGGGAGGGGGAGGCTGGAGAGATTTAATGTTATAAAGCGTGATCATGCAAAGTAAAAGATAGGGAATGAATGGCTCAAGTAAAAGTATAAAAGGCCAGTCCAAAAAAAAAGATGCCAATGTAGAAATAAATAATATGCTGGTACTTTCTATCCAAAACTATGGAAGCAGTAAGCAGTAATTATGATCTGAAATTATTCAATTCATGACTCATTAAGTTTTACGAGAGGAATTAGGACAATATGAGTATGAGACTGAAGTGAAAGTATGGAGGAGAACTGAGGGTCCAGAAGCTCAGGGTCATATTAATGGCCTAAATGCAAGTGCTCAGCAAAGCATTTAACCCAAGTTGTGTTTCCCCGATGTAGAGGAGATTGGAGGCTTGAGCACTAAAGTGCCAGAAGTACAGGAATGTCACTGCTTCACTCAGAACGGAAAAGTGTGTCTGGCACGGAGTTTGGGAAATGAGGAGGTGAAAGTGCACATGTAAAGTCTTTGATGTTGGCATGTCGGTTTAACCTGGTGGTGGAAGCTCTGGCTGTGGATGACTGGGTGGGCTGTTGTTGTTCCTGTTTTACTGCTCGCAGATTGTAATAAAATGTCTTGAAGTGTGAAGTTACATCATTTTTCCATCATTCGGAATCCAGCTAATAGCGTAATAAAAGGAAAGGGAATTCCATTCGAATCTGTTCTTTTCAACAGAACAAGCTTGCAAGTTTGAAAGCACTGCCAGACAGTCTACCTAACGTCATGCAATCAGCGTCACAAGGGAGTGGTCAAAGTCTCCCCAGTTGGTGGTAAAAGAGCAGGGAAGCAATTAAACTCAACCAGCTCCACTTCTGACTCCATTCCCAACATTTTTTTTCAATTTTGTCACCTCTGGCGACAACAGATCTTGGTGGAAAATGGAATTTCATTACGCGACTCCTTCTGGGTTTGGAACTACCCCGATGTCATGGAAGCGGTGCGTAGGAGGAAGGATCACATTGCACTGCCACCCCAGCTAAAGCTGTCAGGGAACAGGGGAACCATTCTAAAATAGGCATAAAAAACCCCTTAGCAGGGACTAGGAAAAGCACTCCTCACCTCAGGCCACCCTCATCCTCGGCCATGGTTTCACAACCTATATCCCCATCCAGATTTTGCATGGGATTTATGTCGAATTTCCCTCTCACATAGAATCACTAGGGGACACTAAAGTTTTGTAATTCACAACTTGTTATTTTTTATAATATGCACTTTATGATGCAAACTACTAACAGGTCTGTGTGAGTACGTAAGAACGATATCCAGCCATTCATGTAAAACCCAGGCTGTGATTCCGAGAGAGCAGGTTTTCTGTCGTTACACCTCTCATTCCATTTAACCAAACTCAGCAGAGTAACAAACATAAATGAACATGTTTTTGATCCAGACGTTTTATTTCTATTCCAGTGTTTTTATTCCAGTGTATTATTTTAATTACCTAATCGCCACAGATGGCATCAGAACAAGAGGTCTTGCTTAACAAATTTGCTGGAATTCTTTGAAGAAGTAAATAGTAGGACAGACAAAGGATTGTCAGTAGATGTTGTTTACTTAGATTTTCAGAAAGCCTTTGATAAGGTGCCACACATGAGGCTGCTAAGGAAGATGAGAGCCCACTGTATCAAAGCACAGATACTAGCATTGAAAGCCGGTTGGCTGGATGGCAGGAGACAAAGAGTGGCAATAAAGGGGGCTTTTTCTGGTTGGCTGCGTGTGATTAGCAGAGTTCTGCAACGGTCGGTGCTGGGGGCGCTACACTTCGTATATTATTGTTGTATATTAATGATTTGGACAAGGGGATTGGAGGATTTGTGACCAAGTTTGCAGATGATAGGAAAATAGATGGAAGGGCAGGTAGTGTAGAGAAACCAGGGACTCTGCAACAGGACTTGGTTAGGTTGGGAGAGTGGGCAGGAAAGTAGCAGATGGAATATAGTGTAGCAAATGGAAGATAGAATATAGTGTAGCAAAGTGTGGAGTCATGCATTTTGGTAGTAGGAATAAAGGCAAAGACTATTTTCTAAATGGGGAGGGAATCCAGAAATCGGAGGTGCAAAGGGACTTGGGATGCTGGTGCGGGATTGCCAAAAGGTTAATCTGCAAGTCAAATCGGTAGTGAAGAAAGCAAACTCATTGCTAGCATTATTTCAAGAGGGCTTTTATAAAAAAAAAGAGATGTAATACTGAGGCACCGGCAAGACTGCATTTGGAATATTGTGAGCAATTGTGGGCACACTTTCTGAGGAAGAATATGCTGGCTCTGGAGAGCGTCCAGAGGAGGTTTACAAGAATGATCTCAGGAATTAGTACGTTAACCTATGATGAGCGTTTGTCGGCACTGGGCCTGTACTCGCTGGAGTTTAGAAGCATGAGAGGGGACCTTATTGAAACATACAGAATAGTGAAAGGCATGGATAGAGTAGAGGTGGAGAGGATGTTTCCACTCGTGGGAGAGTCTAGGACTAGAGGTCATAGCATCAGAATTAAGGGACTTTCTTTTAGGAAGAAGATGACGAGGAATTTCTTTAGTCAGAGGGTGGTGAATCAGTGGAATTCTTTGCCACAGAAGGCTGCGGAGGCCAAGTCAGTGGATACTTTTAAGGCAGAGATAGATCGATTTTTAATTAGTACAGGTGTCAGAGATTATGGGGAGAAGGCAGGAGAATGGGGTTAGGAGAGAGAGATAGGTCAGCCATGATTGAATGGCAGAGTAGGCATGATGGGCCGAATGGCCTAATTCTGCTACTATCACTTTAACAAACAATTGCACACAATTGCAGGTTCTTCTCTAGATTAAGGTTCTTCTCTAGATTAATAAAGGACAGTGACAAGGAATTGTGTAAAGACATAATTTTGATAAGGACTGCAGTTTCTTACACGGTTCCTGAAGGACTGTTGTTACAGAAAGCCTCCCAAGGTTGAAACACATGTCATGAGGTTATACAGCATGAGATAGGCCCTTCAGCCAATTCATCCGTGCCGACCAAGGTGCACCCTCAAAGCTCACCCCGTTTGCCCGCCTTTGGTCCATGTTCTTCTAAGCCTTTCCTAACCATGTTCCTGTCCAGGTGTCTTTTAAAGGTTGTTATTATACCTGCCTCAACTACCTCCTCTGGCAGGTCATTCCTTAAACCCACCATTCTCTGAGTGAAATGGTTGCCGCTCAGGTTCCCATTAAATCTTTTCCTCTCACTTTAAACCTATGTCCTCTGGTTCTGGAGATCACTCTTCCAGACTGAATGGAGAATCTATTATCCAAACTGCGTTTAGTTGTCCAATGTAGACTATTACCACACTAAGCAGAACTGAACCCAGTGAGCTAAATTTGAGGATACACAAATGAATCACAGCTTGGCTTGGAAGGAGAGTTTGAGTACACAGCTTGTCAGGAAGGGAAGATGTAAAGTGGTAAGTATTGCATCGTTAGTGAATGCATGAAGTGCTATGTGAGAGGGAGAGTGCGGAGGGGAACAGTCTCATCAGAATGCCAAAATGGGATGTGAGGGCAAAATGAATCTGAATGAACATCATAATGAAGATACAGGAAGATAGAGGGTGGTCTATTGATTGCGGAGATTTATGGGGTGGAAGGTGAAGATAAGAACGTTGCCCATGCTTAGACAGAAGGGAGAGGTTGGAAGTAGAAATGCAGAAAATAGAGTCATAGAATCAGAGCTGTACAGCACGGAACCAGGACCTTTGGCCCAACTTGTCCATGTTGGCATTTTTGGGCTAGTCCCACTTGCCTGCATTTGGCCCACATTCCTCTAAACCTTTCCTATGCATTGATCTGTCCAAATGTCTTTTGAAAGTCGTAATTGTATCAGCTTCTATAGCTTCCTCTGGCAGCTCATTCTACGCACAGACCATTCTCTGAGTAATGGTTTTCCCCCTCAGTTCCCTCTGAAATCTCTCCCCTCTCACCTTAAGCCTTTGTCCTTTAGTTTTAGAATCCAGCACCTTGGGAAAAAGACTGTGAGTGTTCACTTTATCCTTGCCTCTCATGATCTTGTACTCCTCAGTACGGTCACCCCTCAGCCTCCCACTTGCCAAAGAAAAAAGCCCCAGCCCATGCATGCCCACAAACACAGGGTAGTATCTTGATCAATCTCTTTGGCACTCTAAGGACATCCTTCCTATAACTGGGAGAAGCTTCATTATGATGTATTTGATAGGATAAAATAAGATAAGATACATTTATTTGTCACATGTACCAATTGGTACAGTGAAATGTGTAGTCGCCATACAGTCATACAAATAATAAAGAGCTCAGAACACGATAGTTTTTAACACAGATATCATCACACAGCGGGATTGAAATCCCACCGTGAGGGAAGGCCCTCAAAAATTCAGTCATCCTCCTCTGTTGTCCTCCCGTGGTCGGGGGGCTCCCGAACCCCCCACTGTTGCCATTACAGGCAGCCTGATGTTCAGGTCCTCTCGCCGGGGTGATGGAAGTCCGACGTCGGGACTTGAGGACCTCCTCAGCGGCTTGGACATCCGAGTCAGGCACCTCCTACCGGATTCCGCAGCTCCCGAAATCCACAGGCCGCACTGGGCGGAGATTCAATGCTGGCGGTCCTCGGCAAAGGGCCCCAGGACTCCACGATGTTTTTCAGCGCCGGCCGTGCTGGAACCTCTCCAAACCACAGCTCTGCGATGTTGGAGCAGCGGCCCAACGCTCTGGAGCTCCAAACAGCGATCCAGGTTAGGCATCGCCCGTTCTGCGGTGAATCCAGCGCTGCGCCGCCGCTGTTGAAGCTCTGGTCCGGTCCCCGGCAGGAAAGGCCACGCCAATCCAGGTGGTAGGCCGCGAGGAGGGGGGCGAGGATGCAACTCGGAGAAATAGTCGCGTCCTTGCCAGGAAACGACTGGGAAACAGTTTCCCCCTTACCCTACTCCCCTCCCCCACATAGAAAAGTTAAAGGAATCCCCAAAACAACCTTTCAAATTGACTAAAAATTAAAGAAAAAGATTGAAAAACAAACAGACTGTAGGCAGAGGCTGCCTTCAATGCGGCGCCCCTAGTGGCATTGATGCTGCATTGGGACACCTTGTACAGTTGCAATATGATGTGCCTACTTCTGTACTCAGTACCCTTCCCAATGAAGGCACGCACTTTCTTCACCACACTGTCCATCTGACCCACTTTTAGGGAACCATGCATGAGTAGAATCACATAGTCATAGAGTGATACAGTGTGGAATCTGGCCCTTCAGCCCATCTTGCCCACACCGGCCAACATGTCCCAACTACACTAGTCCCACCTGCCATATGGTTGGTCCTTATCACTCGAAACCTGGCCTATCCATGTAGCTGTCTAACTGTCTCTTAAATGTTGGGATAGTCCCTGCCTCTGGCAGCTTGTTCCATACATCCATGAAAAAGTTATCCCTCAGATTCCTATTAAATCTTTTCCCCTTCATCTTAAACCTATGTCCTCTGGCCCTCGATTCACCTACTCTGGGCATCTATTCCTCTCGTGATTTTATACACATCAATAAGATCATCCCTCATCCTCCTGCTCTCCAAGGAATAGAGTCCCAGCCCACTCAACCTTTCCCTATAGCTCAGACCCTCTAGTCCATGCAACATCTTTGTAAATCTTCTCTGTACCCTTTCCAGCTTGACAACATCTTGCCCAGATCTGGACACAGTGTACTCCCATTTTTCTCTGTACTAAATGGAACAGAACATTTCTGAGTGAAGGGGAAGCCACAATTAGAAAAAGAAAGATGGCACCAGGCATAGATTATTGCAAATGGTCCCGAGTCCCCATAATTAGTGGCAGCATTTGGGTCATTGATGAATCGGTGAACTCTAATTCTCAATTGACAGAAGACACAATCTGTAGAGTGGGATGACAGCAGTGAAATCTTACAGAAGAAGAATTAAAGGGATGATTGACAAATGTATTAGTGATAGCTTGGGGAATATTTTAAATTGTGCAGATTTCACACCTCATGATGAATGGAACAGTGTGGCAATTAGGAAGCCTATACATTCTGACCCTTTAACCCATGTTGATGTTGTTATTATGAGACAAAATACGATTGGAAATTAACATTAGCATTAGACTGAATCATGCCTAGAAGTGTTCAGTCAAGTTTCCCAATCGATGGGGTTTCACCAGAAAAAAACTGTTCAAACGTTACAAAACATGCACTCTAGCACTCATTTCTACAAATGAGCTCCCCCAATCTAATTTCTAGGATATCATACAAAGTTGCTGAAGTGTGGGCTAAACCAGAAAATGCTGGACATACTCAGTAAAACACAAAGTATTTGTGGAGAGAGAACCAGAGTTATAATTTCGAGCTGATAGCTTCTCAACATTCATTGCCAATGCCTTGAACTCTTATCCTTGTGGTAATCTTTTACACTGCATCTATCAAATGGCTTTTTTAAAGCTTGTAATCTTCAGAAAGATCAAGTCTGAATATATTCCAGCTAGTTCTCACCAGCACGCTTTCCTTTCCAACTCTTTACATCAGGAAATCAGGCTCCAGTCAGTACAGATCCTTCTCATGAAATGCAGTTTACTTTGGTGCACAACTATAAGAACATTGTTTTCCTACTTAATTTATACTGAAGGATTTGTTGAAATAAATAAATAGAAAAATGTGTTTGTATCCCTCAGGTGGGCATTACTGCCAATAGAAACAATCCATTAGAACAGTTTCATTTGTTCGGTTTTTAGTGCAAGGACTTTCAGAATGTTTCATTGTTGGCCTCTCAGTTCCAGCCTCTTTTCCCATTATTCCTTCTGGAGTCTCTCACATTCTGGTCACACACTTCCATCTTGCACGCTCATTTCTTGCACTTATTGGGATCTGTGTTCTCTGTCTCAGGCTTATTGCATGGTGATTTAGCGACATTTTACAGATATTTGCATGCATCACAAAATTATATCACTGGCAGAGATTGCATATTATAATTGCACACCCCACGGGATGTTGTAACTGGATGCCGAAATGCATAGAACAGATCATTTTCACTGATTTGAACATGCACCTCCAAATTACCTTGGTTGTTTTAGAGTAGTGTAGTTTAGCTTAGTTTAGTGATGCAGCGTGGAAACAGGCCCTTCGGCCCACCGAGTCCGCGCCAAACAGCGATCCTCGTACACTAACACTATCCTACACGCGCTCGGGACAATATACACTTATACCAAGCCAATATACCTACAAACCTGTACGTCTTTGGAGTGTGGGAGGAAATCAAAGATCCTGGAGAACCCCCCCCCCCCCCCTCCCCACCCCCAGCGGTCAATGTACAAACTCCGTACAGGCAGCACCCGTAGTCGGGATCAAACCCGGGTCTCTGGCGCTGCGAGCACTGGAAGGCAGCAACTCTACTGCTGCGCCACCGTGCTGCTCTAAATTGAATCAAAAGCATAATTATCACAAAGGTGGCTGTTACCTTATTTTCTCTAAAATCTATATTTTAAAATTACTTGGTAGTTTTCAAAACAGATAATTTTGTATATTTTTCAGATGTTTTTCAGCTCCTTGTAATATATCATGTTATATCAATGTAAATTTTATTTACATTGTAGTTTTTTTTAATGGTTTTATGACGATAGAGAACATTACTTTAAATTGCAGATGAATTAGGAATATGTATCTACATATAATTGTTGGTTTACAGAGCATGTACTTATGCACTCCATTAGAGCAGAGACCTTAAAACAACCCTGTCTTCCTCTAATAAGAAAGTCTTTGTGCTGTAAGTAAGCAGATTGATCAAGTGACTGGTGCATAAATGTTACAAAGCAATATTTTCATTAAGATGCTGAGTTATTTACTGCTTTATACCTAACAGTAAATTTAGGTAAGAATAATGATTAAGAAATAATGGTAAATGTAAGGCAGCAACATATTTAAAGGTTTCAAGTAACACCTGAAACCGTCTGGCAAAGCAAGCAACACTGCTGCCTTGTTAACTATATATTCACTTTTTTTTAATAATAGACTGTTGAGTTCATAGATTGGGGAAAAGGTTATTCGTTTAAGCCTTTAAAAAAATATATATGGGTCTCCCATACTATCCATAACAAAGGATGTTGTATGTTGTAAAGAGTAATGTTTTCCTCTCTTGGAAGTCTGTTTGAGTTAGCCTGTCCCTTTAAGGTCATAAAGTCAAGTTACTGCAAATAAGCAAAAGCGTGAGGTCCACAGCAGGTCAATAGCTATTGATGAGTGAAATTGTAGTTTACTAATCCTCATAAATATTTAGCTTCAGTTCACTTTGAAAAAATCCATTCATTGCTTTACAACCACATTAAAATGAAGAGAAAAGGCGGGAAAATTATCTTATAACATAAAGTGATGAGTCCTCATCAGGCAAAAGCAGCTCTTCTAGACAAGGTTAGCACACTCTTGACTAAACTTCATACGTTAATTATCTGGTCTCTTTCAGAAATCGTGATGTGTTTGTCTGCAGTGCAAGTGCAGATCACAGCCCGCATCTTGTTAATAAGCTCATGGCTGTGAAGACCAAATTTGAGCCAGATGTTAAGAAGCCCACAGAAAATGATGATCTGCTGGAATGAGTGCACACAAAAATAACTGAGACCAACACACAGGACACGGTTAAGATGTGTAACTGGAAGACATTACAGTTGGTGCTATCAAAGAATGAGATGAAATGAAAAGGGCTTCAGTTGAACACTTGAACACTGGCGGCACAGCGGTAGAGTTGCTGCCTTACAGCGCCAGAGACCCAGGTTCTGACTACAAGTACTGTCCGTACGGAGTTTGTACGTTCCCCCCGTGACCTGTGTGGGTTTTCTCCGGGAGCTTCAGTTTCTTCCCACAGTCCAAAGACCCACAGGATTGTAGGTTAATTGACTTGCTATAATTGTGAATAGTCCCTTGTATGTATGGGATAGTGCACTTGAAACTTAGTTTGATGCACCTTTCCAACTTATCAATTTCATTCCATTAGAAATAAATTCCTGCTTGCATTTGTTATAATCTTCTTGATTCCCCCAAAGAACTTTCAATGACCATGGTATTGAATGAATTAGATTTTATTGAATCATTACTGCTGTTTGCTTAGTAATTGAATGCGAATCCTAGAGCATTATAGTTTTATGAATGTCTCTCATTTACCTTGGATGTCTTGGCATTTCCCTGTATTCCTCTTAACGATTTGTTGAAATTGGACATCCCTCTTATTTCGGATCTTTTTTGATTTTAGGATCCACTAACAAGCTCATTTAAAATAAATTAATGTATTATCTAACCGTGTACACATTAGATATTTTAAAAAATGACTCTCAATTTGATTCTGTGAATTTAGTTTAGTTTAGTTCAGAGATACAGTGCAGAAACAGACCCTCTAGCCCACCAAGTCCACACTGACCAGTAATTCCCGCAATTTAATTCTATCCTACACAAACACACAGACACACTAGGGACAATTTTACATTTATACTGAGCAAATTAACCTGACAACCAGTATGTCTTTGGAGTGTGGTAGGAAACCAAAGATCTCGGAGAAAACCCATGCAGGTCAAGGGAAGAACGTGCAAACTCCGTACAGATAGCACCCGTGGTCGGGATTGAACCCGGGTCCCTGCAGTGTGAGACTGGAGTGAATAGTTAAATAGTTATAGAGTCATAGAGTCATAAAGTGTTAGAGTGTGGAAACAAGCCCTTCAGCCCAACTTGCCCACACCGGCCAACAATGTCCCAGCTACACTAGTCCCTGTGCTTGGTCCATATCCCTCGAAACCTGTCGTATTCATGTACCTGTCTAATTGTTTCTTAAATGATGGGATAGTCCCAGCCTCAACTATCTCCCCTGGCAGCTTGTTCCATACACCCACCACCCTCTGTGTGGAACAAGTTACCCCTCGGATTCCTATTAAATCTTTTCCCCATCACCTTGAACGTATGTCCTCTGGTCCTTGATTCCCCTACTCTAGGCAAGAGTGTTCATCTACTAAGAGTCTACTTTGGAACTTTGTCGGTGCCATTTCCGTGGCGACTCTTTGCATACCTTGGGTATAATCAAAAGAAAGAATACCACTGTAACTCATCACATGTGACACTAAAGTATTCATTAATTCATTAATCCATATGGGTATCTTGCACAGAGTGTTGGAGGACTCGGCAGGTCCAGCACCGTCTGTGGAGGGAATTGACAGATGACATTTTGGGTCGGGACCAACTCAAAACGTTGCCTGTCCATTCCCTCCACAGATGCTGCCTGGCCCGCAGAGTACCTCCAGCACTTTGAGGATGGAGATTGTTCTGCAAGGCAGCATAAACGTGATGCGATGAAAAGTACCTTCCAAAGATCTTCGGTTTCCTCCCACACTCCAAAGACATACTGGTTGATAGGTTAATTGGCTCGGTATAAATGTAAATGTGGGAAATATGTGCTCACCAACAGAGAAGCCATCTGCACTGATAAGTTAGCAAAGTATTTATTCTAATAATGATTGTATCTTCACTCCTGTTTGGTAGAACCATCAGTTTTTTCATTGTGGATAATCTATGTCACAGCTGAAACAAACAAAATAACTGTGCAGTGTGTAAATGCCACTACTTTTGCTCACTACTACCTCCAACCTGGGTCTTTTACAAAATGTGACGTTAATCCTCCACAGCACTCAGCAGACACAGAAGTACAGGTCCATTCAGCTACTCTGGTGTTGTTTTAACTGTTTTACTCATACCTGAAATGCACTTTATGAATGCAATGCGCCATTATTTATTTTCTCTGAAGTTCTTTAAAGTACGCATGACCTTGCTGCTTTGTTGATGTAATAATTCACTTGAAGCTTGCAGCAACATTTAATGTCTCAAAGACAATGGGTAATTGAGAAGAGAGTCCTGTATGATTTACAAAAGGAACATTCAGAGGTGGAATTATGCACCAGTGAAATTCTGATCAATTATTTCCCACTTTGCCTTTTCGTACCTCATTTCCTTCCTTCCACGACTGAGAAAACCTGAAACTAAGCCACCCATTCTCTCCCTGCTTATTGAGCATTCAATCACCAGTTTCCAGTAGAATTCACACAGGTTTATCATAAGCACTGTCTCTTTCCACTGTCACAAGCATTTTCCTTACCTGATAATAAACCAGTCCAATTTCTATGTCGTATATTTTAATAACTGTAATTATTTTTGAAGTATTAATTAGATTCCAATATTTATCATTAACAAATATATATATATTCTATTTTTCATGGCATATAATTATTTTCTTGTTTCAGTTGTGTTTTTGTGTCATGAAACAAAATCACTCCCACTCCGAATATTCATTCAGCTATCATTTATTCCAAATATTAAAGTGGCACAGTCTTTCAGTTTAATTTTCAATCAATGACAATTAACGGAATAAAAATAAACTATTGCAACATCTTGAAACATTGTCAACTCGTTTGGGTGATATTTATTTTAGATATATTGAAAAACACAATGGCACAGCGGTAGAGTTGTAGGTTCTCCATGTGACCACGTGGGTTTTCTTTGGGTGCGCCGGTTTCCTCCCACATTCCAAAGATGTATCGGTGTGTAGGCTAATTGGCTTCTGTAAATTGAAAATTGTCCCTAGTATGTAGAATAGTGCTAGTGTACGGGGTGATCGCTGGTCAGTGCGGACTCACTCGGTGGGCCGAGGGTCCTGTTTTCACTGTATCTCTAAAGGCTGAAGTAAAGTGTAAAGATTGTTTTGTCACAATAATGTACCCGCATGTATTTTCATTCAGTTACATTGGCAGGAAGCTATAAAATTATTACATTCCTGAGAGAAGTATTTTTTTTAAACCAGCTTCAGAGCATGGCAATATTTTCAAAATTGCTCAACAGGTCAATATTAGATATAGCCACTTCTTAAGTTAAGAGAAACAGCACAAATCAGCACTGAAATAGACAGGTTATTCATTCTGAAGGGACTAGAATGTAAAATTAAAGATGCAACGGTGAGGCTTTAAAAGGTGCTGGACAGACCATATTTGGAATATTGGGAGCAGTTTATGGCACCATATCTGGATAAGGAAGTGCGAGGGTTGGTCAGGGTCCAGAGGAGGTTTACGACATTGATCCTGGGACGATTGGTTTAACATTTCAGGAGCATTTGAAGGCTGTGGGTTTGCACTCACTAGAATTTAGACGGATGAGGGAGGATCTCATTGAAACCTACCATATAATGAAAGACCGTAGATTGTGTGGATGTGGAGAGGATGTTTCCTGCAGTGGGAGAGTCGTGGACCAAAGGACACGGCCTCTGAATAAAAGAACGTAACTTTAGAATGGAGATGAGGGGGGAATTACTTTAGCCAGAGGGTGGGGAATCTGTGAAATTCTGCCATAGATGGCTGTGGAGGCCAAGTCAGTGGGTATTTAATAATTGGAGATTGATAGGTTCTTGATTAGTAAGGGAGTTAAAGGTTACTAGACTAAGTGGGACCTGTTGGGACCCAGTCACACGGGAGGCCTGGTCCCCCAATGCAACCCATTCCCCAATGCAATATTCCACCATGGTGTGGGAGAGGGGGTGTTGTGGGGGAGGGGGTGGTGGTATGAGGGAGGGGGGGTGTGGGGGAGGGGGTGGTGTGGGGAGTGAGGGTGGTGTGAGGGAGGAGGGAGGGGGGAGGGGGGGAGGGGGGGATGTGTGGGGAGGGGGGTGGTGTGGGGGGTGGGGGAGTGATGTGGGGAGGGTGGTGGTGTGGGGGAGGAGGGATGTGTGGGGGAGGGGGATGGTGTGGGGGGAGGGGGATGATGTGGGGGAGGGGGGGAGGGGGATGGTGTGGGGGAGGGGGTGGTGTAGCAATGTTACAATATTTTGAGATTAAAAAAATCAAGTCTGCAATTCATCCCATCAGATAGAGCATAAAAGAAGTTTAATTTGACACCTAATTTACTTTCATATCTTCAAAATTATGGCCATCTTTATACTCGGAAATTAGCAACTTGTTCCCTATTGCTTTTGCATTGACTTAACACAAAAGCAGAGGACAGTCAAAAGCCCATAACTTTCTTAAAAATAAAGAGAACTGAATGACATTTTCATTTATTATAGATTGAAGCATTCTGAAACAAATATAAAACATCTTACTTGGATGACCTGAAATTAAAGCATATAATTAGTTAATTACCTAATTGTAGTCAATTACAAAATTGACCGTTGAGATGGAAATAGTAATAAACACCCAGACTGCCTTGAAAATTCAAAGATGTGATATTCTCAAGATCAGAACTTTAATATTATTGTATTATATGCTGTAAGTCCGTAACAGATAGGTAGATATATTACAATTTCTAGCAATAGACCAAGTCTTTATGGAGAAGATCAGTTGCTAGCTGGTACATTGGCATATCATAATCAGTAGCATCATCATACTCCTCAGATTGTAACCAATAAGCAACTCTGTACACTTTGTTTTTCGTCAACTTTTCAATTCTGGCATTGTAAACTACAGGTTTTTTCTCTTCAAACCACGCATGACATGCCTTTCTGCCCACTACTTTCCCATTAAGAGTGTCCTGTAGATTCAATTTCTTAAGAAACGGATATATTTTTTAAATAGCCTAAGTATCCAAATAACAAATTAATCCCAGTCACACAAAAATTCACAATATAACATGATTTTTAAATCTCACTGTCATGAATTCACATGCCCGATGCAAGGAATTTGATGTCTAATTCCCATAAATCAATCTAGAAACATCCACTCAATATAATCAATTTTTTAATTTTTTTGCACAATACATGGGACTAAAACTGATATTTAGTATAAAATATTGACCATGGGTAGACAATAACACAAAATATAGATGATTTAGATCAGTGGTTCTCAACCTTGTTTGCCCCATGCACCCGTTTCACCATATGCCAGAATGTCATTCCCCCCCTTTCCAAGATTGTCTGCCTCAAAAAGTGCATTCCAAATAATATGCATATAATACTGAAAATCCTTTATTTCTAACAGTTTGAGTTTGCTAATCTGTGGTCCCAATTCCCCCCCTGAAAACCTGAAATCCCCCCCAGGGGGGAATTCCCCTCTGGTTGAGAACCCCTGATTTAGATGCTCTTATGACACGATTGTCCAGAAAAAAAGCATTTAAATCATCTTACGAGTAGGTTTTTCTGGAATGCGATCAGTTGGAACGTTGCATTTGCGGTGAATTTGAACCCCATATCGGCAGGAAAACATTGCCGGTTCGTATGGGGTCCAAATCACATTTCGCAACGTAAAATCTGATTAAAGCCATCCCAAGAAGCAAGTTTATATGTAAAATACACGACTTACCCATTGTTTTGTCCCCGTTCATGCGATCCATCACGTTGTAGGCGTTGAGGGCGTTAGAAGTCGCCTTTTATTTTAATTAAATTATTAAATTGTCTCGCGATTAAAAAAAATTATTTTTAATTGGGAACGGAAGTCGGATCGATTTTTCTTCATCAGCTAGCAGCCCGGGGAAGTCCGCCTCTGACAGGCAGGAGAAAACTGCATTTTTATCCCACCCTCGCCCCCTCAAAGGCCCCAAGGTCGCGCACACTGTAAGTGGCAGAACTGCAGCGCCACTGAAGGTAAGTTTTGTAACATCGCTAGGTGTTGTGGGGGAGGGGGTTTGTGGGGGAGGGGGATGTGGGGGAGGGGTGGTGTGGGGGGGGATGTGGGGTAGGAGTGGTGTGGGGGGAGGGTGGTGTGGGGGGGGAGGGTAGTGTGGGGGGAATGGGGAGGAATGGGGAGGGGTAAAGGAGAGGTTTGGGTGTGCGGGGGAGGGGGATGTGTCGGGAGGAGGTGGGGGGAGGGGCGAGGGGGAAGGGGGGAGGGTGGAAGGGGAGGGGGGAGTGGGTGGAGGGGGGAGGGGGGAGGGGGAAGGGGGAGGGTGGGAGGGGAGGGGGGAGTTGGTGGAGGGGGAGGGGGAGGGGGAGGGGGAGGGGTAGGGGGAAGGGGGGTGTGTGGGGGGGGGGAGTGGGATGTGTGGGGAGTGGGACTTGCCGCGGCACCACACATCACTTCCTGACTCCACACAGCGGCTTTCCCGACTCCACAGGCGAGAAGACCAATCTGCTGATCTCATGATTTTTTAAACCTCCATAACTTTTCTCATATTTCACCCATCAGAACAAAACTTGGTGGGTTGGAGCAGAGGAGAACGGTGAGTAAGGTGGCAAAAAACCCTAGCAATTTAGGGTAGCGTTTTTGCCCAAATTTAAGTGGTTAAGATGAGAAATAGTATAGATAGATGGGGAGAAGGCAGGAGAATGGGGTTGAGAGGGAAAGATAGATCAGCAATGATCGGTGGCAGAGCAGACTCGATGGGCCAAATGGCAATATTCTGTTCCTATGTCTTATGATTTTATGCCTGCTGGACCATTTATTGCTCTAATACGAGTTCCGACCACAACAGAGTTCCTGATGGTAGTGGACCTCCGGACATTATGGCTTATATTAACATAGAGTATTGTGTATTGAGGTGCCAGGGAAGCCTCCACTGTGCCTGATTAAATAATCGTAGGACCAGCCTGCACCGGGAACTACAACACGTGCCTGCCTCCCTGGCGTCCGACCGGCTACAGTACTAGACACTGGAAAATACGATCAACAACTTAAGAACAAGTCTGATTTACCAAAGGTATCAATAGTTAGTTATTGTCATGCATGCATTGAACAGTGAAATTCTTGGCGCCATTTACAAAAGAAAAGGAAGTCCAAAGTGCAAAGTCAAAACCCACAGGACTGAAATGCCCCTGATCCAGATATGCTGCTGCACCCACTGAGTTTCTCCAGCATTTTTGTCTACCTGATCCAGATAAGCCTAGGTAAACCCCAGGCCGCTGCAGGGCATCCTCCGGTGCCCTCAACCAGCTCGGGCCACCAAACAACGTCCCTCTCGTTGCCGGACTGTCACTGTGTCCCAGGGGGCACCCCCTGCAGTTGACCTTGCAGGCACTGGAGGTAATATCCTCTCCTGCCAGCCCACTCCTTGCGGCTGTTTTCGCCAGCCACTCCCTCCTCGTTACCTCTACGGTCTTCGGGGCCGAGCTCAGTGGCTTCTGAGCTTCCCCTGCAGGCTGCGGCCTGCCGGATCTTCTTCACGGCAGTGAACCATGCCTGCCGCCTCACTGGGCTGTTAATCCTGGTCAAATTGGGGAGGCCAGGATCCTAAAATTGAGTAAAGGCAGAAATTATATTTTCCTGGCCCTTTAAGAAAAATCTGGGAAGGCCAACCAATAGAGAAAGCTACTCTTCAGTATCCCTACTCCCTTGAAACTGACATCAGAAAAGAAGAGGAAGACCTACGCTAGTGCCCAACTTTAACATCATCTAGCTTTTGAAGCAAGAAAAGGAAGGAAAAGTAAAGGACACTATCTAATCTTCCCTAGAGAAACAACGGCGACAACCTATAACGACTATTGGGACAAGCTCCTCTTTAAAGAACTGAATTTGAAAAAATATTCCTCTGTGGTTTGCGGTAAAATACCTAATTTGCATCTAAATTATGATTATTAGAACCAAATTCATGAAATTTTGGATTCAGTCACGAAATTGTATGGTAATGAATTGGAGGGACAAAATTTTGAGATTTGGAACAGACTTGTGAAATTTGGCTTAGGAATATTTGTAGTTTGATTATTAATTGATATTGTTATTATCTCATCCCCAGACAGGCAACCAAAGATGGGAAGGATTATTCAGAGAACATCAGGAAGGATGGAACTTGAGAAGATCTGGTAACATGGAAATTATTCCGGGAATATGAGAATTGGAATTAAAATTGGAGTTAAAATTGGAGTTGGAATTTGAATTGCAAATGATCAAAAGAGGAACTGTGAGCAGCAGGACTTCCCTTTAAGAGACCAGACTAGGAAATTACTCGGTAGTTAAGAATTAGTATAAGCGAGAACCTCTAGACTGAGAGCGGAGCCAACATAGTAAGGAAGAAGAACTGGAGGAGAAACCTAGTGAATTAGAAGGAGAAATTTAAATGGGTGTAGGAATAGCAGAACCGAATTCCACAGGAATTGGAATAGAATTGTGTTATCGGCCACAATGCTTTTGGAATGAGAAGGATGAGATGAACATTAAGAATTAAAATAGTAAATTGAAGGCTGAGACTGAATTTGGTTAAATTGGAACATTTATCATGGTTTGCTTTAAATTAAAGTCACGCCTGTAGGGAAATCTGGACTGAACCCAACTGAAATTTATATGAGAACCCATCATCAGATATACATATTATAACATTGTGTGAATATGGAGAGGGCTGATTAGTGTTGATCCTAGGATAATAAAGAGTATATTAGGGAACAGAATATGAATAGAATATAAGTACAGTAATAGAGTAGAATATAATAAAGCAGAATATTGGAATGGAAAAGGGATAGTATTGCAGAATTACAGTGAATGTATGGGAAAGCACGGGTGCATGATGGTAACTTGCTTTGTCCCAAGTTTTACCAAGTTATAGGTTCGACTATGGAAAGGGAATTCTCGCCCACGAAAACCTGGGAGGTGAAGACTCATCAGACGGAAATTGTGAAGCTACACCCACGGAAACTCGGGAAGTTTGACAAGATTCTTGTGTTGCTGATAGATGGGAAATGTAATGGACACATTTATGTATATCTGGTTAGCTGATTATTTGACTATTTGGTTATGATAAATGATGGGTTATCATATATGATAAAAAAGGAAGGAATGTTAATCCTGGTCAAATTGGGGAGGCCAGGACCCTAAAATGGAGTAAAGACTTCAGGGCTGCTAGGCCATTTGGTCAATTTAAAAGTGCTTTCTGTAGAAATGGGACAAACTGCAGAATGGTGCCTGTTTGTCTAGAGCCTAGATCAGAGCTGCAGGAAGAGAATGGGAACATCTACAGCCCCTGACAATTAGGTGCAAAATGCATAGAATGGATTGGATGAATGCAAACCAGACACACTTTGTAAATAATTGTAAATAATGTTGCAAAGCTTTACTTTGCTGAATGTTGATTGGATTAAGTATTGAGCCTTGTCTGGTTTTCTTGCATATCAGGGCAAATGTTGCGATGTTCGTTTCCTCTTAGAAACACTGTTTGTATACAATGTATTAGCCACTGTATTATTGGGTTAGGGAAATGTCTGTAATGTATGGGGTTAATCGGTTTCTGTAATTGGATTGTAAAGAGACCACCCCCATGTGATTCGGCCCCTCGCAGTCCGGGGACCAAAAAAAGTCCGCTGCCACGAGGTCAGATGTCGATCTTCTGGGAGAGAGCGCTTAAGACTGCGTGACCTTCTGGAGTGTCTCTGTTTGAGCGAGGCCTAGAGGGCTTGATCAGGCAGATACGAGGATCGAACATGCGGTGGTTAGGTATAGTTGTTGAACTGTAATTGTGTTTTGTCAAAATAAAGGTTACTTGCGCAAATGCTTGATTCGGTGTTTTTTGACTGAAACTAGACTGGGGGGAAGCTTAGAACGAGCAAGTTACAGGGCCACAGGCAGCACGTGTCCAGGGTCTTCCTTCTCAGCAGCCCACCGTGTCTTTGTTCTCGACGGCCACAGGCTCCGTCTTTATGTTCATTCTCACAGGGAGATGAGGGAATGCTGTATACTCTGTTTCACAGATTCACGGTTCACCCCCAGCTCTCCAGACTCAAACCTGCTGTGATCAACATTCACCAAACCTCTGACACCTTCCCCATCATAGCCGGTGACTTCATCAAGACTAGCCACTTCCAAACTACCACCAAACGTTTCCTGCAGCGACAGAGATTCAAATACACTTGGCCATTGCTATTTCTCTATCAAAGATGCCTTATGCTCCATACCGCTCACTTATTTTGAAAAGTTGGCTGTGCTGTTTTTTCCTGCATATAGGCAGTGACTGAAGAGCGCAGCTCCAGTAGTGAGGACTGCACAGAGCTAGTTCGGGGAGGGAGAGGAATGACTCAGTGACTGCTTGAAATGGGTAGACTGGCCAATGTTCACGGACTCGGCATAAGACCTGAATGACTTCACCACAGTTGTTGCCAATTTCATAATGAAATGTGTGGAAGAGGGACCCCGACAGTCCTTTCAGGTTAGGCAGAGGTTCACTTCCACCTCCTCCAACCTCATTTACTGTATCCGTTGTTCAAGATGTGGACTCTTATACATCGGCGAGACCAAATACAGACTGGACGATCGTTTTGCGGAACACCTTAGCTCAGCCTGCATGAACCAACCTGATCTCCCGGTTGCTGGACACTTTAATTCTCCTTCCCATACACAGACCTTTCTGTCCTCGGTCTCCTCCATTGTCAGAGTGAGGCTAAATGCAAATTGGAGGAACAGCATCTCATATTTCGCTTGGGAAGCTTACAGCCCAGTGGTATGAATATTGATTTCTCTCACTTCAAGTAGCCCCGGCATTCCCTCCCCTATCCAAGTCATACTAGCATCTCATTTTCACCCAACAAACAGCTTATAATGGCCTATTTCCTTTATCATCGTTACTTTTTTGCATATCTTCCGTTCATTATTCTTTATCTCTCCACATCTCCGTCTATATCTCCCATTTCCCTTATCCATAACCAGTCTGAAGAAGGGTCTCGACCCGAAACGTCACTCATTCCTTCTCTCCAGAGATGCTGCATGTCCCGCTGAGTTACTCCAGCTTTTTGTGACTTCCTCTTGGTGTTGAATTCACACAATGAGCATGGCGCTGATCCCCAGAACATCATTCTAATTTAAATCCTATTTAAAGACCCAATCCACAGGTAGAATTTGAAGGAAACGTGAAGCTGAGAGGTCAAATTGTGAGATTTAATTTTGAACAGCGCAAACTGAGCTCCCCCCTCAACTTTTATGTTTGAAGCTGAGGATAATGAGGAGATAAAGAGACCTTTCTCCAGTAGAGACAAATCATTGGAACTATTTACTCTACCTAAACTGAGTATATTAGTAGTAGATACAAAACAGAAACAAAAAGCTGGAGTAATTCAGCATCTCTGGAGAAAAGGAACAGGTAACGTTTCAGGACGAGACTCTTCTTCAGACTGGTTACGGATAAGGGAAATGAGAGATACATACGGTGATGTAGAGAGATAAAGATAAAAAGCAAAGATTATAGAGCTCTATGATCTTTGATAAAGATATAATAGTAGCTTCTGATCCTGGACATATTTCTCATCCAAAATTCTGACTAAGGTGGCAATGACCATAATCCAATTCTAAAAGCCTTCAAAGCCCAAAAACAAACTCTCAGTATAAACCCTGTGAACTAAACCCCCTTTTGCACTGTGAGGGGAGAAAGCAGCTGTGATCACTGTTTATTTATTGTCGCAGTTGCCTGACTTTTACACAGCTCCATGAATTGTTGCCTGGCCTTGCTTTCAATGGCACATTCAGGAAGCTGAGGAAACCCATTCAAGACTCAATTAAGCTTAAAGATAGGTAAACTATTTCTGCAATTGAATAATTGTGGTATTTAAAATGCCAACCTGCCTGTCCAGAAAAGGCATGTGTGCCCAAGTCAATCCATCCGAATTATAGTTGGAAGATTGTGTGTTAATGCCAGCCTTGCAATGCGCAAAGATTCTTGGCGATTTTCACTGCATCCCCTGACATAAACCAGCTTGCAGTTTTACAGTGAAATTCTCCCCTCGCCAAAACCATCAGAGAACGGTTAGCTGTTTCTTTAGTTATTTCCTGTCGGCTGACTATTGACATTTAAGAGACTGAATAATACCTGGCTGATAAAATCTGAGCAGTTAAACTGGTTCATGGGGATTTGTCTGCTGGATCCACTACCTCCTGCAAGTTCTGATGTTAACCCACTCTTCTCAGAACCCTCTCTTCTTTTTTTAAAGTTTTAGATTGTTTAGGTTTTAGTTGAGAGATACAACATGGAAACAGGCCTTTCCGCCCACTGAATCCACGCTGACCAGCGATCTCCGTACACTAACCGATCCCCGTATCCTACACACTAGGAACAATTTACAGAAGCCAATTAACCTATAAACCTACGCGTCTTTGGAATGTGGGAGGAAGCCAGAACAACCTGTGAAAACCCACGCGGTCACGGGGAGAACGTGCAAAATCTGTACAGACAGCACACGTAGTCAGGATCGAACCTGGGTTTCTGGCGCTGTAAGGCAAGCAACTCTACCTTTGCGTCGTTGTATCTGTGAAACTAAACCAAAAGTAACTATTCAGCGGGCTAGAGGTGCATGGGAAATCTGCTGAACCCTTCCTTACAAACGCAGATCGGGCTGTGATATTGTCATTGAATACCTGCCATTTTAACCAGAGCCTTGCACAGGGATTTCAGTGAGGCTTCGCTGCCTGAGTTGACCTCCTGGATAAAGGTGCGGCAACCTGAAGAGGAGCAAATGTTTTGATCAGCTTAATTTCACTCTGAGGACTTGAAGAGCAGGAGTGGTCCATCCGATGCTAAAAGCCATCCTGAAAGCCCTGTCCCACTGTGCGAGTTCACCCAAGAGCTCCCCTGAGTTTTTAAAAAAAAAATCGAATTTGTGGTAAGCACGTAGAATGAGCGTAGTGGGTACGTCGGAGCTTGGGACGGCTCTTAGCGGCTCGTAACGCTGTCCGCAGGTACTCGGGAAACGTGGCAACCCGTGAAGATTTTTCAACATGTTGAAAAATGTCCACGAGTAAAATATAGTCGGGATGGAAAAATTTGATACTTTTTAACTCTTTTTGATACTTTTTACTCTTTTTAACTCACGACCCACTATTTGATACTTTTTACTCTTTTTAACTCACGACCCACTAAGTTATACCTTAGTGGGTCGTGAGTTTACCGTAGTAGGACCTGGTGTCCTATATCACTAATTTCTGAGTTCCACATCACAATATCTATCAGACATACAGAATGTTGCAAGGTAATATTTTGCCCAAACTCAGTTGTATCTTTCTATCTCAATAAATATCACAAAATAAGCCATTGTTTCAGCCACGTTATGACAAAATATAGAATGTAGGTTATTTGTAATCAGTCACCCCATCCCAGAAACAACAGTAATTAAAGAAGAACATTTGTTTTACTAATTTACAAGCATGTACTATACATAGTCCGTTGATCCACGTCCAGCATAATGTTGTGATAATTGCATAAAAATTTGGTGAGGAGTGATAATCCATCTCAGTACTCATTTAGGCAAGTCCCAAGCTATAGATACTTTTCCCCCACCCCCAATCCCCCTCGCCCGATCTTCATTGAACCTACCAATTGCCCAATCTATTACTCAGCTGCTGTAACGTTTCCTTCCTATCAAAATCTCCGTGTAATATCTCTGTCCCTATCTTCAAATTCCCACTTTCAAATAAAATACAACTTTCGACTTAAAAAATTCGCAGCAGTATCGTGATTAGTCGATTCCCATGCATTTTCAATCATTGTTTGATTCAGTGTAATTTTCACACCTGGTTGACATTGGGGTTTTTTTTTAAATACAGTACATTACAATAAATTGTTTCAAGCATACCCAGTACTAAATGCACGAACATTAAGGTGGTTACTGATGTTGCAAACGGTTATAAATTAATATAATTGAGCGAGGGGGATTGGGGGTGGGGGAAAAGTATCTATAGCTTAGGACTTGCCTAAATGAGTACTGAGATGGATTATCATTCCACACCAAATTTCTTAGACAATAATAATAGAATATTGACTGGCCTTGAGGGGGATACGACATATATTGCCTGAAGTAGATTCATATTGCCCGAGTCGAAGACGAGGGCAATATGGATCTAGTGAGGGCAATATATGTCGTATCTCCCGAAAGAGGACAGTCAATATTGTTATTATTACCCATTATCAGACATCTAGAGGAAAATCTGAACATCTCATATGATATGAATGTATCTATACATTTTGCAAACCCCTGCTGGCAGTAAAAAGGAAGGGAATACAATTTCGTAAAAGCATACCTCAGATGGGTGATATGGGTAATAATACATTTTATTCAATTGTCACAACATTATGCTGGATATGGATCAACGGACTATGTATGGTACATGCTTGTAAATTAGTAAAACAAATGTTCTTCTTTAACATTTGCTTTACTAATTTACAACATTTGTTGTTTCTGGGATGGGGTGACTGATTACAAATAACCTACATTCTATATTTTGTCATAATGTGGCTGAAACAATGGCATATTTTGTGATATTTATGGAGACAGAAAGATACAACTGAGTTTGGGCAAAATATTGCCTTGCAACATTCTGTATGTCTGATAGATATTGTGAAATGGAACTCAGAAATTATGAGAGGATTACATAAAACTACAATTCAAAGGTAATGAATATACTGAGTATTCTTATTTCCATCATGAACATGCAATAATGATATAGGACACCAGGTCCTACTGCAGTAAACTCACGAGCTACTACGGTATAACTAAGAGTTAAAAAGTGTCACATTTTTCCATCCCGAGTATATTTTACTCGTGGACATTTTTCATCATGTTGAAAAATGTTCACAAGTTACCACGTTTCCCAAGTACCTGCCGATCCATCCCAAACTCCGACATAACCGCTATGTTCATTCTCCATGCTTACCATGCGATTGATTTTTTTTTTTAACTCGGGAGAGCTCTTGGGTGAACTAGCACAGTGGGACAGGACTTTTACCGCAGGTGTTCCTATACTGAACGCACAACCACTCTGAACATCTTTGGCTGGCAGTCTCATTGGTGTGTAGAGGGAATCTTGAAGCTCCTTGTAGGAAAGAATCTTGTCGCTCCTCGCAGAAGGTGAAATCTCCCGTGGCTCATACAACAGGAGGCCAGGCAGTCTGCTGTCTGAACCCTGATGAAATTCCATCGAGAATATCACATATGTTATACAAAAGCATGTTTACACAGGCGGCTGATATGTGATTTACTATTTTACCTCTCTCCCGATTGTTATTTTTGGTGTAATCACAGATTATTTTCACTCCCAGTGGCAATCAATCCAAGTGCATATTTAGTTCAGCTCCAGCCCATACAACATCCATCCTCACTATTGACAACATCACCAATTTTCATGTAATCTGCATACTTAGTCATTATATCTCATATCGTTACATCTAAGTCATTAATGTATTTTATAAAAATCATTAGATTCAAAATCATTGTCACAGAATACTAGTCATGAATGCAGTCTTTCACCATAATGCTCTGCCTCATATAATCATGCCAATTTTAGATCAAATGAGCCAATTTGCTTTGGATTATATGGGGTCTACCCTTTAGAGCCAACCTTCCATGACATGCCTTCTCAAAGTCCTTACTTAAGTCAATGTAAACTACATTGGGCAGGGCAACACAGTGGCGCAGTGGTAGAGTTGATGCCTTACAATGTCAGAGGCCCGGATTCAATGCTGACCTGCAGTGTTCGTACGGTCCCCCTGCGACCACGTTCATTTTCTCCAGGTGTTGCGGTATCCTCCCACATTCCAAAGACGTGCAAGTTTGTAGGTCAATTGGCTTCAGTAAATTGCCCCTAGTGTGTAGGATGTGCAGAAAGTGGGGTAACATATAACTAGTGTACAGGTGATCGGTGGTCAGCATGTACTCAGTGGGCCAAAGGGCCAGTTTCCATGCTGTATCTCCATACTAAACTAAACTAATAACTAAAAATCAACTTCATTATCCTCATCGTATTTTGTTACCTCTTCAAAATTCTCAATGTAATGAGTCAGATCGAATCTCCCACAAACAAATCCGTGCTATCATTAATCAATCTGTGCTTTCCTCAGTGCAGAATAATCTTATCTGTCAGAATTGTTTCCATTTAATTCACTATCATGTTAAACTTACAAGCCATAATTATCTGGCTTGTTTTTACTGCCCTGCTTGAATAAAATCTATGATTGCGATGAAAATAAAAATCAGGCGTACATAAATGGCAAACAAGACATTAGCCATCTGCTTTATGCATTTGTGCAACAAATGTGACATTCTGGATGGGTCTCAGTCAGACCATTGGAAGTATCCAGAAGCACAATGTTGAATGAAGCGGTCACTTTACTGCCATTCGTAATTCAGTTTTAGCAGAGACCAGGTGGTCATGATCACACTGTCAAAATCTATCCCACTGGCCTTTAAATGCAACTCTCAGCCTAATGATATGATGAATGGGGAATTATGGAATTTAAGATTCACAAGTGTACAAATATGGAACATTTCTCTGTCTTCACATTAGGGCCTTAGAGAATCCATCCGACCACCAAGGCACTTGGAAGTAACATTGCAAACTTTCAGACCCCCCTGCAAATCATTATGAAAATTAGGCAAACATTCTTTAAAGTATCCTTACAATACAAACAGATCACTGAAGACACTCAGCAGCATCCACGGAGAGATAACATTTTGTGTTTATGACTGCGTCAGAACAAATGTGCTTTGAATTACAGAGAGGGGGAGGGTGGAAAGAAGGAAGAAAATGTCTATGATAATGTGGAGATTAAGGCTGTTCAGATGTCACAATGCTTTCGGAATCATCTGGTTGATAGACAAGTCTTCAGAAAGGGGAAAACTTAACATGTAACTTTGAGAGACAGAACACAGGCAATTACTCCAACTCTGAAACCAAGGTGAATGCTGGAAATATCTACTGCTCAAGCAGCCTCTTAAGGCCGAGGGCTTTTTCCTTCAAGTTTGTGACCCAACTCACGGAACTACCTGAATTTTAAACATAATGTGTAAAAATATTATATAAATCACACCTGAAAGTCGTCAAGACCAAAACCTGCACATTTGTTTACAAAATAAGAAAAACTTCCAATTTTCTGAGTAGTAATTGTCCAATCAATGAACGTTTGACTTTGAGGTTGGATGCAAATTGACCAATCCCGCGCTTTGTTTTATGGTCGCTAGGCAGCGAGGACCCTGGGATCATGGCTGCCTCCTAATTACATCCATAGCTATAACAAGGTTTCCAAGGAATAAAGGTGATGCTCACCTTGCTGATCATTTTGATTTACAATTGATTTATCTTTATAAAGTTATGATGTGAACTGTTAAATAAAAATTATAAATAGAAACATAGAAACATAGAAAATAGGTGCAGGAGTAGGCCATTCGGCCCTTCGAGCCTGCAGCGCCATTCAATATGATCATGGCTGATCGTACAACTCAGTATCCTGTACCTGCCTTCTCTCCATACCCCCTGATCCACAAGGGCCACATCTAACTCCTTCTAAAATATAGCCAATGAACTGGCCTCAACTACCTTCTGTGGCAGAGAATTCCACAGAATCACCACTCACTGTGTGAAAAACGATTTTCTCATCTCGGTCCTAAAAGACTTCCCCCTTATCCTTAAACTGTGATCCCTTGTTCTGGACTTCCCAACATCGGGAACAATCTTCCTGCATCTATCCTGTCCAACCCTTTAAGAATTTTGTAAGTCTCTATAAGATCCCCCCTCAATCTTCTACATTCCAGCGAGTACAAGCCGAGACTATCCAGTCTTTCTTCATATGGAAGTCCTGCCATCCCAGGAATCAGTCTGGTGAACCTTCTCTGTACTCCCTCTATGGCAAGAATGTCTTTCCTCAGATTAGGAGACCAAAACTGTACGCAATACTCCAGGTGTGGCCTCACCAAGACCCTGTACAACTGTAGTAGAACCTCCCTGCTCTTGTACTCAAATCCTTTTGCTATGAATGCCAACACACCATTTGTTTTCTTCACAGCCTGCTGCATCTGCATGCCTACTTTCAATGACTGGTGTACCATGACACCCAGGTCTCGTTGCATCTCCCCTTTTCCTAATCGGCGACCATTCAGATAATAGTCCACTTTCCTGTTTTTGCCACCAAAGTGGATAACCTCACATTTATCCACATTATACTGCATCTGCCATGCATTTGCCCACTCACCCAACCTACCCAAGTCACCTTGCAGCCTCCTAGCATCCTCCTCACAGCTAACACTGCCCCCCAGCTTTGTGTCATCTGCAAACTTGGAGATGTTGCATTCAATTCCCTCATCCAGATCATTAATATATATTGTAAATAGCTGGGGTCCCAGCACTGAGCCTTGCGGTACCCCGCTAGTCACTGCCTACCATTCTGAAAAGGACCCGTTTACTCCTACTCTTTGCTTCCTGTCTGCCAGCCAGTTCTCTATCCACATCAATACTGAACCCCCCAATACCCTGTGCTTTAAGTTTGTATACTAATCTCTTATGTGGGACCTTGTCGAAAGCCTTCTCAAAGTCCAGATATAACACATCCACAGGTTCTCCCTTATCCACTCTACTAGTTACATCCTTGAAAAATTCTATAAGATTCGTCAGGCATGATTTACCTTTCATAAATCCATGCTGACTTTGTCCAATTGTTTCACCACTTTCCAAATGTGCTGCTCTCCCATCTTTAATAACTGACTCTAGCATTTTCCCCACTACCGATGTTAGACTAACTGGTCTGTAATTCCCCATTTTTTCTCTCCCTCTCTTTTTAAAAACTGGGGTTACATTAGCTACCCTCCAATCGTCAGGAACTACTCCAGAATCTAAAGAGTTTTGAAAAATTATCACTAATGCATCCACTACTTCTGGGGCTACTTCCTTAAGTACTCTGGGATGCAGCCAATTTGGCCCTGGGGGTTTATCAGCCTTTAATCCATTCAATTTACCTAACACCACTTCCCGGCTAACCTGGATTTCACTCAGTTCCTCCATCTCATTTGAACCCCGGTCCCCTGCTGTTTCCGGCAGATTATTTATGTCTTCCTTAGTGAAGACAGAACCAAAGCTGTTATTCAATTGGTCTGCCACGTCCTTCTTCCCCATGATCAATTCACCAGTTTCTGACTGCAAGGGACCTACATTTGTTTTAACTAACCTTTTTCTCTTCACATATCTATAAAAGCTTTTGCAGTCCGTTTTTATGTTCCCTGCCAGTTTTCTTTCATAATCTATTTTCCCTTTCCTAATTAAGCCCTTTGTCCTCCTCTGCTGGACTGAATTTCTCCCAGTCCTCTGGTAGGCTGCTTTTTCTGGCTAATTTGTATACTTCATCTTTTGTTTGATACTATCCCTGATTTCTGTAGCACCTTGTTATCCACGGATCCACTACCTTCCCTGATTTATTCTTTTGCCAAACTGGGATGAACAATTGTTGTAGTTCATCCATGCAGTCTTTAAATGCCTTCCATTGCATATCCACCGTCAACCCTTTAAGAATCACTTGCCAGTCTATCTTTTTTTTTCAAATATTTATTTTTATTAGAGTATGTAGACAGTGATTTAACAAATATATGTTATGATAGCAATATTTCATGTTCAACGGACATACGTTATTAATATTGTCAAGTGAATCATTTTGACTATTTTTTTTTATAAAGAGAGGAAAACAGTAAGTATTATTAATTTTGGGTCCGGATCCAGTTTAGTATTAATAACTTCAGAAGTTATTCTAAAAATCTCAATCCAGAAATTCTTAATTTTTATACAATTTGCAAAAGTATGTGTTAAATTAGCCTCTTGATGTTGACATTTATCGCAGGTAGCGGATATCTGTGGAAAGATTCTATTTAATTTAACTTTGGAGTAATGTAATCTATGTAATACTTTAAATTGTATTAGAGCATGTCTGGAGTTTAGCGAGCATTGATGTATATATTGTAAACTTTTGTCCCATATATCTTTCGTTATGGATTGATTTATTTCATTTTCCCATGTATGTCTATATGATTCCGTCTATGGTATCTCGCTATCTAAAAGGGTATTGTAAATATAAGTTGTTAATTTTTCTGTATTAGGATGCTTATTCAGACATTCATCAAGGATTTCTGGTTCCCTATTCCTATAATCTTGTGTATTTGACCTAACATAATCTCTGAGTTGTAGATATCGAAAAAAAAATTTGAGTGTAATCCATAAATCTGTTGTAGTTCCTGAAATGAAAGATAAGTGCCTTTCTTATAAAGGTGTTCCATCCTTTTGATTCCATAGTTTTTCCATTGTATAAAGCCTTTATCCACCATGGAAGGTTTGAATAAGGGATTGTTTACAATAGGGAGACAGAGTGGTATATTATCCAGTTTTAAAGCCTTTTTAAGTTGTTTCCAGATTCGTGTACCACTATATATTATAGGGTTTTCCCTATAGGTTTTTTTGTGCAATTTTGTCGGTGCAAATATAATCGAACCGATTTCAAAAGGTAGACAATCCTCCTTTTCCATCCTTAACCAATCTGGTTGTTGATCCATTTCTTCCAGCCAAAAATTCATGTTTTTAATATAAACTGCCCAAAAAAAAAAAAAAAAAAATTTGGTAGAGCTAAACCTCCATTAATCTTTGATTTACATAAATGTTTTTTATTTATTCGATGATTCCTGTAATCCCAGATGAAACTTGTAACAGTAGAGTCTACTTTAAAAAAAAAAGATTTTGGAATATATATCGGAATTGACTGAAATAGGTACAATAATTGCGACAGAAAAATCATTTTTATAGCATTAATTCTACCGAACATTGAAATAGGAAGTGTTTTCCAGTATTGAATATTCTTATTTAGTTTATTCAGTAAAGGTGGGAAATTTGATTTAAATAAAGAACTATACCCCATAGTTACATAAATACCTAGATATTTAAATTTTTCTTCAAATATTTTAAAAGGTGATTGTTGTAGTATATGTAAATTGTGATCCGTTATTGACATGATTTTGCTTTTATTCCAATTAATTCCAATTAATATCTTGAGAACTGACCGAATTGAGTTATTAGATTTAATAAATTTGGAATACTAATTTCTGGCTTTGTAATATTTATTAGTACATCATCTGCATATAGAGAAATTTTATTCATTGTATCTTTAGTCTTGTACCCATGTATTTCTGGATTAGATCTGACATTTTCTGCGAGTGGTTCAATTGCTAAAGCGAATAATAATGGAGATAACGAACATCCTTGTCTACAACCTCTGGAAAGATTAAATATAGTTGATAACATTTGATTTGTTAGTATTCTAGCTGTTGGGTTAGAATATAATAATTTAACCCATGCACAATACTTCTATCCCAATTGAATTTTTTCCATCACAAGTAGTATGGCCATCATATGGCCATACTACTTGATTAAAGGCTTTTACAGCATCTAGCAATATAATTGCTAGGTCTGCATTAGCAATTCTATTTGAATATATAATATTAAACAATCGTCTAAGATTATAAAATGAATGACGTTTTGGGATAAAACCCGTTTGATCAGAGTGTATTAATTTGTTAATTACTAAGCTCAATCTATAAGATAGGATTTTAGTTAATATTTTCTGATCAGTATTTAATAGAGCTATTGCTCTGTATGAGGCCGGGTCTTCTAGATCCTTATCAGTTTTAGGTATAAGTATTATTGTAGATTCATTTAAAGTTTCCGGGAGTTGCTGTTGAGTGTAAACTTGTTTTTACAGTGTTTGTAAGCGTGGAGAAATCAGATCATAAATGTTTTTATAGAATTCAGAACTTAGGCCATCAGGGCCGGCAGCCTTTCCATTTTTTAAAGATCTAATTGACTCTTCAATATCTTTGGTCGTTATTTCAGCTCCCAATGATTCTTGTTCTTGCAGATCTAAGCCTTTAAGGTTACATTTCTGTAAAAATGATTCCATTCCTATTGATTGTTGTGTCACTTTAGTTGAGTAATGATTTTGATAGTATTTTAAAAATCTGTCATTAATATCTTTGGGGAGTGTTAGTATTTTTCCCTTTTCTGATCTAATCTTATGAATCATTTTTCCCCATCCAGTTTATGAAGCTGGCATGCCAATAATTTATGTGGCTTATCACCAAATTCAAAATGTAATTGTTTTGTGCGTTGATAAAGTTTTATTATTTGGTCAGAGTATATTTTATTTAACTTATATTTCAGTGCAGCTATTTTATTATGTTTTGCCAATGAAGGTGCTCTTGCATTTTCTATGTCTAATTGCCTTATTTCCATTTCCAATCTCTGTTGTTTAGTTCTATTCTCTTTATTAAGACATGCCTGAGAGGAGATTAATACCCCTCGTGTAAATGCTTTGAATGTTTCCCAGAGAAGGGAAGCAGAGATTTTGGGTTGGTCATTGACCTCGAAGAACATATTAATCTGTTTTACAAGATATTCACAACATGCCTGTTCTTTTAATATTTGAGGATTAAGTCTCCATTGTGTCTGTTTCTTGTCCATTCCGTTTAGTTTAATCATAAACGTTAATGGGGCATGATCCGAAATTATAATATTATGATATTGTGATTTATAAGTAAATTGAATTAGTTTAGAGTCTACTAAGAAATAATCTATCCTTGAATATGTTTTATGCACAGATGAGTAAAATGAGTATTCTCTTCCGGATGGGTTTTCAATTCTCCAGATATCCTTAATATTGGTATTGTTTATATATGAGTTTAAAAATTCACTTGACAGAGATTTTGACTTTTTTTGAGTTGATGATCTATCTAAATATGAATCCAGTGTACAATTTAAATCTCCACTAATTATTCAATTATTTTGTGTGCATTCCAGAATAATATTGAGTATTCTCTTGAAAAACCGTGGACCATCAAAATTTGGTCCATATATATTACTTATTTTGAGTATAATTCGCCTACTACTATGATATATCTACCATCAGTATCTTCTGTAGTTGATATATGTTTAAAAGGTATACCTTTACGGATTAGAATTGCAACCCCTCTAGATTTAGGAGTGAATGAGGAACGATACGTTTGGGCAATCCATTTTGTTTTCAATCTGTATTGTGCTTCCTTTTTAAGGTGAGTCTCTTGGAGGAAAATTATGTCTGTTTTGTGCGATTTTAGGTGAGTTAATACTTTGCCTCTCTTAATGGGTTCATTAATTCCCTTAACATTCCAACTGCAAAATGTAATTCCAGTGTTCACTTTTACGTCTTGCATCATGATTAGGGTGGTCTATAATGAAGTAGATGATTCAGCATGTTAAACCATACCTTACACCTGGATCTCAGATAGATGAATTTTAGATCTTGTAGGTTTTCTTCTCGGTCATATCTCCTTAAATAACAATTATAATTTCCATTCTAAATAAAGATTATACTGATTATAACATACTACAAAATAGAAAAGATAAGTGATTATTATATTAGTGAAGTGTGAAGGAAAGAAAAATACTACATCTATAGTTAGTGTAGTTAGTGATAACCACCCTAATGTGGCGAGGCATCTAAAGATTCTGTAGCTTTTGGTAAAAAAAAATGTTACTAGCTCCGTTCTTTCCTTGAAGGAAAAATTCTAATTCAATAAAGAAAACATTATGCGGGGGGGGGGGGGATAATGGATATATTCCAATAATGGATTAATTATTAATCTCAAAGTAAATAAAATATTAGTTTCATATAACTAAAGTATTAGTCCATGATTAGTCAAATTAGCATCAAATATCTAGGATTAATCCTTCATCTTCTATCTTAATCATCTAATGGTTCATCCTTTTAACTAATTCTGAATTAATCCAATTAACTATAATTGATGATGATTAATTATTATGATTAATAATGGTTAGTAATAGTTAGTACTATAATATAAAACATTATATAGCGATGATCAATTTCATTCTAAATTCATAACAATCCTTAAGTATAGTAATTTAAAGTTCAGTTTCTTCTCAGTAAAGTACCGAATCCAATATCATCGCGTATATTTAGTATTAAGTATTAATCCTCATTGTCCTCTTTTTCACTCTCGTCCTCGCTAATTTCAATCTTTTCAGTGGCCTCAATCGTCTTTGCAAATTTAAAAGCCTCTATGTGGTTAGTAAAGAAGTATCCTTTGTGGTCGTAGTTGATTCTCAATGTTGCAGGGTACATCAGTCCATATCTCAGGTTATTTATGTTCTTAAGTATTCTTCTTGTGTCTGTAAACAATGCTCTTTTCTTGGCAACCTCTGCCGGGTAGTCTCGAAATATGCTGATCTTGTCTCCTTCAAAATCAAGATTTCTGCTGCGAACAATTTTCTTCATCATGTCATCCAAGACATGGTCATATTGCACCTTCACTATCAGTTGTCTTGGAGGTGCGTCCGACCCTGGACGGCGTCTCAGTGCTCTGTGTGCCCGAGCCAGTAAAGGTGCTTTATCCAGATTTAAAACTTTCTTCAGTAGATCTGCAGCAAATTCACGAGGGTCCTGGTTCCCCTCTCTTCCTTCCCGGACACCGATAATTCTTAGATTCTGGCGTCTCTGTCGTCCCTCCAAGTCAATGCATTTTTCGGTTATTTTATGCAATAAGTCCGATAAACGCTTGTTCTCGGAGAGAAGCTTGCTTGTAGTTTCAGAGCATGTTTCAGCGATTCCCTCTAATTCGATTATGTATTGTTGTTGTTGTTGTTCTAGTGCCTGATGGGGTCCAGCTTTGAATTAAATACTGATTCCATCAGATTTATTTTAACATTTACCTCATCAATCTTTTTATTTAGATTTTCTTCCATGATCATCTTCCAGGAATCCAATTGTTTCTGTACGATAGCAACAATATCTTTCTTAATTTCTTCTTTAATTTCTTCTTTAATTTCTTTTTTAAAAGTTTTCAACTCTTCTTTAGTCATTTTTGAGTTTTTTAAATTCTGCCATTATTTTTGAAATTTCTGAGGCGAAGAAACTTCTTAGTTCTTCCACATCTGACTTTTTTTTCTCTTGAGATCTCTTCTTGGGACATTGTTAAACCTGAGGTTGAGGCTTTGGTTGGGCCTACTTCCCTGGCCCTACCGATTTTTCTCGATTTGGGGGGGTGGGGGGGTACGTTATGGAAACATACCGTCGGTTTCGTCACGCGCCTGATGACGTCACAGTCAGTCGGTTGCGATGTTGAGCAGGTAAGTCCCGATTTTTTTCCCTGTTTTTTTCTTCCGTGTTTCGGATCTAAATGGCGCGAGTCTGCCTACTCCATAGCACCACTAGAAGTCTTGCCAGTCTATCTTGACCAACTCACATCTCATACCCTCAAAGTTACCTTTCTTTAAGTTCAGAACCCTTGTTTCTGAATTAACAATGTCACTCTCCATCCTAATGAAGAACTCAACCATATTATGGTCACTCTTGCCCACGCACAACAAGACTGCTAACTAACCCTTCCTCATTATTCAATACCCAGTCTAGAATAGCCTGCTCTCTGGTTGGTTCCTCTACATGTTGGTTTAGAAAACTATCCCGCATACATTCCAAGATGTAGATAACAAATGTAGAGCTAGGGTTAGGATTAGGGTTAGGGTCAGGGTCAGTGCCAATCAGTCGGTCAGTCTCTCAGTCGGGCTTGTCGGTAGGCCGATGGTTGCTGTGGAGGATCGGTTGGGCTATCGGGCCGCCAGGCCACCGGTGGGTCGTGAGAGTCCCCGGGCCGCCTGTGGATGGTGAAAGTGGTCGATCCGCCGGCAGGTGCAGCGAGTGGTCAAATGGCCGGTGGGTGCTGCGAGGGGTCGGTCGGGCTGTCGGTAGGCCGGTGTTGCAGAGAGCAAGCAGGCGGTCTGACGGAGCCGGCGCTATGGTGCTGCTGAAGGCGGACCGGGCGGCATGCAGGGCGGTGCTGCGAGGGGTCGGTCGGGCTGACGGTTGGCCGGTGTGGCAGCGAGCAAGCAGGCGGTCTGACGGAGCCGGCGCTATGGTGCTGAAGACGGCGTGCAGGGCAGTGCTGCTCCCCACTATCATCACCACGATGATCGAGAAGGGCATGCTGCCCGAGGTGGACGCGCTGCGAGGCCACACGTACGGAGCCCGCAGGCAGTCCCAAAGCGGCTCCAGCTCCAGCCGTGGGCAGCCTGGAAGAGGGGCGAGTTAGGGTTAGGGTTAAGGTTAGGCATTTTCCTGTCAGTGGAAGATGCCTTAGCCTTCCCCCAGCCTGGCACTGCCCCAGTCCCATTATGCCCTTGACCCCCACTCTGCACACTGGCAGTCAGTGGGGTTCAGTAAACGGGGGAACCCACAGGAACTGCCCTCACCCATTAATTAGGCTGGTTCAGGAGCTGGATCTCTGCGGCAGTCTCATTCAAAAAACACACTCACAATTATATTAATTATATTATTACACATTATTATATATGATTACCGTTATATTCATGTCATATATATATATATAGTATAATAATATATGGTTTAAATAGACCGCAGCACGGAAATAGGCTCCCCATGGTGAAATAATGGGCATTGGACACTAGATAGCGATGTTACTTTTTCAATCTCATTTTCTAATTAGTTTAATTAATTAATGTGCAGCGTTTGGCACTGATGAGTTATGACTTCCTTCTCAATTATATTTTATCTAAACTAAAACTTATGTTGGGCTGAGAAGAGGTCAAAGTCAGGGTGGTCTACGGGAATGATAGGTCATAAGGTCATAAGTGATATGAGTAGAATTAGGCCATTCAGCCCATCAAGTTTTCTCCGCCATTAAATCATGGCTGATCTATCTCTCCCTCCTAACCACATTCTCCTGATTTCTCCCCATAACCTGTGACACCTGTACTAATCAAGAATCTATCTATCTCTGCCTTAAAAATTATTCACTGACTTGGCCCCAACAGCCTACTGTGGCAAAAAATTCCACAGATTCACCACTCTCTGACTAAAGAAATTTCTCCTCAACTCCTTCCTAAAAGAACGTCCTTTAATTCTGAGGCAATGACCTCAGTCCTAGACTCTCCCACCAATGGAAACATCCGCTCCACATCCACTCTATCCAAGCCTTTCACTATTCTGTATGTTTCAATGAGATCCTCCCTCAAACTCTGGCGAGTACAGGCCCAGTGCCAAAAAACGCTCATCATAGGTTAACCTACTCATTCCTGGGATCATTCTTGTGAACCTCCTCTGGACCCTCCAGAGCCAGCACATTCTTCCTCAGATATGGTGCCCAAAATTACTCACAATATTCTAAATGCGGCCTTACCAGCGCCTCATAGAGCTTCAGAATTACATCCCTGTTTTTGTGTACAAGCCTTCTTGAAGCATTGAGTTTGTTTCCTTTACTACCAATTCGACTTGCAGATTAACTGTTTGGGAATCCTGCACCAGCACACCCAAGTCACTGTGCACCTCTGATTTCTGGATTCCTTCCCCTTTAGAAAATAGTTTTCGCCTTTATTCCTACTACCAAAATGCATGACAGCACACTTTGCTACACTTTATTCCATCTGCTACTTCTCTGTGGATTGTCACCTTGTTGTGGTGGAGAAGCGTGTATGGACCTGAGGTC
This sequence comes from Okamejei kenojei, assembly GCA_035221665.1. Lineage (NCBI taxonomy): Eukaryota > Metazoa > Chordata > Chondrichthyes > Rajiformes > Rajidae > Okamejei > Okamejei kenojei. Next base: position 15,847,556 of record CM069133.1, read on the forward strand.
CTGAAAGCGATGCCATCTGAAGCTATGTTCCTGGTAGGGCCGCCCATGGCGGTAAGTTCAAGGGGGAGGACTCTGACAAAGAGCAATCCAACCAAGACCTCAATGGTGGAACAGGCGAACAAGATGGCTGACCTTAGTGGAGCGTTACAACGGCTGGGAAGGCGGATGAAGACTTAGAAAATAGTCTAGGCACCTGGAATCTCAAGATCAGCCTTGTGGTGTCCAGGGATGATCATCATGACCATCACACCTATTAAAATTCCCTTTTAAAATTGCAGCAGAAAAAGTTAAGTATTTGGGTATTCAAATTACCAGAAAATACAAAGCATTTTATGCCTTTATTAAATAAACTCAACGCGTCGATTAAATTCTGGAAAACACTTCCTTTATCATTAATAGGCAGAATAAGCGCTATAAAAATGATCTTTTTACCAGAAATATTATACCTATTTCAATCTATACCATTATATATACCAAAAAACTTCTTTAAAAAACTAGACTCTAATATTACCAATTTTATCTGGGATTATAGATCACACAGAATCCAAAGAAAACATTTGTGCAAACCAAAAGATATTGGGGGACTTTCACTTCCAAACTTTTGTATTATTATTGGGCAGTGCATATTAAGAACATAATTTACTGGTTGGACAGTTCTACCCAACCGACAGAATGGATAAGAATGGAGAAAGAGGACTGTTCTCCTTGTAATATAGGAGCGATCCTCTTCTCCACGATAAAACTGAACAACACAATATATAAGAATAACCCAATTATGCATGATACAATAAAAATTTGGAAACAAATAAAATTATCCTTAAAATGAAGAAACCTATCATTGCTAATGCCAATAGTGAATAATGCTTCATTTAAACAATCTCTTATTGATAAAACATATAATCAATGGGAAAGAATGGGAATTAAAAGGATCGGTGATATGTATGAAATGGGAAATCTGTTATCATTCCAACAATTACAATTAAAATTTAAACTGAAAAATAACCAATATTTTAAATATCTTCAGATCTGCGACTTCATGAAGAAATACATACAAAGATATCAAAACATAACTTTAGATCCAATGGAAGAAGCAATGAACATTAAGGCTGACTCACAGAAATTAATATCATATTTATATAATAGTATTTTAAATATAGATTTACCATCGACAGAGGCACTTAGAGAAGAGTGGGAATGAGAATTAATGATAAACATTACGAAGGAAACATTGGAAAAGTATTTGATATATATACACAAATGTTGGATTAATGTAAGATAATTTAATTAAATTTAAAATGTTATATTGATTATATTACTTAAAAACTAGATTGAATAAATTCTATCCAAATACTTCCCCCATTTGTGATAAATGTCTATCCCAAAATGCAACTATTTTGCTCCCGCATTAAACTTTATAAATTCTGGAGTGATATTCTTTAAATATTTACCAAATTATTTAAGATAAAAATGGAACCTAATACTGAAATGATTATATTTGGAGTAATGGAAGATGGGAACAAATTGAACTCATCTCAAAATTTATTTTTTAATTATGGGTTAATAACGGCAAAAAAACTTATACTTAACTTTTGGAAAAAATACAGCCATACCAATGCTTAAAATGTGGATTTCAAACATGTTGGACACTGCACATCTCCTCCTAATAGATAAATCAGACCAATTCTTAACGAGCTGGTCTCCATTTGTCGATTTTCTGGAAGCATATGGTGCAACAAAACCGAAGAATCTAACTGTTTCAGGATTGGATGAGGGATGGTCAAGAATATAGATAACGATCTCCTTAATCTCTTACTTTCTACTTTTTTTCTTTCTTTTTTTTCTTTCTCAACTTTCTTCTTTCACACTTTTTTCTTTCTCACACACTATATATCACATGTTTCTCTATGTTTTATTATCTATTCTCTCTTTTTCTTTTTCATTATTTAAAAAAAAAAGCTATACATACAATGTAAAATGTCAATATATATTAGGCACCTTGGTGCCATATTCCTGTACTTACTTCTAATAAAATAAAAAAATATATATTTTTTTTAAACCCCAAAAAAAAGAAAATCATGGCCATGGTGAAACAAAGTGCCTGACATCCTGCAACATACCTCAGAGAATGCCACCATGAGCAAAAGGTTGGAGAGATTCCCGTCAAAAGGAGGTAATCCAACATTAACAGGCTGCAGACTGATACAAATTAGTTTAGGTTTAGCTTAGTTGCGGAAACCGACCCATCGGCCCACTGAGTCCACGCCGACCAGCGACCCCCGCACACCAACACAATCGTACACACACTAGGGATAATTTACCATTAAACCAATGAATCTACAAACCTGTATGTCTTTGGAGTGTGGAAGAAAACCAAAGCTCTTGGATAAAACCCACACGGGTCATGAAGAGAATGTACAAATTCCATACCGACAAGCTTCTGTAGTCATGACTGAATCCAGGTCTCCGGCGCTGTAAGACAGCACCTCTATGCCACCGTGCCACCTACAGTGCCCTCCATAATGTTTGGGACAAAGACTCATCATTTATTTATTTGCCTCTGTACTCCACAATTTGAGATTTGTAATAGAAAAAAAATCACATGTGGTTAAAGTGTACATTGTCAGATTTTAATAAAGACCATTTTTTATACATTTTGGTGTCACCGTGTAGAAATTACAGCAGTGTTTATACATAGTATCCCCCTCCCCATTTCAGGGTACCATACTGTTTGGGACAGAGCAATGTAATGTAAATGAAAGTAGTCATGTTTAGTGTTTTATCGCATATCCTTTGCATGCAATGTCCGCTTGAAGTCTGTGATTCATGGACATCATCAGTTGCTGGGTGTCTTCTCTGGTGATGCTCTGCCAGGCCTGTATTGCAGCCATCTTTAGTTTATGCTTGTTTTGGGGGCTAGCATTTCTCTTCAGCATATAAAAGGCATGCTCAATTGGGTTTAGATCGGGTGATTGACTTGCCCACTCAAGAACTGACCATTTTTTAGCTTTGAAAAACTCCTTTGTTACTTCAACAGTATGTTTGGGATCATTGTCTTGCTGTAGAATGAATCGCCGGCCAATGAGTTTTGAGGCATTTGTTTGAACTTGAGCAGATGGGATGTGTCTATACACTTGAGTTTTCGTCATGCTACTACCATCAGCAGTTGTATCATCAATGAAGATAAGTGAGCCAGTACCTTCAGCAGCCACACATGCCCAGGCCATAACACCCCCACCACCGTGTTTCACAGATGAGGTGGTATGCATTGGATCTTGAGCAGTTCCTTCTCTCCTCCATACTTAGCTCTTGCCATCACTCTGATAAAAGTTAATCTTCGTCTCATCTGTCCACAAGACCTTTTTCCAGAACTGTGGTTGCTCTTTTAAGTACTTCTTGGCAAACCGCAACCTGGCCATCCTATTTTTGCAGCTAACCAATGGTTTGCATTGTAGTGTATTCTCTGCATTTCTGTTCATGAAGACTTCTGTGGACTGTGGTCATTGACAAATCCACACCTGACTCCTGAAGAGTGTTTCTGATCTGTCGGACAGGTGTTTGGGGATTTTTCCTTATTATAGAGAGAATTCTTCTGTCATCTGCTGTGGAGGTCTTCCTTGGCCTGTCAGTCCCTTTGCGATTAGTAAGCTCACCAGTGCGCTCTTTCTTCTTAATGATGTTCCAAACAGTTGATTTTGGTAAGCCTAATGTTTGACTGATGTCCCTAACAGTTTTATACTTGTTTCGCTGTCTCATAATGGCTTATTCGACTTTCATTGGCAAAACGTTGGTCCTCATGTTGATAGACAGCAATAAAAGTTTCCAAAGGTGATGGAAAGACTGGAGGGAAGACGAGGTGCTAACTCTCATATACCTGCATTAAGGCAGCATTTAAACACACCTGAGCAATTACAAACACCTGTGAAGCCATGTGTCCCAAATATTATGGTGCCCTAAAATGGGTGTGTTGGGTGGGGGGTTACTCATATTGTGGAGTACAGAGGCAAATAAATAAATGATGGGTCTTTGCCCAAAACATTATGAAGGGCACTGTAAATTGTTGGGAATCTGGTGCAGAGAGGATTCAGTTGAGGACCTCAACTTGAGGTCAATAATAGTAAGATTAAATGAGAATTTACCAGTTTGAAGTTTGATCTTTATTTTATGAGGAGTTACGGTGAGCGATTACGTGAAGAAGCCCCGCCAGTGCGCATGCACGACAATCTTCAAAGCAGCAGCATGAAATCACAGTAACTACAGTCGAAGTGATATAGTAAGACTCAGAAGACTAGAACTACCAGATGATCTTTGCGATTATGAGGGCCGGGAGCGGAGGGCACGTAATCGCTCACTGTAACTCCTCATAAAATAAAGATCAAACTTCAAACTGGTAAGTTCTCGTTTAATCTTACTACTTTACTTTGGAGTCACGTGAGTGATTCCCTGAAGATTTCAAAGCTCTGTGATTTCATGCCGTAGATCCAGTTCCATACCACACATTGCTTCGGTTGACACAGGATAAACAAATAATGTATTGAACGTTGCTTAAATTATACAATGAACATTTTTAATAATAAAAGAACAGTAATAACCCCTCTCTACCAGAGGGAAATTACTAATGAAAACTCAAACAGAACCCAAAACAGCATGTCCAAATCCTTCCACTGCGAGGACAGTTTTATCATAGAATCTTGAAAAAGTTCCTTCACTGGACCATCCTGCGGCCCCGAGGATTTGGTCTAGAGGGACGTCCTGTGCCTTCGCTATGGATGTTGACGCCGCCCTGGTGGAGTGAGATTTAAACACATCAGTGTGTCCTCCAGCACAATCCAAAACCTGTTTCAGCTACCTAGAAATAGTATGTACTGACACCTTTTTATGAGGTTTTTTGTGGCTGATGAGCATCGCTGTTTCAGAGCCTCTCAGACTCTTGGTTACCTCGATATATTGACTCAGGTGCGTAACCACACATAGCCTTCGGTCAACGGGGTACGCTTTAAAGCTTATTTTGGTTCCAGCCATCCCTGGCCTACTTTGTTTGATTAAATCATATTCATAAAACGTAATATTATCTACAGAAGAATGCATGCTATCCAGTCGTAGCTTTTGCAATGTCTGGACCCGTTGCGCTGACACTAGCGCCATGAGCATGACCACTTTGAGCGTTAACTTCTGAAAAGACAGAGATGTAATTGGAGCCCATTGCCGAAGCAGTGTGAGAACTATGCTCACATCCCAGATTTCTTTTATTGTATTGTATTGTATATCTTTATTATCATTTTTCCTGAGTACTTACATACCCAGAGGAAACGAAAAAACGTTGCTCAACCAGTGTCCATTCAGTGTGCGGTAAAAAATAAATAGAAATACAAATAAAAATACATATATCATGAGTTCCAATCGGCAGCGGCACGACAATGGCTCTGCTTCAGGTGTCCAGGTTGGTGGTTGGTGCGCGATACTTTGGCAGGGGGCAAAGTCCGTTTATCAGTCTAATTGCCTGCGGGAAGAAGCTGAGGAGCATCCTGCTGGTTTTGCAACTGATGCTCCTGTACCTCTTCCCAGATGGCAGGATGGAGAATATGTGATGTGATGGGTGGTAGGGGTCTTTGAAGATGGAGATGGCTCTGCTGATACATCTCTTCCTGTATATGTCCAGCAGGAAAGGGAGTGGAGCACCAATAATCCTGCTGGCGGTCTTCACAATCTGTCCAGTTTGGTTGCCGTTCGTAACGCCTTGCAGCTCCCAAACCAGGAAGTGATGCCGTAGTTAATGTGCTCTCGATTGTCCCCTATAAAAAGTTCGTAGGTGTGCAGTGCTTTCCGTAGTATATGGAGAGGGTTGTAGTCGCTGCTGGGCTCTCTTGACCAGTGCTGTGGTGTTGGTCGTGGACGTCAGGTCAGCTGACAAGTGGAGTCCTAGGAACTTCCACACTGCTGACCCCTTTCCACATCAGCTCCATCGATGTGCAGAGGTGTATGGCGTTGATTTCCCGCCCTCCTGAAGTCATCCACCATCTCCTTCGTTTTTTCCCCCACGTTGAGAATGAGGTTGTGGGGATTTGCACCATCCTGTGAGCAGCTCCACCTCCATCCTGTACGCCGACTCATCATTGTCACTGATGAGACCCACCACTGTTGTGTCGTCAGCGAACTTGTTGATTAAGTTGTTGTTGAGTCTAGCAGTACAGTTGTGTGTAAGCAGACTAAACAGCAGGGGGCTTAGGACACAGCCTTGGGGCGAGCCAGTGCTCACAGCTATGGTTTTTGAAGTCCTACTGCCCACCCTGACTGTCTGCTGCCGTTGCGATAGAAAGTTCAGGACCCAGTTACATGTGCCAGCATCAACCCCCAATAACTCCAACTTCTCCACCAGCAATAACTCCAACTTCTCCACCACCAGATATATTTCCATATATCTAGGCCTGGGAGGGTTTTTGTTAAAAATATCTCTCATGAATCGGGACACTAATGGATGAGATCCGACTGAATGTTGTCCTGACACTTGCCCTAAATAGGAGGACAAAGGACTCCGAGCACTATTAATGGCACTGTAGCTCAATTGCTCGTCTAAATGCAATGTAGCAAGGAACTCCAATACACCCGGTATGCCTGCAGTATGATAAGATATATCTGACTGTAAACAAAACGTCTCCCATTTCTTAACATGAGATACATATTGCTTTTTAGTACTATCTCTCCAGGCCGCAGTAATCACATCCACGTTCCTACTCGATAGTCCGAGCCACTGGAACGGTCTGGTCAGAATCTGCAAATCAACAGATTAATACGATCATGTAAAGGATGACCCTCTCCTGTCACCGGGTGAACCAACAAGTTGCTGCATTTGGGGATAGTCGTGAATGGCTGTGTCATCAGTCTCAGGACCAATGGGAACCATGGCTGTGTGGGCCAGTTAGGAACTACCAAAATGCCTGAAGTGGAGTCCTGCTCAATGTTGGTGAGACATTGACTGATGAGGCAGAATGGGGGAAAAGCGTAAAATAACGTACGTCCCCAATGTAGCGAGAATGCATCCACCGCTACTGCCCCCAGATCCGGTTCCCATGAGGCGTATTTAGGTAACTGATGATTTAGCCTGGATGCAAATGGATCTATGTCTGGAAATCCATACCGGCTGACAATCATTTTGAAAACTTTTGGATTCAACATCCATTCTGTGTTGTCATTAAATTTGCGTGACCTGGTGTCTGCCAACACATTATCTCTACCTGGTAGGTAGATAGCTGAGACCCAGATGTTTCTCGTAATGCACCAGTCCCAAATGAGGTTAGCCCGATTATCACATGATACTGACCTAATTCCTCCCATGTGATTGATATATGCAACAACCGTGGTATTGTCAATCTGAACATGCAAATCATTCATTTTTGAACAATATGCTTTTAGGCCATAGAATGCACCCAGCAATTCTTTTTTTTTTTTTTTTTTTTTATTTTTTTATTGTAGAAACAGTATATACCAAGTACACTCTTATACAACATTGAGATTTATACAATGTATAAAATTATAACGTATTGATTATTAATTAGTACTATTTGTGATAATTATAGTATTATCCATTATACATTCCGTTATTATTTATTTTATATAATTGGGGGTATATGTAGTATATTGCTAATATAAGTAATACACTTAGATTCTTAAAACATAGATATTCTTCTAATTACCAAATAGAAATCCCCGCTTAATTTAACTACGTAATACCCAATCTTAAACAACATTTTTTTTTAATATTCTAATGTTATCAAAAGTATTAAATAATGTTTTGTATTATTTGTTAATTTTATATTTCATAGTTATTGTATAATTGAAAGTACATAGTTTTATATAATTACAAGTTTAAGGACATCTATAATCTTTTTCATACAAACAGAGATAAGTGTGTACATTGTTAAAAATTTATATAGTATGTTTTCTATAAATTTTTCCTTAATTAAAGATAGATAGATAGAAAAAAAGGAATAGAAAATAGAAAAGAAGGTATGAAAAGTTTGATGGAGATTAAAGTCATTACTAAGTAATCCAATCTTGGAGATACATTCATGATTTGTTATGTGTATTTCTTCATCCCACTCAGATATTCAGGCCTCAGTCAAGTCCCTGCGCCGAACCATTGTGACCCTGTAGATATTTAATATAGGGAGACCATATCTCCTTGAAGAGATCTAACCTGTCCATAAGGACAAGTCTCAATCTCTCCAAGTGAAGTGTCTCCGTCATTTCTGTATTCCACATTTTAATTGTTGGGGATACAGGGCCTTTTCCAAAATTTTAATATTAATTTTTTCCCAATTATTAAAGAATAGTCGATAAAAGTTCAATGATTCTTGTAATTATTTGTTCATTTCCGGTATTCCAAGTATGATTAACTTTGGGTCGTAAATCATAGTAATATTAATAACTTTCGAGATTGTTTTGAATATTTCATTCCAATATTGTAATATCTTCGTGCAATTAGTAAATGAATGCGACAGAGTTGCTTCCATGATTTGACATTTATCACATATAGGTTGATAGTTTTGGAAATATATTATGTAGTTTTAGATTTAGAATAATGTAATCTATGTAAGATTTTAAACTGTATAAGTGCATGTTTAGCGTTTAAAGAGCAATAATGTATATGTTGTAGGCTTTCTTCCCATATTCTGGACTTATTATTTGACTTAGTTCATTTTCCCAGCGCTGTCTATGTATCCGATGATGGGATATCACTTTCCAACAAAATGTTATAAAATGTATGATATCATTTTTTCTGTATTTGGGTGGTTTATTCAAGCATTCATCTAAAATTTCACTCTTTCTATTTCTAAGTTCTTGTGTATTTGCGGAAATATAAGTTTCTGATTTGTAAAATATCTGAAATATTCATTATTATGAAGTCCCGTAAGTTTGTTGTAATTCTTGAAATGAAAGAAATGAATTATCCTTATAGAGATCCCCTATGTTTAGAATTCCTTTTATTTTCCATTGTGTAAAAGCTTTATCCATCATTGACGGTTTAAACGTAAAATTATTGGCAATTGTAAGAGCTAGCGGTATAAATTTTAGTTTTAGTGTTTTCTTTATTTGTTTCCAAATACGTATTCCACTTTCTATTATCAGATTTTCGCTATAAGTTTTCTTAGGTACATTAATATTTAGCAAAATATTATAGAGCTAATTTCAAATGGAAAACAGTCTTCTCTTTCATTTTTAACCAATTTGGTTTATTATCTATTTCTCCTAACCAAAAATTCATATTTCTAATATTAACTGCCCAATAATAGAACATAAAAATTTGGTAAAGCTAAACCCCGTTTATTTTAGCTTTACATAAATGTTTTTTTATTTATTCTATGATTTTTGTAGTCCCAAATAAAGTTAGTGACTATTGAGTCTACTTTTTTAAAGAAAATTTTTAGAAAGGTATATGGGATTGATTGAAATAAATATAATAATTGTGGGAGGAAAATCATTTTTATTGCGTTTATTTTTACCTAACATTGAGATAGGTAAGCTTTTCCAATATAAGATATTTTTATTTAATTTATTCAATAATACCGGGAAATTAGATTTAAATAAAGAGTCAAATCTTTTTGTAACAAAAATACGAGATATTTAATATTTTCATTTGTTATCTTGAAAGGAAATTGTTTGTAATATCTGTAAATTATTCATGGTTATGGCATAAGTTCACTTTTTATTCCAATTGATGCTATATCCTGAAATTAAACCAAATTCCGTATTAGTTTTAACAAATTACAGATACTTATTTCCGGTTTTGTAATATAAGTAGTATATCGTCCGCATATAACGAGATTTTATTCTTAGTATCTTTAGTATCGTATCCATATATTTCTGGATGTAGTCTTACCCTTTTGAGCAAGGGGTTCGATTGCTAATGCAAACAGTAATGTGATAAAGGACAGCCTTGTCTACAACCTCGAGATAAACTAAACTTAGTTGATAACATATAATTTGTTATTATTCTAGCTGTTGGATTTGCGTATAATAATTTAATCCAAGTAGTAAACTTATCACCAAGCTTAAATGCTTCCATCACCGAAAATAGATAAGGCCATTCCACCTGGTCAAAAGCTTTTTCTGCATCCAACGAGATAACTACTAGATCTTTTTTTATCACTTCTTTTTCGAGTATATAATATTAAATAACCGTCTTAAATTATATGAAGAATATCTTTTAGGTATAAATCCTGTTGATCAGGATGATTAATCATTAACAATTTTACTTAGTCTTTGTGCAAGAATTTTTTTGTTAAAATTTTTTGATCAGTATTTAATAAAGCATTGCTCATACGATCCTGGATCATCCAAGTCTTTATTATTTTGGGTATAAGTGTTATAATAGATTCGTTCAATGTGTCTGGTAATTTCTCTTGTATATATATCTGTTCATATAATGATTTTAAATATGGGACCATTTGGGCATGAAAAATTTTATAAATTCCGAGCCTATACCATCTGGTCCCATGGAGTTTTACCATTTTTTAAAGATTTAATAGATTCTTGATTTCTTTTATTGAAATATCGGCATTTTAAAAATTCTCTATTTTGTAAATCTAATTCTTTTAAGTACATCCATTTAAAAAAGGCATCTATTTCTGTTTTATTTACCGGTTGTGTTACCAGTATACAAAGTTTTTATAATATTGCATAAATCTTTCATTAATATCCTTGGGTTGTATTAATAATTCACCGTTTTGTGATTTAATCCTATGTATAATTTTTTTCCGCCTTCAATTTTCCTTAATTGTCGAGCCAATAGTTTTTGTGGTTTGTCTCCAAATTCAAACAACAATTGTTTAGTATGTTGGTATATTTAGACTTGATCAGTATATATTTTATTTAATTTATACTTCAATGCTACAATTTTATTATGTATTATTATATCTGATTTTGTTTGCATTCTGATATCTAATTGTTTGATCTCCCTTTTCTAAGTCATGTTGTTCCTTCCGAATCTTCTTATTATGGAATGCTTGTGAAGAAATCATAATTCCTCGAAGATATGCTTTAAATGTTTCCCATAATAAAGAGCGAGATATTTCTGGTTGATCATTTATTTCAAAATACATCTTAATCTGGGTTGTGATGTATTCCTGAGTTGTTTTATTTTTTAAAATTTGTGGATTAAGTTTCCATTGTCCTAGATTTCCTGTTTTACCATTTATTTTAATTTGTAAATGTTAATGGTAGCGTGATCTGAAATTATAATATTATGATATTTGGATTCATAAGTAAGTGAAAATAAGCTTGGCATCTACTAAGAAGTAATCTATTCTTGAATAGGTTTTATGTACTGGCGAGTAGAAGGAATATTCTCGACCAGTAGGAATTTTTCTGTTCTCCAAACATCTTTAATGTTAGACGTTTGAATGTATGCGTTTAATAAAATCACTAGAGTCTGCGATTAGTTTTCCTTTGTTTTGAAGATCTATCTAAATAAGGGTCTAATGTACAATTAAAATCTCCTCCAATTATCAAATTGTAGTGTGTTAATTCTGGAATATTATTAAGTACTTTCTTAAAGAATAAAGGACTATCAAAATTTGGACCATAAATGTTAACAAAAATCATTTTTTTCCCTATTTATTTCTCCTATTAACAATAATGTATCTGCCATCTTTATCAGATATAGTAGATATATGCTTAAATAAAGTACCTTTACGAAATAATATTGCTACGCCTCTTGATTTGTGTGTAAAGGAAGAGTGGTATATTTTATCTATCCATTTAGCTTTCAGCTGTTTTCAGCGTCTTTCTTTAGGTGAGTTTCTTGGATGTAAATTAGTCAGCTTTCATTGACCTTTAAATGTGTCAATATTTTTCCTCTTTTTATTGGGTTCATTGATACCTTTAACATTCCAACTGCAAAAGGTTAATCCCTCGTTCCATATTTTCTTTTAAATCCTGCATTTTAGATTTGTGGGAATCTAAGAATAGGGTCCAAGGGTCCGCGCAGTAGACTTAACCTTACACACCCGAACACCGAGTAGATTGAATTTTAGATCTTTCTTATGTGCTTCACGAGTGTAACTCATTGTTTCCCAGTAGATACCTCCCATTTCAACTGAAAGATATATAAACATAAAAAAATGGTGATGAAATAAAAAGCTGAGAAAGGTGTATATAAGAATAGAAAACTACAATACAATTAATTTGTAGTGTGTGAAAAGCCAGATTGTTGTTGGCCATTAACTCAAGTCTTTCTGCAATGATGTAATTAGTTTTAGCCAGCTCCTATTTTAGAATTATTATTCCATAGTAATATTTTTAACGTAATATAGTTAATAAAAATGAAAAAGAGTAAATATAAAACATCATAAATGTATATATCTAAGGTTAGTAAAAAAAAAAAAAAAAATTAATTTATAAAGCCACATTTAAAATGTAAAACACTACATACATGCAAAAAATAAATCATTATTAAAAAAGTAAGAAATATTCTTGAGGAAGGGATTCCCCATATGTACAGGACATAAGATATAATTATATAAGTAAGTTATATTAAGCGAAGGTGTAAGTCCTTGGTTAATAAAAGTCTGAGTAATAATAACCCAAGTCCCCGCTCTTATCAATTTTAGTAGGTGAGTTATTTGTTATGTTATGTTTCGTGAAGCATCGCGATCCAATCGGGTAAAACATCGTCTTCGACAATTTGTCCATTCCTTCCTGATTCTTCTAACTAATTCATACTGTCGATAAATTTTCATAACATGTCAAGAATGTCTAGGGTCTTCTTCCATACGACATTGTCCATTCCCATCTGATTTACTCTAATTCCATGTTGTCGTAATAGAGTTTCAAAAAATTCAAGAGACCGTGCTAGATCTTTAAAAATAGAAAAAGCAGTAATAGCTTTGCTTGTAGATGGTTTTCAAGTGTCAAACTGCTTTGCAAATTCCATTGCTTCTGCTGGAGTCTTGAAAAAGTGTTCCACGTTGTTATAAGTAACTCGTAAGATGGCGGGTAATTCAGACCGTATCTCAAGTTTTCTACACCCCTCATAAGGTTTTTTGGCTTCGTTAAACGCTTTTTTCGTTTCTGGCAACCTCTGGGGGATAGTCTCGATAGATACTGATTCTTTGTCCTTGAAACATCAGATTCTTTGTTCTCGAGGCTCTTTGCATAATGTCCTCGAGGGTATAATCCATATTGTAACTTGACAATGATTTGTCTTGGTGGGGCATTTGTACTGGTCTGTCTTCTGCCGACCTCGTTGTGCACGAGCTAAAACAGGCATATCATCCAAAGATAAAGCAGCTTGCAGTAATTTAGCAGTGAATTCTCGAGTGTCTTTCGTGTTTCTCTAAAACCTTCAGAATCCCTGCAATCCTCAAGTTCTGCCTTCTTTGATAGCCTTCCAGCTGCGTGCATTTTATCTGTTACTTTGGATAACAACTCCAGTAGACGTTCTTGTTCTGTTATCAGCTTTGCTGTAGACACAGTAACTAGCCTCCGCTAATCTTTTTCAAGGTTTTTAATGCCGTCAACTTGTTGTTCGACCACTTTTGCAATAGGGTCAATCATTATGTTTAAAGTCTTTTTTTAACATTTTCAAGTTTAACCCTCCATCTTACGTTCCAAGTTATTAATCATATCAATGAATTCATTCTTTCAATATTTCTGAGTCCTCTTGAACTTATTATCAATTTGCGTCTTTATATCTTTTGAAATTCACGCCATTGGATTTTTTCATCAAGTCCATCTGATTATTGAATTTGAGATATTTCTTCCTTTATCTCTTCCTGTATTACTTTCATTCTTTCTTATATATCTTTCATTTCACGTTTAAATCAGCCATCTGATGAGAAATAAAAATTTTCAAGTCCTCACCTCCTGTGTCTGCTTTCCTGGAAACGTCTTCCACGGAGCTGGCCCTACTCGAGTCCGAGGCTTCTCCCAGGCCTTCTCCCGTCTCGCCCGGTTTTTTCGACCCTTCGTTTTCTCGGTAGGGCTCCGAGCCGTCATAATTCGTCGCAGGGCTGATGACGTCAGCCAGTACCGTCGATGTTAAGACGGCAGATAGTGAAAGCAGTCGATCGGTAAGTGTTTTTAAATCTGTTTAAATCCCCGTTTTTTACAGAATTTTTAACGGAGCTGGCTGGTGCTGTGGCTTACTACTCCATAGCGCCACCGGAAGCCCCTGCACCCAGCAATTCTAAGCAGATTATCCCATGCCTCTGCAGGATCAGTGCCTCTTGCACACTCCTTCTGCCGTCCACAGCTAGACTCGGTATCAGTGACTCCCCATCCCGAAGCTCTCACATCAGTTTGTAAAAATAACTGAGGGGTTGTTGAGTCAGAATGTCTTTTAGTAACTTCGTGAGACATTAATTATCCACCATTGCAAAACTCGGCGATAGCTTCGGGTGGCAACTGCATTGGTCTATTGAAATGACCTGTATGTTCTTTCAGTGCTTGTTCTTTAGCTCGTTGCACATTCTGATAGTGCAGAGGTCCGAACTGCACTCCAGGGAAAGCCGCCACTAATTTACCATGACACTGGCTACTTGCCGGGTGGAGGGTTGTTGTTCCTCTACCAGATTGCTACAGCCTCCATAATTTCAACAGTTTTGGCCGTAGGCAAAGTCACTGACATATTAGTTTGAATCAATGACGAACCCCAAATAGTTAATCATTCTAGATGGTACTAATTTGGATTTAGTTGGATGTTAATGAGGAAACCTTATCTCTCAAACAGGTGTTTGTCACTGAAACTGATTCCTCAGCTGCCTCCTGAGTCTTGCCTATAATCGGAACATCATCCAGGTATGACCATCACAATGTGATTCTAGACGCAGAGTAGCACTAATACTGGTTTCAACAACTTTGTAAATAACCTAGGGGCTGAGGTTAACCCTTTAAATACCACAGCTGTCCCCATCCAACTAAATTTTCAAGTATCTAACTGGTCCTGGTGATGAATTGGTACGAATAATATGCATGTTTTCCAGATCTATGGTTGCCATATAACAACCTTTTGATACCAGTTGTTTAGCAGTACTGAAAGTTTCCATTTTAAAATGTCTATACTGGACATAAGAGTTAAGTCGGGTTAGGTCCAGAATTACTCGACACCCACCATCCTTCTTCTGCCTGGGGAATATATTGAACACAAATTGTTGAGGCTGATATGCCGTCCTTTCAATTACCCCTTTTTGGAATAAAACCCCAATTTCATCATTCACCTGTAAGAGTTTCTGGTCTTGAAAAAACCAATACACGACTAGGTGTATTTTGTGCGGGTGGATGTACTTCTGACAAACTCGATTCGAGACCCCCGGATACTGTTCAGTATGAATAGATCTGATGTTATGCAGCACCATTCATCATAGAACAATTGCAACCTACCCCCGACCGGTGGCTGATCCCCAGAAGATATATTCTGGACTGAACCAGTTACTCGTACCTCCATGGTTGCTCTTGGATTCCTCAGTCTCCTGGCCATGTTGGGGGTGTGCAATGGTGCGTGCCAGCGGCGTGTAGCTGGAAACCCCCGACTCGGTCCTTGACCTGCTCCAGTGTCTGTAGCTCGCCTGAAGGGGTATATCTTGCGAGGCGGCATCCTGCTCCCGGGATCAGTTTTGATGAGGCCGATGGTTTTCGCCTCCTCATCCAGTTCTTTTACTTGCTTCGCCAGATCCTCCCCAAATAGCAAGTTGGGTGTCTGGACATTAGAAGATCTGCACAATGCCGCAAAGTGTGGATTGAGGGTTGGTTTGATGGCTATCTTCCATATACAATTAAGCTCGAAATGAGCATTGCACAGCAGGGCTAGCACGTCCTGCTGTGTACGTGATAACGGTGCCACTTGGACCATTCGCCCAAACGCCGTTATTCCTGCACGCACTAATTTGAGAACTTTCTGAAACCTCAACCCCTGCCCCCGCATGGATGCGCTCATTTGCCCCCAGATGGCCATGTTCATGGTGGGCACCTTGAGCGACGCACAGTTAACAGGTGTTTGATATCGTAGAGAAGTGTCCTCCATTATGGAGTCCTGGAGCTGGTGAGAGGCCATATCATTAATATTGCTGGCCAGATTTTCATCCAAGGCTTCACCAGTCCCCTCCGGTATGGCAAAATTGCTAGCCACATCCGGCACATCTGGAGCATAGCTCATGTGCTTTGGTGCATGCTCTTCTGCAGTGACACCAACTTCAGGGTCAGATTCATACTGCCCTGGCTCTCCCGAGTCATGCTCAAGGGAGGTATCACGCAGCTGCTGTTATGGGTTCCCATGGACCTCTGCTTGAGGTTGCTCCTGAGAGCTGTTGGGAACCCTGGGGGTATGCAACCCCAACTGGAACACCGCATGGTTGAACATTTGTTCTATGAGGTGTTCCATTTTGTCAAGACGTCCCCAAACCTTTTTATTTGAAGGAGGGGAGTCTTCCTGGCCTGACTCATCAGAATCGACAAGCCTGGCTGTTTTTCTCTTGGCCTTCCTCCCGACAGGAGTGGCCACAGTGCGCTGAAGCACCGGAGTTGCTGCTATTTGCTGAACTGCCGGCGCTCTGGAGCCGGCGTTTCTGAAGCCGACATAAGCTCACAAACTGTGGTCCCGCGGGTAAGTTTCTTACTTTTAACGGCAGCAGCCTTTATGATTACTTTTTCCATTTATAGCTTGCTCCTGCTGGCTCCTGTAACCAGCCTTACGGAAGCAAGTAAACCGCAGAAAGTTTTAAATCACTTTCCTGCTGGTTTATAACTTACCGCGGGTGGAGCTGCGCTCTCCAGCCCGTCGGTGTGCCGTGCGTCTGACGTAATGACGCGCATGCGCACTGGCGGGGCTTCTTCACGGAATCACTCATGTGACTCCGAAGTTAAATTGGGGCACCTTTGAGATGCCCCAACAACCCTCGCCAACTTCTAAAGATGTACTGCACGAGATGCATCACAGCCCGCCTTTTAATCTTCAGGGTTCTCCGTTCAGACTCAAAGAGAAAGGGAGCACAGTTCCAGGAGCCAGATCACAACCACAGCAGAACACCGCAACGCTTTCGGGTATATTGAAATCTGCATATAAGATAATAAAGAAGAAATTAGAATGAACAGACACAAAGTGCTGGAGTAATTCAGCAAGCCAGGCAGCATCCCTGGAGAACATTGATAGGCGACATTTTGGGTCAATACCCGTCTGAAGAATGGTCTTGAGCCGAAAAGGCCACTTATCCATGTTCTCCAGAGATGCTGCCTTTCCTGCTGACTTACTCCAGCACTTTGTGTCCTTTTGTGTATTAACCAGCGTCTGAAGTCTTCATTTCTACAAGATACCAGACCATGTAATTTTACTGAAAATTTTAATTATTATTTTTGCCGTTTGTAATTTTTTACATTTTTCTGTTGTAAATGATAGTGTTTGCACATCATTAAGGGACAATAAATCTTTCATTATACAGAGATAATTGATACTGATGTAGCAGCTGCTGGCATGTCTGGAGACTCTGGCATCCCTCAGCTAGAGGGATTGCCAGTGGAGCGGTGCCAGGAGTACAGCACCCAACACATGAGGATGTTAGCTGCTAAATGCTGGAAAGAGATTGTTTAAGCACACTCAGTGAAACTTGAAAGATGTTTGAACTGAGTGCAGTTAATTTTAGAAAGTAGTCAGTCAAGTCAAGTCTCTAACTGTTTATGGAGTGGTCTTTCAAATAGACAGACAAAAGAGCAAGATGTACTTCAGTTGCATTGTGAGAATTCAATCGTTAGGATTTTGCACCCAATCATAACAATTTATAGAGTTTTAGAGTCATAGTCATAGAGTGATACAGTGCGGAAACAGGCCCTTCAGCCCAACTTGCCCACACCGGCCAACATGTCCCAGATACACTTGTCCCACCTGCTCACGTTTGGCTCATATCCCTCCAAACTTGTCCGATCCTTGTTCCTGTATGTTTGTTAAACGTTGGGATAGACCCTGCCTCCCTCTGACTGACTACCTCCTCTGGCAGCTTGTTCCATACACCCACCACCCTTTGTGTGATAAAGTTACCCCTCAGATTCCTTATTCCCTTCACCTTAAACCTATGACCTCTGGTCCTCGATTCACCTACTCTGGGCAAGAGACTCTAGGGCCTGTCGCACTTAGGCGATTGTTCAGCGGACTGCCGGCGAGTGGCAAGTTCGCGGCACTCGCCAGAAAAACCGGGAACTGGAACGCAACTGCCAAAGTGGAACACGCACAAACACATCGCAAAGGCGGGGGCCAGGGAAAGCGGGGGGAGCGCTGTCTGAAATTCACACTGTGCAAAGCCAAGGTGATACAGGCACACACCGCGATGAACAGGGAGGTTAAGACGGCAAGCACAGTGTACGGTAAGTCCTTTAAAAGGGGGGGAGGGAAGAAGGGGGGGGGGGGGGGGAGAAGGGGGGGGGGGGGGGGGAAAGGGGGGGGGGGGAGAGAAGGGGGGGAGAAGGGAGGGGCGAAAAGAGGAGGAGAAGGAGTGGAGACACTTTTAAGAAGCCAGACAAACTTTTAATAACCACAGATACACAGCTGTGAAGTTCGCGGGCATTTAACATTACTGTCATCTACCCGATCTATTCCTCTCATGATTTTATACAACTCTCATCCTCCTGCGCTCCAAGGAATATTGTCCCAGCCTACTCAACCTCTCCCTATAGCTCACACCTTCTACTCCTGGCAACAAATCTTCTTTCTACCTGCTCCAACATCTTTCTATAACATGGTGCCCAAAACTGAATACAATATTCAAAATGCGGCCTCACCAACATCTTATACAACTGAAACATCACCTCCCAACTTCTATACTCAATACTCAATACTTTGACTTATGAAGGCCATTGTGGCAAAAGCCTTTTTGACCACCTTACCTGCCTATGACTCCACTTTCAAGGAACCATGCACCTGCACTCCTAGATCCCTCTGCTCTACAACACTCCCAAGAGCCCTACCATTCACTGTGCGGGTCCTGCCCATGTTAGACTGCCCAATATGCAACAACGCAGCATACAGCAAGTAAATCAGCAAAGAAGAAACCTAGTTGTTCTACTAACTCCCATCCTTGTATCCCTTCATTATCACCTCTTCCCCAGCCAACAATGGGCCATTATGAGCACCACCCTTCTTCGGTCATCTGTTGCCGGCCCTGACTTGTTCTGACCTTTTCCTACCTCCAGTTACCTCCCCTTAATTTTCTGTCTGAAGAAGGGATCCGACCCGAAATGTCACCCATCCATTTGCTCCGTAGATGCTGCCTGAGTTACTCCAGCACTTTGTGTCTATCTTCAGGAACAAGAGATGCAGGTCTTCTGATACCGTCAGTTATATAAGATTAAATCGAATACACAGGAATGGGCCATTTGACCCATATGTTCCACATATGCCATTTAAATGGCCTCTCCTCATTTAATAGTATCTGCCTTGCCCTCGATTCCCTTTTGCTCCTCCAGCCTGCCCTGAAATCTATCAACACTAGCCTCTCACAGTTCTCAGTCCCCTGCTGAATCATAGAGCTGCTAGGTTCTGTGGTTGGTGTTGTGTGCAGAATGCGAACATGTTAAAAATTCACAGGCAAAAGCACCAAAATTGGCATCCCGCCCACATCATGCTGCCGCACCTGTTTTTCACAGCTATCCAATTTAGCCCCTACAGTCTCTTGGCAGAAGCAACAACAGGAAAAAAAAAATTGCAGCAAGTCCTGAAATTTTCCAGCTCTCTGTGATAATTAAACCTGCAGAGACAGCTCCTGCCTGTGACTACTCACAATTCCAGCTAAACTGCAACCCATTTACTATGTGCAATTTAAAATCATCCCTTTACTCAAGGACTGGCTGACTTTCCTTTCAAATAGCCTCCACTTTATTGCAAAATAACTGTTGAACAGTCATTATTCTTTCCTTGAATTGGCTTAAAAATCTTCATCATAACCCTTCTGGATTGCATTAATATATGTGCTCACGTGTTCAGAGATCAAGGAATTATGATTGCAGGCTGCTAGAATGTGACCCTGCACGAGTGTTTTTTCAGGTCAATTCCTCTGTAGTTTCAGTTCCATATGCTTCACAATGCAAAAGCTGAATGTTACACTCGAAATGCGAACATAATAAAAAGCCTTGGAAAACCTAGGCATAGGTGTCCGTTTAATACCCCTTGTACCCAACTAACTAAACTCAGCTGCTCCAAAAGCAAAATACTGCATCTGCTAAAAATCTGAAATTAAATAGAAAACACTGATAATATGCAGTAGGTCCAGCAGCATCTGTAGAGAAAGAAACAGAAAACATTTCTGGTCAACGACAGTTCATCTGCTCTGATGAATGGTCATCCACTGCTGGTTTGTCTCCTCCTCAGGTGTTAACTGCCCTGCTGAGTTATTCCAATATTTTCTATTTTAAGTTAATATCAGCAGCTCCTTAATTTTCCTATCCAGTCAACACTATGCATTCTGTGATCAGGTTAGTATTTTATTGATTCCTGGCTTTTGACTAACAGAACCACATTGTCACTCTTGGCAGCAACGCTTCAATGCCTTGCTCTCATTCCATGGGGTCTACTTGTCCTCAAATGCACTCCATTCACCTCACTGCTGAATTGCAAATTGTGTGCTGACACTGCATAAGAACACGTTTCCCTTGGGTACATTTTTTTTCACGTGTTCCTATTTTGGCTTCATTGGTCAAGGAATTATTTTTATTGCAGAGATACAGAGACCATTCATAACCTATCAGTATAAATTCAAATAAACTCAACTTATCTAGTGTGGCCCTCAATTAAATAAACGGTCCAGCCTTTCGGTACAGAAATTACCTTTATATTCTGCAGGGGTTGCTTAAGACAGACATCATATTTGAGAAACCTACTTCTTGTTAAGAAAATGATGAAAATCCCTGCAGCAGATGTTGATGTGTTGTTACAAGTGGTTATGTTCAGGAGAAATGTCTATTCCACTACAGACAGACAGTGAATGCTGCTATTAAACCAAATGTAATGCAAAGCCAATGTAACGACCCTATACACTGTAACTTAGAAAACATTTAGTGATGCCACCAATTCAGCACAAAGCGGCAATTACACTTTCCAAGAACGCACTGTTGTAACATGTTTGTCACTTACAATGATGCCTGCGCCCACTCTCCTTTAGTTGCATGTTTAAGAGGCAGCGTGTGAGTGCAAATGACCCTTTTAAATGTTTGGGCATCTTGAAATGCATCAGGGACATGCAATTGGTATTCTGCAAGTCAAATTCCCATTTGGAGTGATCGTTCCAATTCACTCAATTCATTGAAATAAGCTTAGCTCTGGAAGTGCTGACATTGATCCTGACATTGATTATGTGCATGCTTTAGTGACAGAGGTTCAGTGGTGATATCATGATGGATGAACTAGGGGCCGCACGGTGGTGCAGCTGTAGAGTTGGTGTCTTACAGCACCAGAGACCCGGGTTCGATCCTGACTACGGGTGCTGTCTGGATGGAGTTTGTACATTCTCCCGTGACCTGTGTGGAGTTTACCCTGGTGCTCCGTTTCCTCCCACATTACAAAGACAACAGATTTGAATGTTAATTCAGTAAAAATTGTAAATTGTCCCTAATGTGTAGGATAGGGCTGGTGTAGGGGGATCACTGGTCAGCGCGGACTTGGTGGGCCAAAGGGCCTGTTTCCGCATAGTGTCTCTAAACTAAACTGAACTAAACTAAACTACATGCATTGTTTTTCTTTTTGTAAACTAGAATATTAACCTTCATATTCTCACCAAGACAATACCGAATGCATGCCACAATACAAGATATATTTGTTTCTTGAATCACAGATTTATACAGCACAGAAAATGGTCCTTTGGCCCAATTTGTCCATATCAACTGAGGTGTCCCATCTAAGCTGTCTCATTTGTCCCTGTTTGACCATATCCACTAAATATTTCCTATCCGTGTACCTACCCTCAGACTCCTGCACTCCAAGGAATAGAGCCCTCAGCCTCCTGCTCCCCAAGGAATAAAGCCCTCAGCCTCCTGCACTCCAAACAATAAACTTGTCACGTTGCCACCTTGTGTCACTTGCAAATTTACTAACCATGCTTTGCATATTCCCACTCAAATTGTTGCTATAGATGACAAACAGC
Organism: Okamejei kenojei; assembly: GCA_035221665.1. Lineage (NCBI taxonomy): Eukaryota > Metazoa > Chordata > Chondrichthyes > Rajiformes > Rajidae > Okamejei > Okamejei kenojei. Next base: position 15,869,665 of record CM069133.1, read on the forward strand.
AATGGGCCTATCAGCATGGGAGTCAGTGGGTTTATAGTGGATGTCGGTCAATAGTCTGTCACCTGCGATGGAGATAGTGAGGTCTAGAAATGGTAGGGAAATGTCAGAAATGGTCCAGGTGTATTTGAGTGCCGGATGGAAGTTAGTGGTGAACTAACTTCCATTCAAGTCCCATTTGAGTTCCATCTGGCACTCAAATACACCTAGACCATTTCCGACATTTCCCTACCATTTCTTGATGATCGCTTCGCCTAACACCTCCGCTTGGTTCGCATTAACCTACCTGATCTCAACACTTCAACTACCTCTCACATTCCGAATCCGACCTTTCTGTCCTGGGCCTCCTCCATGGCCAGAGTGAGGACCACCGTAAATTGGAGGAGCAGCACCTCATATTTTGCTTGGGCACGCCAGCGGTATGAACGTTGACTTCTCTAATTTCAGGTAGTCCCTGCTTTCTCCTCCCCTTCTCAGCTCTCTCTCAGCCCACTGTCTCTGCCTCTTCCTTTCTTCTTCCTGCCCCTCCCCCTCACATCAGTCTGAAGAAGGGTCTCGACCCGAAACGTTGCCTATTTCCTTCGCTCCATAGATGCTGCCTCACCCGCTGAGTTTCTCCAGCACTTTGTTACAAATTTCCTGAAACTCTATCTTTCTTGCCTGTTCCTCAGATCGATCCCCTTCACACGTCAACATGCTCTTGCCAGTTCCTCTTCTCTCAGCCAGCGAGGATCCAATTCCATCCATCTCGTCTACCTTCGATTTTCCAGCATCTGCAGTTCCTTCTTAAGCAACTGAACTAGATTCTGACAGCTTAAACCAAATTATTCCTGTAGCGAAACATGATTAAATTAAATGTGATTTAATGGGTCTTATTTGTTAGATAGTATCTTAGGCTTGCTGATCTGATTTTAACTTGAAATATGCACCATCCAGACACAATTAATTAGAAATTACTGGAGAAAGAGACAGTTTGCAAATGTTTTTTCCCCTTACATCACGCTTTCATTTGGAAGCGCTTTAAATGGTTTGATGTAGTTACGTATTGTGACATATTGTCATGTGCTATTTATCATATGTTCATATACCACAGATGATACCAAGTGTGAACTGTTAAATAATGAAAATACCATTTTAGAAAACACTTATAGAAGTTTATTTTTAATTGCCTTTTTTGCTATTGAATTTTTTTATGTAATTTATGCATCATTTATGTTTTTGTGTATTCGTCTGAGTCTATATGCCAACAATGCTGCTGCAAGCAGGAGTTTCATTTGTATTGGTTTATTGTTACGTGTACCAAGATTCAGTGAAAAGCTTTTGTTTGCTGCTATCCAGTAAAATCAAATCATACTGTACATAAGTATAATCAACCCATAGTACATGTACAACAAGTAGTGCAAAATACCAGAATGCCAAATATAGTTTTACAGCATCGTGGCATTAGAGTTAGAGAGAGAAAGTCCAAAGTCCACAATGAGGTAGGTTGGAAGATCGGCTCTGCACTCTACCTTTTGGGAGGACTGTTCAATAGTCTGATAACAGAGGGGAAGAAGCTAGTCCTGAATCTGGTGGTATGCGCTTTCAAGCTTTTGTACCTTCAACTGAATAGAAGGAGGAATGTCCAGGAACCTGTATCTCACTGTACTTGTGCACATACACTCAACTTGACTTTATGTCATAACATATTAGTTTTCTTCCAATTCAACATTGAAGAATTAATCAATGTGCAAGACTTCTTTCTTATGCCTAATTTGTTGGCATTATTTCTTCTTATCCATTACTCAATCCTATCATGCTTTCAATCTGTTTTGTTTATGTGTACTATTTTCTCTCCAAACATCCTGAATAATATACAGACCATTCATTCTGCATTTGGTCACATTGAATCTATTGTATCAATTTAATCAGATTATTTCAATCCACTTCTTTAAAATACTGTATTGGGAAGCCAGATTCCGTCATCTTTTTCAGACTGTATCAATCGATCGATCAATTAATCAAAATCATGTTTGAGCTGGACATTTTCCAGCTAATCATTGAAATAAAAAACTTTTTCTTGCTTCATCTTCCCTTTCTCTCACCTCCTCCTCTCCTCAGATGCGAAGGTGCCAGCTTAGTAAGCAGGCTGCCGAAAGATTGTTGAATGTAAAAGGTTTACTGGTTTGATTACCATGATTTACAACTAATGTCTCAGAATAGAAATCTTTCTTCCTATTGGAATTCCTTTACCAGCACAATAGTTCCTATTTTTATTTCCTATACATCACTATTATTGATATTTTAATCACTCAGAGAGTAATAGAGAGGGCATGTAAGAAAGCATGTTGACCTACCGAGTCCGCACAGACCAAGCCCTACACAGTTTTCTCCGAGATCTTTGGTTTCTTCCCACACTCCAAAGGCGTACAAGCTTGTAGTGGCTTAGTATAAATGTAAAATTGTCCCTAGTGTGTGTTAATGTGCAAGGATTGCTGGTCACTGCGGACTCGGAGGGCCGAAGGGTCAGTTTCAATAGACAATAGGCAATAGGTGTAGGAGTAGGTCATTTGGCCCTGCGAGCCAGCTACTGCCAGCTTTCCTCGCTGTACCTCTAAACTAAAGTAAAAACCAAATCATTGTTTAGCATATCTGTCTGGAGAAAGATGTGCATCACATATTCAGCAGAATAATTCTGGAACTAAAAGACTCCAGGTTTGCAAAGGGATCTCTTGAAATTCAATCACATGGAATTATTACTTCCGAATTATACAATTGAAGACTAGTTTCCCTGGGGTGTAATGACCATTGGTGCATCACTGCATCAACCATCAACACCTTCAGTTGGATCCAGCAGGATTTTCAGGCAACAATATTGCACTCTGAGTTTAGGAGAATAAAACATTAAATTATGTTCCTTCAAGTGGATTGGAGCATATAACGTATAAGGAGAGGTTGGACAACCTTGGATCGTTCTCTCTGAAACCTCACAGACTGAGGGATGACCTGATAGAAATATATGAAATGATGAGAGTCATTCTCCCCCCCCCCCCACTATAGACATTTGGAAAACTAGAGGGCATAGCTTTAAAGTGAACAGGGGAAAGTATAAATGGAATTTACGGGGCTAGTCTTTTTTTACATAGAGAGTGGCAGGTGTTTGGAACAGCTACTGGGGAAAATGGTAAAAGCAGATACAATAACGACAATGGTGAGGCATTGTGAGATGGATACTCGAACATGCAGGGGATGGAATGATGTGGACTATTTGCAGGCAGATGGGATTAGTTTGGATTGGCATCACGATCAGCTCGGACATCAAAGGTCATCGGGCCTTGTGCTGTACTGTTCCATGTTCTTTGTAAGTAGAACAGATGGACATAACCGTACAAAAATCTTTTCAGAGTAATTTTAGAAACAGGTTCTCCACCAAAGGGTTGTAAACAGCTGGAACTCTCTTCCCCAGACTGCCCATATGAATGTGGTCAATTAAAAAAAAAATCATAATTAGGCTTGATGGACTTTGTTCGGCAGGGGTTTAAATGCCTGGGAACCTAGTGGGTGGCAGACATGAATACAAATCAAACATGTATGATTGAATGGCACTTTGCCAAATGACTTCCTCATGTTCTTTTAACCAGGTGATGGTCCTTGTAAAAAAAATAAAACATCATGAAAGAATAAAATAATTGATCGCAGTTGTGGCAGTTTAAAAAATCCTATTTTGTAGTAATATTCTCCCAAAGCCTTACCCTCACCAACCTCCTATTCCAACTACCTCCCTATCTCTGCAACCTCCGCTGGTATAACTAGAATCCTACCCACCCACTCCGTTATCCCCAATCCCTTACCAAAGATCTTTGTATTCATATAATTCTGTTTAATGCATCCTACTTCCTGTTTCAACAGATGTATTAAACCAACCTGCTTATGAAGGGATCATTTACAATCCTTGAATCTTTAACCAGCATGTTCATCTACATTAGCTGAATTTTCAGTCTTGACTCATTCGTTAGCAAAAGGACAATGAAGATAGTGGGAACCAGCTCCGTTGTCCACATTCCTGCGACTTATCTCGTTCAAATCCTCCCCATAATCAGATGTCCTAACCTTCCGACCTGAAATTCCTCTTAGATGTTTTCCCTTTGATGATCTTACCAATTTTATCGATGAAATATGTGATCCTCAATGTCTGCCAGCACAACCCCTTCCTACCCTCTTGAATTTTTCTTATCTCTTCCACAGGTCTCTGACCGCCCATCCCCTTACAGTTTCATTTCTTAACTGTTCTGGCCCTCTGAGCTTCCAGCCAACAATCTATCTTGAAGCTCAAAACCTCTCAACCCTGGATTAAGACTTGACTCTTATCTCAATTCATTTGCTCCTGCTCTAATGATATTTGGCTTTAGACCCCGAGTCACCCTCATAGCCAAGTTCAAGTTCAAAAGAGTTTATTGTCATGTGTCCCAGATAGGACAATGACATTCTTGCTTTGCTTCAGCACAACAGAATATTTATATAATGTAGGCATTGATGGCTGAGGGAAGAAGCTGTTCCTGAACCTGGATGTTGCAAATTTCAGGCTCCTGTACCTTCTACCTGAAGGCAGCAGAGAGATGCGTGCGTGGCCAGGATGGTGTGGGTTCTTGATGATGCTGTCAGCCTTTTTGAGGCAGCGACTGTGGTAGATCCCCTCGATGGTAGGGAGGTCAGAGCCGATGATGGACTGGGCAGTGTTTACAACTCTTTGCAGTCTTTTCTGCTCCTGGGCGCACAAGTTGCCGAACGAAGCCACGATGCAGCATGCTCTCTACTGTGCACCTGTAGAAGTTCGAGAGAGTCCCCCTCAACATACCGACTCTCCGTAATCTTCTCAGGAAGTAGAGGCACTGATGTGCTTTCTTTATAATTGCATCAGTGTTTTGGGACCAGGAGAGGTCTTCGGAAATATGCACGCCCAGGAATCTGAAGTTCTTGACCCTTTCCACCATCGACCCGTTTATATAAACAGGACTGTGGGTCCCTATCCTAGCCCTTCCAAAGTCCACAATCAGTTTCTTGGTTTTGCTGGTGTTGAGAGCCAGGTTATTGTGCTGGCACCGTTTGGTCAATCGGTCAATCTCACTTCTACACTCTGACTCGTCTCCATCAGTGATACGTCCCACAACAGTGGTGCCGTAGAATTTAGCACAGAAACAGGCCCCTCGGCCCACCACGTCCATGCCAACATTTTTGACCATACACACTAATACAATTTACTCACATTAGCACCATAATATTCTATACCTGCCTATTCCAAGTGCCTGTCCAAATGCTTCTTAAATGTAGTCATTATATCAGTTTCCAACATCTCATCTGGCTGTGAATTCCAATTGTCAACCACTTTGTGTGTAAAAAAAAGCTTACCACTCAATTTAAACCTGTGCTCTCTTGCTTTTGATCTCTCTACCAAAATTATGACTGCATACTTACATCTTATAACCTTATATACTTCCATCAGGTCACCCCTCTGCCTCTGTGGTCCCAAAGCAAAACAAGCACAGGTTATCTATTTTCTCCACATGACTCAAGTCCTCCAATCCAGTCAACATCCCGGTGAATCACCTCTGCATAATCAGATCCTTTTTATAGCATGGCAATCAGAACTATATATGATACTCTGATAGAGACACAAAAAGCTGGAGTAACTCCCCGGGACAGGCAGCATCTCTGGAGTGAAGGAATGGGTGACGTTTTGGGTCGAGACCCTTCTTCAGTCTGATTGTGGCCTCACCAGCATTTATTAAAGTTGCAAGCAGCATCCTATTGGTATATTCCCCTACTTAGTACTCCAATCCTTCTTACCAACTCTAACAATCCTCCGACTCCTCATCGCTCATTACCTCCACTGCCAGTTTATATCCTTGACCTTCACATGTCCATTAAGGGTGCCAAGAGGGAATTCCAGACCAAGCTGGAGGCCTGAGGCAATATCGCAGATTTTGGGAAGCATGGTGCAGGGTATGCCCCAATCAGCAACAATGGTCGACATAGTTCAGAGCTTCACGTCCCTTGGTGTTAATATTACCCATGATCTGTCAAGGACCAACCACATTGATGCAATAGCCACAAAGGCACACCAATGCCTCTGCTTCCCGAGGAGACTAAGTAACTTTGGTATTTATCCAATGACTCTTACAAACTTGCACCATAGAAAGCATACTGTTGGGTTGCATCACAGCTTGGTTTGAGAACAGCTCTGTCCAAGGCCGCAAGAAATTGCAGGGAATTATAGATGTAGCCCAGTCCTTCACAGACAAGACACCCTACCATTCACTGCATCTACATTTCTTGGTGCCTTGGAAAAGCAGTCAACATAATCAAAGACTTGTCTCACCCCAATCATTCCTGCTCCTGGTCAACAGAAGCTTGAAAACGTGCACCACTACACTCAGGATCAGTTTTTCCCCTCTGTTATCTGAACTGCCCTTCTATAAACTAGGATACAGTCTGATTCATGTCTACCTCATTGGGTACATTGGATTTTGTCAATGGAACTGATGCACCACAATGCTGGGAACTGCACTCTGTACTTTGCACTACAGAACTGCACTTTGCACTCTAAATCTTTCCTTTTTTGACTTGATTGTATTTATCTGATCTGTATGGATAGCATGAAATAAAAGCTATTCACTGTACCTGAGCGCACGTGACAATAATAAAATTAAACCCTAAACCTAAAGAATTGCAAGAAATTTGCCATTCATTCTGGGAAAGAAAGGCAAAAAACTAATATAACTCTGCCTTCCTTCAATTTAATATGCAACACCTTACTTCATTTTCCAGGTGAAAAGTTTCACGAGGAGCTATGTAAAGACTTACGATCATCTGAAAACTACTCACCCATGCACATTGTCTTTTTGTTAACAATTTTAGCATTGCAGACAACCAGGTTACCATTAGAACATTCAGATCAGTCATATTTACAATGAAAAGAACTACTGTAAGTTATTTTTCATTTTCTTTCTTCCATGGCTCTATTAAACAGGGTGGGTTTTATTGCTGTTAAATACTAATTTCTCATAATACTACCAATCAACGTGAGAGTGGAATCCATATTCTCCCAAATGTGTGTTTTGTGGACCTTGCATCACAAAGTTTATTTTAAGTAAATCACCATTCACAAGTCATTCATTCAGTTTATGCCTCATTTTTAGAGTAGTCTTTAGATGGCATTTCCAACAGTGGCTCATGGGAAAAATATGCCATTGGCCATAAACCTGACGCCTGGATCTGTCCCCTGTGTTAAATAAAATATCAGTTTGTGATATTGCTTTATCGTTCCTCACATAGCCATATTTTTTGGTTTAAAAGTGTTGAAACCAAAGTAACAACAGTGTGCCTAAGTATGTCATGGCACTAAAGTTAGTTCATTGGTGTTAAAGAATTTATAGCATACATCACTCTCTAGATTTTAAATATCTTTCAGCAAAATGTTTTGAGCTATAAATTTCCCTCTTCCAAACTAGTAAATCACCAGAGCATTGAGCAAGCCATGAAAGTGTTAGGTTGAAGGCTGCTTCCTGAGAAGCATTTTTCAAACAAGGTACACGTCTCTATTTTGCCACTGAATAAGGAGAGATGCAATATAAATCTGATTGATTATATTCCCCCCGTTTCAAAGGCCAGCATAATGAGAAAAGGTCAGAGGTCACAACAGAAAACCAAAGTGGATGGACAAGAGAAAAAGAAAAGAACAAAATATAGAAAAATCCACATTAATTAAAATAGGATTTGGATAGTCTGACAGACCTTGTCAGTCAATTAAGAGAAGAAATCATCTGAAGTTAAAAAGGAGCCACCAAAGGAACTAAAATGCAAACATCAGAAAAATCCTTTTTTCAGCTGCCCGTCTTTAAACAAGGAACAGCATTCTGCGTACTGAGGCATTTTAATTAAATATTAATGATTCTACTGAGTACTAATTTCATCAGATTGTAATAAATTAAAAGTATAAATGTGAGTTCTGTTTTTGTCAATGAGGCACTGTTTCAAGTTTGTTATTTGTGCTGCAAAATTAGATCCTTCATCATCAACCTATTAATTGTTTTTAAACTTTGGGGATTAAATTAAACTCAGTGGCATTCGTTTTTTGGGGGCTACAAGTGTTATTATGTTGCAAAATTAAGACGATAGCTTAAATGCATCCATCTGATGAGGAGTGTAATGAATGCAAGCTTAATAAAGAGTGTGACCATAACATCAATCAGTGTGACTTTGTTGCTTAAGCTTTTGGCTCCAGCCATTGAAGACACTTGGCCTTGCAACCCGAACATGTGTTAAAGCAACAGAAAAGACCTCCCAATGGCTGTTCTTCTACAGGCAGTGTAGTTGTTGTTTGTTTGTTTCTTCTGGCCGTTTCTGTAATTCACTGGCTTTATCACGCTTGCTTTAATGGTCTAAAAGAGTGGCAGACACAGAGAACATTTAGTTGAATTTTGGCTATCGCATCAAACCAATTTCCGTCAGACATGGGGTTCTAACAAGCCTTGTGAGCAGATGTAGCTGGGAGGATGTGCAGAGGGTAGGCAGATCAGAACTGTTGAAAGAGGAGCAGGAAGAACAAATTAATGTATTCTGCTAGGTTGTCCAAGGGTCATTCCCCTGCATGATACAGAGCAACAACTAATGGATGCAATGTCTGTGATTCATCTAGGACTTAGTGCGATTAATCGGGGACACGTTTACTGAAGTATGCCGGTTGCTGCTGTCACAAATCCAACCTTGGATCAAAGCAAGGATGTCTAGTGGCAAGGGAAATAGCCTAGGCCTGGGGAAAGGTGCTGCAAAGTGCTACTGAAAATCCAAGATCAGGTCAACCCCAATTATATCAATGGATGGAGCGTGCTAAAGGGGTAATAGGACCTATTCCTGGTCCTATTTCTTATTTTCTAATGTCACTGTGCAAGGTCTAATGATTCCCAGGCCCTCCAGTCAAAGACAAACAACTTTGTTTCACTTGACAAAGAGAACCGTGTGATATTGGCTTCTTTCACGTGCTAAGGAAATTGCTTGCAGTCAATGCCAGCCTACATACAGTGTATGGAATGAATGACTATTCCAAACCCTTATGGTGGCATCACACTGGAGAGGCATCCTCATGAGGAGTGTCTCATCAGGTCCATGTCCATGTTCTCACGACAGGTTGCATGAAGACAGGCCACAAAGAGCCCCTCTCTGAAGCCCCAGCAGTTCAAAGGAGTCAACAGCTCCCAGCGTCTGCGGGGAGGAACAATGTCAAGGAGAAAGTATTTTAATTTCCCAATGACATTATTCTCTTCCACGGGGAAACAATTCACCTGCAAAAAGCCATTGGAATAAATAGGGAAATCATCCCTTCCTTGTTTTGTGTGGTGGTGGTGGGGGGGGGGGAGGAAGGGAGCAGGTCACCTCCTTGTACATCAGTCTATGAAAGTAAGCATGCAGGTACAGCAGGCAGTGAAGAAAGCGAATGGCATGTTGGCCTTTATAACAAGAGGAATCGAATATAGGAGCAAAGAGGTCCTTCTGCAGTTGCACAGAGCCCTAGTGACACCACACCTGGAGTATTGTGTGCAGTTTTGGTCCCCTAATTTGAGGAAGGACATTCTTGCTATTGAGGGAGTGCAGCGCAGGTTCACGAGGTTAATTCCCGGGATGGCGGGACTGTCATATGCTGAGAGAATGGAGCAGCTGGGCTTGTACACTTTGGAATTTAGAAGGATGAGACGGGATCTCATTGAAACATATAAGATTGTTCCCGATGTTGGGGGAGACCAGAAACAGGGGCCACAGTTTAAGAATAAGGAGTAAGCCATTTAGAATGAAAAAGAGGAAACACTTTTTCTCACAGAGAGTGGTGAGTGTGTGGAATTCTCTGCCTCAGAGGGCGGTGGAGGCCGGTTCTCTGGATGCTTTCAAGAGAGAGCTAGATAGGGCTCTTAAAGATAGCGGAGTCAGTGGATATGGGGAGAAGGCAGGAACGGGGTACTGATTGGGGATGGACAGCCATGATCACATTGAATGGCGGTGCTGGCTCAAAGGGCCGAATGGCCTAGCCCTGCACCTATTGTCTATTGTCTGATATGAAGCTCTATCTATGCAAAATCGGCTGCCGTGGGGATCAGGAAGAGAATTTGGACGGTCACTGGTTTAGTGAAAATAATGGCAATCAAACCAAATACATTTAATTTCCTCTAGTTTTAATTTAAATGCAAAACATTGTGCATGTAGAATTTGTTAAAGCAAAGTCACACAACTTTGTTATTTTAATTGGTTATTTTAACCAATTTGCAAACAAGCCTTTGGCTTATGATTTGGAGCTGTGGCGGCGGCAGCGACTTCGGAGGCCTGGCTGCGGGCCCAGTGGACGACATCGTCGGGAGCTCGCAGGTCGCAGGTTGGTGACCTGTTTTTCCGGAGCTCCCGCGGCAACAGCTGCGTCCGCTGGACTGGAGGGCGACAGCTTCGGCAGCTTCGACCGCCCCGGGCCGCGGAGTTGAACCGGCCCATTCGCGGAGCGCGGTTCAGCCGCGGGACTTACTTACATCGCCCGGTGGGGTCATAACATCGGAGGCCCGGATCGCCTCAGCGCAGAGGAAGAGGAAGAACAAGAAGGGAAGAGACAAAGACTTAAGATTTTACCTTCCATCACAGTGAGGAGGTGTCTGGTGAACTCACTGTGGTGGATGTTAAATTTGTGTTTATTGTGTGTTTTGTTATTTACTATATGTATGACAGCAAGGCAACGAAATTTCGTTCAGACCGAAAGGTCTGAATGACAAAAGTTTCCATGATTCCATGATTCAAAAACAATGATTGAAAAATAGTGGCAGCTATTTCATTTTTGTGTGGCTAGGCTAACAGATAGTTATTCTCCCATAGAGTGTGAATACTGTTGGCAATGCTAGCATTTGATGTTCCTGTCTAAATTCCCTTCAGCATGTGGTAGTATTTAACTTTAGTCCTTGTGGTGAAGTTTAGCAAATCTAGTATTGTTAAGAAGGAAAATACAACGATATTGCAGAAATGATGACACGTTTCCAAATCAGGATACTCTGAGATTTGGAGGGGACGTCAAAGCATCCCACACACCAGCCATAAGGGTAATTAAATGTTAGTTTCATTTTAATTGCTTTTGGAGCATGCATTCAGTGTATGTTTATGCTTTTACATGCATAGCTCAATTATGACCTTAATGGTATTTAAAATTAAAAAAACTACTCCTTTTTGAGATTTACACCAGAGTTAAGGGTAGTTGATTATTTTCTAACATTAATTATTGATTAACAGCCATTTTATTTCATTGTTCAGAATTATGTTTTGTTTCTACATTTGTTTCTACATGCCGCTACATAAGAAAGAACTGCAGATGCTGGTAAAATCGAAGGTAGACACAAAATAGTAGAGAAACTCAGCGGGTGAGGCAGCATCTATGGAGAGAAGGAATTGCGATGTTTTGGGTAGAGACCTTTCTTCAGACTGATGTCGGGGGAGGGGGTAGGACAAAGGAAGAAAAGTGTGTGGAGACAGTGGGACTAGTGGGAGGACTGGGAAGGGAAGGAGAGAGAGAGAAAGGGCTGCCTGAAGTTAGAGAAGTTAACGTTCATACCGCTGGGGTGTAAATTACCCAAGCGAAATATGAGGTGCTGTTCTTCCAATTGGCGCTGTGCCACACTCTGACAATGGAGGAGGCCCAGGACAGAGGCGGACAGATTGGGAATGGGAGGGGGAGTTGAAGTGCTGGGCCACCGGGAGAACAGCTTGGTTTAGACAGACTGAGCAGAGGTGTTCAGCTTGGTCTCGCCGATGTAGATACGTTGACACCTGGAACAGCAGATGCAGTAGATGAGGTTAGAGGAGGTGCAAGTGAACCTCTGCCTCACCTGGAAAGATTGTTTGGGTCCTCGGATGGAGTCGATGGGGAGATTAAGGTGTTGCATCTCCTGCGGTTGCAGGAGAAGGTACCTGGGGAGCGGGTGGTTTGGGTAGGAAGGGACGAGTTGACCAGGGAGTTACGGAGGGAACGGTCTCTGCGGAAAGCAGAAAGGGGTGGAGATGAGAAGATGTGGCCAGTAGTGGGATCACTATGGAGGCGGCGAAAATGTTGGAGGATTATAATGTTGTATACAATGGTTGATGGGGTGGAAGGTGAGGACAAGGGGGACTCTGCCCTTGTTACGGGAGGGGGGAGGCGGAGTAAGAGCGGACCTGCGGGATACCAGGAAGACCCTAGTGAGAGCCTCATCTATAATGGAAGAGGGGAACCCCTGTTCCCTAAATGAGAACATCTCCAATGCCCTGGTGTGGAAAACCTCGTCCTGGGCGTAGATGTGTAGACAGAGGAATTGGGAGTAGGAGATAGAGTATTTACAAGAAGAAGGGTGGGAAGAAGTGTAGTCAAGATAGCTGTGGGATTCAGTAGGTTTATAGTAGATGACAGTCAATAATCTGTTTCCTGTGATGGAGGCGGTGAGAAACGGTAGGGAGATGTTGGAGATGGTCCAAGTGAATTTGAGTGCAGGATGGAAAGTAGTGGTGAAGTGGGTGAAGTCAGTGAGTTCTGCATGGGTGCAGGAGGTAGCACCAATGCAGTCATCAATGTAGCGGAGGTAGAGTTCGGAGATAGGCCCAGTGTACGCCTGGAACAGGGATTGTTCGACGAACCCTACAAAGAGGCAGGCATCGCTCGAGCCATTGTGAATGCCCATTGCTACGCCTTGGATCTGGAGGACGTGGGAGAAGTCGAAGGAGAATTTGTTCAAGGTAAGGACCAGCTCTGCTAGGCGGAGGAGAGTATTGGTGGACGGAAATTGGCTGGTTCTGCGGTCGAGGAAGAAACAGAGGGCTTTAAGACCCTCCTGGTGGGGAATGGAAGTGTAGTTTTATCAGCAATTATCTATCTATTTCCAAGTCTGAAGAAGCGTCTCGACCCGAAACGTTGCCCATTTCCTTCGCTCCATAGATGCTGCCTCACCCGCTGAGTTTCTCCAGCATTTTTGTCTATCTATTTCCAAGGATTACTTGGATCATTAAAACCAGGAGGCAAAATTGTGCCTAAAATCATATTTATCCCAATCATTTCACTCCATTCATGAGGGCATGAAGAAGTAATATTAAGAATAAAAATAAACTGCAGGCACTGGAACTCCAGAATAGGTTCAGAAGATTGAATATGCGTACCTCCAGATTCATGAACAGTTTATTGCTAGCGATTATCAGGCAACTGAACGGTCCTCTCATCAGCAAGAGTGAGGCCCTAACCTCCCATCTATCTCATTGGAAACCTTTAAACTATCTATAATCTGACTTTATCCAGCAGCAAATGTTGTAGCCTTTATCCTTTATTTGTGCACTGCTGGTGGCTTGATTGTAATCGTGTATAGTCTTTTCTTTGAATGGATAGCACGCAAACAAAAGCTTTTCACTGCACCTCGCTACACATGTCAATAATAACCTAAAAAACTAAAAAAGCCTCAGCAAGCCAAGTAGCGTCAATGGGAAGAAAATTAATCAGTATTGCTGGTCCAGGACACTTCAGAATTGATAAATTAGATAAAAAGCTGTGATTTACGGGGAGGGGGGGGAAGGAAAGCTTGAGAAGGGTACACACCAAAGTTGCCAACTGACTGTTGACAATAGAAAAATAAGAAACAGAATTGTACACCCACAGCTAAGCTATGGAGAGGGAGAGATTTTTTTGAATGTGTACGTCATAAATGGACTTCAGATTAATGGATAGCCTTCAAAGTTAATTAAAAATACTTAAATCTTTCAATATTAAGAACCTACACAGGTGCCTATGGCTTCAAGAACATTAATTTATTTCTACAATAAAACACTTTTGTGACAGATTTATTAATCAGGATTAAAATAATAAAATGTGATAACATTTTTAAGGTATAATATATAATGTAAATAGAAATATAATTTGTCAAATTCAAAAATATGGCAAGTAAAAACTTGCCATACAGTAATTACAGGTTTGGAGGAGGAAAATCTTCAATGTTTAAATTACAAAGCGAGGGCAATACTGAATTACTTGTTTGATGCAGGGTTGTCAAAATATTAATGTAGATAGCATTTGAGATGGAGATTGTGATATCCAGACAGTGGGTCCAAATTATGTGACTAGCTGTGCATTGCGCTCTGCCTGGCAATAACTGTGCTCCATACCCATGTAGTTTAAAAGGCCAAATCATGGGGTGAATATGTTTTAACACTATTCATATCTTCATCAATAAGTAAAATATTTAATAAATTGCAAAAGTAACAAGTAATAGTGAATTTTTCAAACAGTTTATTTCAAACTGTGGTTAATTCACATTCAAGAGTGCGAGGCCCAGGGGGGAAATTATCTCCTCTAGGCTCTGATATATCTCTGTCCTATAAAGTATTACTTAAATATAATTTAATGTCGATGAAATGGATACTAAATTAATTAAGGAAGAGAAAGCAGAGAGTGGTGCTGAACAGTTCTTTTTCAGACAGTAGCAAAGTGTAGAGAGGTGTTCCCCAGGGCTCTGTATTAGGATCTAGTGCTCATTTTGATATATACAGTATTTATGAGCTAGACTTGTGATATGCAGGGCACAATTTCAAAGTCTGCCGTTGATACAACTACTGACAGTGAACAATGAGGGTATTGGTAATAGACACCAGGAGGACATTGTCAGACTGTTAAACTGTCAGCCACAGCTCACTGGATAGCACACTCACCTCTATGTCAGAAGGTTATGAGTCCCACACAAGGGACATGCATGCAATATCTCAGATGACATTCCAAAACTCCATTAATAACACAACCCAGAGATTCTCTCATTGATGTAAAAGAGTCTGCTACTTTGCTCCATGAAATTACATCAAGTGACCCAGACAATATTTAGATCTCAATTGACACTACTAAAGGGCCTGTCCCACTATGGCAACCTTATCGGCGAGTTTAGGAGAGTCTTCGCTCGCCACAAGCTGGCAGCATGGTCGACACATGGTCGTAGGTGGTCACTGGCAAGTCTCCTTTATGGTCGAGAGGAGTTCCCGCATAATGGTTACCACTCGGTTTGGTCGCGGAAAAATTTTGAAACATTTTCTGCGAGCAGAAATTGGTCGGCATGGAGAAAATCGATACTTTTGAACTCATAGTGCAGTGGTAGTGGGGTAGCCATGCCTTTGTAGGTAGTTGAGGTAGCTGTAGGTAATCTCCTTTGCTGACCGGGCATTTTAATTGGCTCATTGGGGGAAAAAAAATGTAAGCACGAGTTTTCAGAACCAAGGAAAACCGACCGTTAATGTTAAATGCCCGCCAAACTTCACAACTGTGTATCTGTGGCTTATTAAAAGTTGTCTGGCTTCTTAAAAGTGTTTCCACTCCTTCTCCGCCCTTCTCTACCCTTCTCCCCCTCCCCCCCCCCCCTCGCTCTTTTAAAGGACTTACCGTACACTGTGCTAGCCGTCTTTAACCTTCCTGTTCATTGCGGGTATCACCTTGGCTAACTCAGCCGGACAGGCAGTATCTCTGGAGAGAAGGACTGTATGACGTTTCGGGTCGAGACCCTTCTTCAGACTGATGTCTCGACCCAAAACATCATACAGTCCTTCACTCCAGAGATACTGCCTGTCCCGCTAAGTTACTCCAGCATTTTGTGTCTACCTTCGATTTAAACCAGCATCTGCAGTTCTTTCCTACACATCTCGTAACTACTGTTTAGAAGAGGATTTGCTGTAAAGAGCAATGGAATATGCTGAGGTCAGGAAATATATAGTTTAAGACCAAGTCTTGGATGGACTTTAATGTAGATGAGTGTCAGTATGAGGGGATCGTTGGTCGGCACTGACTCGGTGGGCCGAAGGGCCTGTTCCCGCGATGTATCTCTAAACTATTACAAAACTAAAATTAGTGTAAAGTAGAAGGAAGAGGAGAAGCAATGTGAACAAAACTAGAGCAATTTTAATGGGGTGCAGGAACAGAGAAGGCTGTGATATGTGGAACAAATTCTGAAAGGTCGTAGGACAGACAAGCAAAAACTCTTGGGAGCCTAGCTATGTTAAGCAAGGAGGGGATTTCACATGCAAAGGCCAGTGTTAACTTTTACAAAGCACTGTAAAGGCTCAACCAAAGTGATATGGCCAGATCTGGGCACCACACTTTATGAAGTACATCAAGGCATTAGAAGAGATTAATCATATGGTACCAGAATGAGAGAGGTTATCTGGAGAGCTCTCTGTGAGAGCAAGCTGGTTTTAGACCTGGTAGAAGTTGTGCAG
This sequence comes from Okamejei kenojei, assembly GCA_035221665.1. Lineage (NCBI taxonomy): Eukaryota > Metazoa > Chordata > Chondrichthyes > Rajiformes > Rajidae > Okamejei > Okamejei kenojei. The sequence goes on from CM069133.1 coordinate 15,885,922, forward strand.
ATCAAGTCCTTGCCCTCACTACCAATACAGAGGCCCTGAAAACTGGTGTTGCTCTCATCGATCTGTCATCAGCTTATGACACCGTGTGGAGACATGGTCTGTTGCTGAAAGGTTCCAGAATCTTGAAGTGCCAAACCACCATGCGCGCCCTCCCATCCATCCTCAGCAACCGGAGATTTAGGGTCTCGCTTGGGAATCAGGACCCTGAATCATGGTCTCCTCCAGGGCTCTGTCCTAGCTCCCCTACTCTTCAACACTTATGTGAGTGACATGCCAACTACCTCATCCAGGAAGTTTGCATATGCAGATGACCTTGCCCTTGCCTACCAAGGAGCTGCCCTTGAGGATATCAGCAGAGTGCTAACCCAAGATTTGAAGGGGGATGGAGGAGTACTTCACCTTCTGGCGACTTCACCCCAACCCATCTAAGACAACTGTCACTGCCTTTCACCTCAGCAATCGGCTCGCCAATGCAAAGCTCCGAGTGTCTTTTTGTGGTAAGCCGGTGAAGAGTAAAGAATTCCCCAAGTACCTCGGAGTCACCCTGGATTGCACCCTCACCTATCATGAAGAGGGTGGCTGATAAACTGAAAGCAAGGAAACTTGCAGACAAGAGCTGGGGTTCCACTGCACACATCCTCCGTATCGCAAGATTAGCCCATGTCTACTCAACAGCCGGGTTTTGCTCAACAGCTTGGGCTAATAGCTGCCACCCCAAAGGAGTTGACACTGTCCTTAACTCTGCAATGCAGGTCATCACAGGGACGCTTAAGTCAACACCTTTGCAGTGGCTCCCTGTCCTCTCTCATATCGCCCCTCCCAGCATACGCAGAAGGGAGAGGATGTTGAAAGATTGGTGCACCATCGAGGCCAACCCTGACCTTCCCATCCATGCCGTCTTGGACAATCTGCCCAACATGCGCCTGAAGTCCCGCAAACCCTTCTGGTCTCAATCAAATCCCTGGCAGACTTTGACTCCAAGACAGAGTGGCGCAGAGCCTGGAAAGATGCCAACACCAACAACGGAAAGGTCATCACAGACCCCACAGTGAAACCACCGGGGTTTTGACCTCCATCACAAGCAATGTCTAACCCTGAACAGAATCCACACCCTTCATGCAAGAACAGCCCATCACCTGCATAAGTGGGGGATGACAGACAGCCCTGCTTGCGACTGTGGACATCCAGAACAGACCATCCCACACATCGTAAATGACTGCTCACTGAGGCTTTTCCTTTGATGGCATCAAAGCCATCCACCCAGTAACTGATGCTGTCCTGGCCTGGATGTCTACCCTTGATCTACAACTTTAGGCTGTGCATGCCATACGCAAGAAGACGCTCATAAAAGTATTTTACAATTTATAATGCATGATAAACAACAATTATAGCGATTATGAACCAAATAAGTGGCAATAATATGTTTTAGTTTATCATACACATCATTTATGCAAGGTCTAACTCAGAGACAGTCACAGAGCTAAACAGCTATTTCCTTTCGCCTAACTCGTCTATGCCAACAGTTGCCTAGCCAAAACTCATCCCACTTGCCTGTGCCTGGCCCATATCAGTCCAAACCTTTCCAATCCATGTTGGGTCTTAAATGTTGTAATTGTACTGCCTCTATCATTTCCTCTGATAGATCATTCTACATATGCACCATCCTCAATGTGAAGAAGTTATCCCCTAGATCCCTTTTAAATCCTTCCCCCCTCACCTTAAGCCTATGCCCTCTAGTTTTATATTCCATTATCCTTGGGTACAGACTGCGGGTATTCATCTTTTCTGTGCCCCTAATATTATCTCCTTCTGTAAGGTCACCTCTTAGCCTCCTATGTTCCAGTGAAAAAAGATCCAGTCTATACAGCCTCTCTTTACAACTCCAGCCCTCCATATCAGGAGGTTCTGTGGTGGCAGACGAGATGCGAGGATAGTCTGTTGCCTCCCTGGTGCCAGGGTTTCAGGATGTCACGAGCCGAATTCAGAACATCCTCGAGGGAGAGAAGGTTAACAGCTGGAAGTAGTTATGCACGTAGGCACAAACGACATTGGGAAGACGAGGAAGGAGATTCTCCAATATGACTTCAGAGAGTTGGGAAGAAAACTGAAATGCCAGACTTCTTGGGTGGTAATCTCTGGATTGCTTCCAGTACCTCATGCTAGTGAGGACAGGAACAGGGAGATAGGGGATCTGAATGTGTGGCTGAGGGGCTGGAGCAGGGAGCAAGGATTTAGATTTATAGACCACTGGGATCTCCTCCGGGGTAGGGGTGACCTGTACAAAAGGGACGGGTTACACCTTAGCTGGAGGGGGACCGACATTCTGGCAGGCAGGTTTGCTAGGGCTACACGTGTGGGTTTAAACTAAATAGTTGAGGGGAGGACGTGACACATTGGGAGTATAAAGATGGAGTTGAAGGGGGAGTGACTACAGGAAAAATTACAAAAGATTCTCAAATTAATGGGAAGGAAAGCTCGAGAATGGACAACAGAGTAAGGTCAGGACCAATTGCGAGCAGTGCGAGGGGGAAAGTGAATACGGAGGTCAAAGTGCTGTATATGAATGCGTGAAGTATAAGGAATAAAGTGGACGAGCTTGAGGCTCAGTTAGAAACTGGCAAGTATGATGTTGTGGGAATTACTGAGACATGGCTGCAAGAGGGCCAGGGCTGGGAACTGATATATTCAAGGGTATACCTCCTATCGAAAAGACAGACAGGTGGGCAGAGGGGGTGGGGTTGCTCTATTGGTGAGGAATGAAATTCAGTCCCTTGCAAGGGGTGACATTGAAACAGGAGATGTGGTCAGTATGGATAGAACAAAGGAATTGTAAGGGTAAAAAGACCCTAATGGGACTGATCTACAGGCCCCCAAACAGTAACCTGGACATAGGGCGCAAGTTGAATCAGGAGTTAAAATTGGCATGTAGTAAAGGTAATGCTGTGGTTGTTATGGGAGATTTCGACATGCAGGTAGACTGGGAAAATCAGGTTGGTACTGGACGCCAAGAAAGGGACTTTGTAAAGTGCCTTCACGATGGATTCTTAGAACAGCTTGTATTGGAGCCTACCTGGGAGAAGGCAATTCTGGATTTAGTGTTATGTAATGAACCGGATTTGATAAAGGACCTCGAGGTTAATGAGCCATTAGGAGGCAGTGGCCATAACATGGTCAGGTTTAATCTACAATTGGAGAGGGAGAAGAGTAGATCGGATGTGTCAGTGTTGCCGTTGAATAAAGGGGACTATGGGGCCATGAGGTATGAGCTGGCCAAAGTTGACTGGAAAGATACACTAGCAGGGATGACAGTGGAACAAAAATGGCAGGTGTTTCTAGCAATGATACAGAATGTGCAGGATCAGTTCATTCCTCGGAGGAAGAAAGATTCCAAGGGAAGAAAGGGACGACCATGCTGACAAGGGACGTCAGGGACAGTATAAAAATTAAAGCGAAGAAGTACAACGTAGCAAAGATGAGCGGGAAGCAAGAGGATTGGGTAGTGTTTAAGGAACAACAGAAGATAACCAAAAAGACAATACGGGGAGAAAAGATGAGGTACGAAGGTAAGTTAGCCAAGAATATAAAGCAGGATAGTAAAAGCTTCTTTAGGTATGTGAATAAGAAAAAAATAGTTCAGACCAAAATCGGACCCTTGAAGACAGAAAAAGGTGAATTTATTATGGGGAACAAGGAAGTGGCAGATAAGTTGAAACGGTACTTTGGATCTGACTTCACTAAGGAGGACACAAACAATCTTCCTGATATAGTAGTGGCCAGAGGATCTGGGGTGACAGAGGAACTGAAGGAAATCCACATTAGGCAGGAAATGGTGTTGGATAGGCTGATGGGACTGAAGACTGATAAATCCCCAGTGCCTGATGGGCTGAAACCCAGGGTACTTAAGGAAGTGGCTCTATAAATCGTGGACGCATTGGTGATAATTTTCCAATGTTCTATAGATTCAGGATCAGTTCCTGTGGATTGGAGGGTAGCTAATGTTATCCCACTTTTTAAGAAAGGCAGGAGAGGGAAAACACGGAAGTATAGACCAGTTAGCCTGACATTGGTGGTGGGGAAGATGCTGGAGTCAATTATTAAAGATGAGATAGCCGAACATTTGGATAGCAGTAACAGGATCGGTCCGAGTCAGCATGGATTTACGAAGGGGAAATCATGCTTGACTAATCTTCTGGAATTTTTTGAAGATGTAACTAGGAAAATGGACAAGGGAGAGCCAGTAGATGTAGTGTACCTGGACTTTCAGAAAGCATTTGATAAGGTCCCACATAGGAGATTAGTGGGCAAAATTAGGGCACATGGTATTGGGGGTAGAGTGCTGACATGGATAGAGAAGTGGTTGGCAGACAGGAAACAAAGAGTAGGGATTAACGGGTCCCTTTCAGAATGGCAGGCAGTGACTAGTGGGGTACCGTAAGGCTCGGTGCTGGGACCGCAGCTATTTACACTATACATCAATGATTTGGATGAAGGGATTCAAAGTAACATTAGCAAATTTACAGATGACACAAAGCTGGGTGGCAGTGTGAACTGTGAGGAGGATGCTATGAGAATGCAGGGTGACTTGGACAGGTTGGGGGAGTGGGCAGATGCATGGCAGATGAAGTTTAATGCGGATAAATGTGAGGTTATCCACTTTGGTAGCAAAAACAGGAAGGCAGATTACTATCTAAATGGTGTCAAGTTGGGAAAAGGGGAAGTACAACGGGATCTGGAGGTCCTTGTACATCAATCTATGAAAGTAAGCATGCAGGTACAGCAGGCAGTGAAGAAAGCGAATGGCATGTTGGCATTTATAATAAGAGGAATCGAATATAGGAGCAAAGAGGTCCTTCTACAGTTCTACAGAGCCCTAGTGAGACCACACCTAGAGTATTGTGTGCAGTTTTGGTCCCCTAATTTGAGGAAGGACCTTCTTGTTATTGAGGGAGTGCAGCGTAGGTTTACAAGGTTAATTCCTGGGATGGCGGAACTGTCATATGCTGAGAGAATGGAGCAGTTGGGCTTGTACACTCTGGAGGAAGAGAGGGAATCTCATTGAAATGTATAAGATTGTTAAGGGTTTGGACACACTAGAGTCAGGAAACATGTTCCCGATGTTGGGGGAGTCAGAACCAGGGGCCACAGTTTAAGCATAAGGAGTAAGCCATTTAGAACGGAGACGAGGAAGCGCTTTTTCTCACAGAGAGTGGTGAGTCTGTGGAATTCTCTGCCTCCGAGGGCAGTGGAGGCAGGTTCTCTGGATGCTTTCAAGAGAGAGCTAAGGGCTCTTAAAAATAGGGGAGTCAGGGGATATGGGGATAAGGCAGGAACAGGGTACTGATTGGGGATGATCAGCCATGACAAGGGGTCACAGCTTAAGGATAAGGGGGAAATCATTTAAGACCGAGATGAGAAAGACTTTTTTCACACAGAGAGTGGTGAGTCTCTGGAACTCTCTGCCACAGAGGGTAGTTGAGGCCAGTTCATTGGCTATATTTAAGAGTGAGTTGGATGTGGCCCTTGTGGCTAAGGGAATCAGAGGGTGTGGAGAGAAGGCAGGTACGGGATACTGAGTTGGATGATCAGCCATGATCATATTGAATGGCGGTGCAGGCTCGAAGGGCTGAATGGCCTACTCCTGCACCTAATTTCTATGTTTCTATGTTTCTATGATCACATTGAATGGCCGTGTTGGCTCAAAGGGCCAAATGGCCTACTCCTGCACCTATTGTCAATTGTCTATTGTCATATCCAGTAACAACCTCATAAATCTTCCTGGTGCTCTTTCTAGTTTAATAACATCCTTCCTTTAGCAGTGCAACCAGAATTGCACACTTAATGGCCCTGTCTCACTGTGCGAGTTGACCCACGAGGTACCCCGAGTGACAGACTCGTGGCTGTGCACGAGACTGCAAGTTTATGATCAAGTGTGTAATACGAGTTCCCACGGGTATGTCATTGCTGCGATGTTCCTAGTTCCTCTCCCGAGTTAGCAAGTTCCTCTCCCGTTACTCTTGAGCCAACCGTGAATGAAGGTATGTTTTAATAAAGCAACAATGTTAAAATACATCTCCATCCTGTGGTTTTGAGTTATTTCAGCGCGGCGCATCTATTGATATGACCTACAATGGGAAAATGCGCATCCTCCAGTAAACCAAGCATTTCTTGTTGTTTTATGTTTTTAAATACTTTTTTTTTTCAATGGATCTCTATTTTAAATAATTTTAAAAAAGGAAGCAGCCCGGGTGACTGACATTGAGCGTCCGCCGGGACCCGACAGCAGACCCACGCGCACACGCGCGCACGCGCACGCACGCGCACACACACACACACACACACACACACACACACACACACACACACACACACACACACACACACACACACACACACACACACACACACACACACACACACACACACACACACACACACACACACACACAGAGATACACACAGACAGCAGCTGGCCACCACTTCAGAGGAATGAAGCAGCTCGGGTGACTTTGAGCGGCCACCGGGACCCGACAGCAGACACACACACAGATACACACAGATAGACAGAGAGAGAGAGAGAGAGAGACACACACACACACATAGAGAGAGACATACAGACAGCAGCTGGCCACCACTTCAGAGGAATGAAGCAGCTCGGGTGACTGAGCCCGCGGGGACCCGACAGTACACACACACACACACGCACACACGCACACACGCACACACGCCACACACGCACACACGCACACACAGAGATACACACAGACAGCAGCTGGCCACCACTTCAGAGGAATGAAGCAGCTCGGGTGACTTTGAGCGGCCACCGGGACCCGACAGCAGACACACACACAGATACACACAGATAGACAGAGAGAGAGAGAGAGAGAGACACACACACACACATGTGTGGCGGGACAGGCTGCATCTCTGGAGCGAAGGAATGGGTGGCATTTCGGGTAAGTCTGAAGAAGGGTCTCGACTCTATTCCTTCTCTCCAGAGATGCTGCCTGGTCCGCTGAGTTACTCCAGCATTTTGTGTCTATCTTTGGTTCAGTCTTTTACTCGAGCAAAAGAACAGATTATTAAAGTTCCCACGGTAGACTCACGAGACACTAAATAAACGCAACGGGGCCACTACGTTATTACAACGAGTTTAAATGTTTCCATTTTTAACTTGAACAGTTAATTTGACTCGTGGAAAAAATCAAACATGTTTGATTTTTTTCACGAGTTAACAAGTTTCCCGAGTACCTGCCGTTAGCGCCACGAGTCGATAAGTTGCTCGTGCGAGTTCCGACGTTCCCGCTACGTGATCACCACGAGTGAAAACTCGGGGTCACTCGTGGGCCAACTCGCACAGTGAGACAGGGGTTTTACAAAAAGAAAATGTGGCCCCAGAGAAAAATCATGCTCTATGCAAAATTATGCTTTGCTATAATTTATAACATCATCCTTCCTTCTCTGTGACTTTTAACTTTTATTTCAGCGAGGCTAATCCAGCTGATAGGAGCCAAGAATGACAGCAAGCAGTAGTTTTGACTGTTGCAAATTTCATTTATGCTCTCTGCACAACTGAGTGAGTATTCCACGCGTACTTAGGCAAAAAAAAAATACCAGCTGGTGATTTGGTCCAAAGCCAGTATTGTGAGGTTGAAATGCTCAGTTTCCCCTGTGACTGAGACATCAGTGTCCCATGAAGTGGTAAGGATGGCCAGGATCTTTCAGTGCCGAGTGGTGTTGTGGGATGGAGGAGAGCCCTGCAGCGAGTAGTTGTAGTTGTAGTGAGTCATTTGAGTCATTTCAGACAGTGGTAAAGGATAGAGGCATCACTCTAAGGATCATGATGAGGATTGTCATTGCCCTCGGAAGAAGAGGGAGATTGAAGATTACAGCCTCTATTAGGGCTATCTTCAGATAGCATTGAGGGTGCCAGGGTATGGCCTTCAAAGGGTTTGGGCCTCAGATTAGGATCAGAAACCATTGGTATTGAGGAGATTTGGTTGATGTGGTGTATAAGGGCATCGGAAAGATGATCAGTCACAGTCCAGCACTGCTCTCGAAAACCCACACGTTCTGACTATGTCCAGCAATCATGTGACCTGCAACAACATGTTCCAAATTCAACAGTATTGCTACAAAAATTATAGTTGCCGGGGAACGCTACGATCCTGTGCACATTCAATGGCAAAATTGTGATGGAGTGCAAGGCTAATGGTCTGAGGTGCCCAGACAAATAAATTAGAGCAAGATGTGAAATAAGGAAATAATTATTATCCTGTTATGCAAGACAGAACAATGTTCAATCACGTTGGTTTTAGTTTCAGTGATACAGCATGGAAACAGGCCTCTTGGCCCACCAAGTCCGTGGTGATTAGCGATCTAATTGATGTACAATTTAGAAAATTGTACATCAGTTCTATCCGACATACATTGAGGCAGCACAGTGGCACAACAGTAGAGATGCTGCCTTATAACCATATAACCATATAACAATTACAGCACGGAAACAGGCCCTCTCGGCCCTTCCAGTCCGTGCCGACCATTTGTTTTCCCTAGTCCCATCTATCTGCACTCAGACCATACCCCTCCATTCCCTTCACGTCCATATACCTATCCACTTTACTCTTAAATGTTAAAATCGATCCTGCCTCCACCACTTCTGCTGGAAGCTCATTCCACACAGCCACCACCCTCTGAGTAAAGAAGTTCCCCCTCACGTTACCGCAAAACCTCTGTCCCTTAATTCTCACGTCATGCCCTCTTGTTTGAATCTTCCCTGAAAAACGTATCCACGTCAACTCTGTCTATCCCTTTCATCATTTTAAAGACCTCAATCAAGTCCCCCCTTAACCTTCTGCGCTCCAAAGAATAAAGACCTAACTTGTTCAACCTTTCTCTGTAACATAGTTGCTGGAACCCTGGCAACATTCTAGTAAATCTCCTCTGTACTCTCTCTATTTTGTTGACATCCTTCCTATAACTAGGCGACCAAAATTGTACACCATACTCCAGAATTGGTCTTACCAATGCCTTGTACAATTTTGACATTACTTCCCTACTCCTATATTCAAAGGCCAGCACACCAAAGGCTTTCTTTACCACCCTATCAACATGCGATTCCACCTTCAGGGAACTATGCACAGTTATTCCTAGATCCCTCTGTTCCACAGCATTCTCAATTCCCTACCATTTACCATGTACGTCCTATTTTGATTTGTCCTGCCAAGATGTAGCACTTCACACTTATCAGCATTAAACTCCATCTGCCATCTTTCAGCCCACTTTTCCAAATGGCCCAAATCTCTCTGTAGACTTTGAAAATCTAACTTCATTATCCACAACACCACCTATCTTAGTATCATCTGCATACTTACTTATCCAATTTTCCACCCCATCATCCAGATCATTGATGTACATGACAAACAACAGTGGACCCAACACAGATCCCTGAGGCACCCCACTGGTCACCGGCTTCCAACCTGACAAACAGCCATCCACCATTACTCTCCGACATCTCCCATTCAGCCACTGTTGAATCCATCTTGCTACTCCACCATTAACACCCAAAGATTGAACCTTCTTAACCAACCTTCCATGGGGAACCTTGTCAAAGGCCGTACTGAAATCCATATAACGCATATACACAGAAGAGTTGATTCCTCACAATGCCAGAGAACCAGGTTCGATCCTGACTACGGGTCTGTCTGTACAGAGTTTGTATTCCCTGTGACCGCATGGGTTTTCTCCCGGTGCCCCGGTTTCCTTCCACATTCCAAAGACGTGCAGGTGTGTCGATTAATTGTTCTTTGAGTGTGGGATCGAACTAGTGTACTGGTGATCGCTGGTCAGCACGGACCCGGTGGGCCAAAGGGCCTGTTTCCATATTTGTACCTCTAAACTAAAGTAAACACTAGGGACAATTTACAGAAGCCATTTAACCTACAAACCTGCATGCCTTTGGAATGTGGGAGGAAATTGGAGCACCGGTCAAAACCCACGTGATCACGAGGAGAATGTACAAACTCTGTACAGACAACCCCCCGTAGTCAGGATAGAACCTGGGTCTCTGGCGCTGTGAGGCAGCAACTCTAACGCTGTGCCACTGTGCCGCCCTTTTACTGGAAAGGTATTCTTCAGTTTAATTTCCAGATAACAAGTTTATAGATAATCGACAATATAGGTTTTAGAAGAAGGCTCAGGAGCCTGAAATCTGTAACATCCAGGTTCAGGAACAGCTCCTTCCCCACAGCCATCAGGCTATTAAACACAACATCAAATAAGCTCTAAACAATAACAGTCTATTATTATTATTATTATTATTATTACACTGTATCTGTCTATTATTGTGTATATATGGTCTATAGACACATTGAACGTTTATCTTCCGATTTGTATTATGTTTACTTATTCTGTTGTGCTGCAGCAAGTAAGAATTTCATTGTCCTATCTGTGACACATGACAATAAATCTCTCTTGACTTGACTTGAATGCAAAAATATAGCAAATTAAAGTTCAATAATGCTTTATTTGTCACATATGCAACTGCACTGTGAAATTCCTTTTGCATAGGTTACATGTCGGCGCCACCATGTTTTGGCACCATTATTCAGTCTAGGAGATCGCCAACAGGCAATTCCAGATATAACAGCTTGGATATTATCATTAATGCCAACTTGCTGTCTACTCTCCACCAGGATTTTAATCAGCATTATATCAGATAATGTTTCTGATCTACTCGCATCTCACAGTTCACTGTCTACAGCTGTGGGAAGAGCTAATAACAGAAATTAATCAACTAATCTGTAAGAAGCTAGAGTCTAGACAGGAAATATATTTTCGACAAAGTAAAATATACAGGGGTGTAGGTCAGAAAAGTCAGATGGAATTAAGAGAAAGAGATAACAGAGACGTGGATAATGTTAAAAGGAATTGCTGTCATGGGATTGTAGAAATTCATAGCGCAGAAGGAGATCACTTGGCCCATCATGTCTGTTCGACCCAAATGGCTGACATGCTTCATCTACATCTTTGCCCTTGGTCTGGAACCTAATAAGACCATCATAGAGTAATTCAGTGTGGAAGCAGGCCCATCTGCCCAACTTGCCCACACCGACCAACACGCCCATCTACACGAGTCCCACTTGCCTGTGTATGGCCCACATCCCTCTGAACCTATAGAAACAGAAAATAGGTGCAGGAGTAGGCCATTCAGCCCTTCGAGCCAGCACCACCATTCAATATGATCATGGCTGATCATCCAAAATCAGTGCCCCATTCCTGTTTTTTGCCCATATCCCTTGATTCCATTAGCTCCAAGAGCTACATTTAACTCTCTTGAAAACATCCAGTGAATTCGCCTTCACTGCCTTCTGTGGCAAAGAGTTCCACAGATTCACAACTCTCTGGGTGAGAAAGTTTTTCTCATCTCAGTCCTAAATGGCCTACCCCTTATTCTTAAACTGTGACCCCTTGTTCTGGACTCCCCCACATCGGAAACATTTTTCCTGCATCTAGCCTGTCCAATCCCTTAAGATTGTTTTAATGTTTCTATTAGATATCCTCTCATCCTACTAAATTCCAGTGACTACAAGCCCAGTCGACCCATTCTTTTGTCATATGTCAGTCCCGCCATCCCGGGAATTATGCTGGTATCCTATCCATGTGCCTGTCTAAATGTTTCTTACATGGTGCAATAATACCTGCCTCAACTACCTCCTCCGGCACCTCATTCCATATACCCACCACCCTTTGTGTAAAAACTATTACCCCTCAGCTTCCTATTAAATCTTTCCCCACTCATATTAAACCTATATCCTCTGGTTGTCGATTACCCTACTCTGGGCAAGAGACTCCGTGTTTACCCAATCTTTTCCTCTCACAATTTTGTACAGTTTTATAAGATCACCCGTCATTCTCCAGCACTCCAAGGAATAAAGTCATTGCCTGCTCCACCTCTCCCTGCAGCTCAGGCCTTCGAGTCCTGGGAACATCCGTGTAAAATAACTTTAAGCTCCTCAAATAACTTTTACATTGACTTCTAGAATTAGTTTTCACCTGCTTTTCAGGTGCAGCATTCCAGATCCTCTAAGTGACAACATTCTCCTTATCCCCTCCAGATCGTAACAAATGATTTTAAATGTTGGCCTTTGAATATTATCTTGCTGAGAAGGTATAGCTTTTGCCCATCCACTCAATCACAATATAGTTTCATATTGGAGCTCTTAGTTGTCACTTCATAACCTTTACTCATCCAAGATAAATGGTCCTAATAATTTTTTCCAACCTCTCCTTATAACTAAAATTGTTCATCTTTGTGGGGCATTCTGCTAAACTCCCTGGCATTCTCTCCCTCAGGTATTTTTGGAACGTGGTGCGGGCTTTTGGCACTGCACGCCAGCTTAAACTTAACCAGGAGTTTTTTTAAGTGCCAGTGTAAACCACATGTTTTGTTTATATGTGTTCTTTTGTTTATATATACTTTGCTTTTTTGTTCTTGTTTTTTTAAAATATATACCATTCTTCTGCATTTAAACCAGAATTATTTTTTTAAATACAAGAACTCGTGGTTCTAAGAAACAGGAGCAACACTGAGCTAATGACCATGCAATAAGACCATGGTCAATCCAATCATGACTTTAACACCATATTCGTATACTCTCCCCACACTCCTAAACCCTCCATCATGTGCCAGTACCTTCTGCTCCTTACTTAGTCGCTTTCCACCATGCGCCTGTACCTTCTGGGCCTAGCACAGTTACATTGAATTCTTAATTCAATGTAACTGAGCTAGGCCCAGAAGGTACAGTTTTAAGTAATGTAAGTAAGTAAAGTAAAGTAAAATGTATTTATATAGCACGTTTAAACCAAAGTGCTTTACATAAAAGAAATAATTAAGTTTCCGTACATCCATAGAAAAAAAATAAAAATAAGGAAAATGACACAACACATTATAGAATTCAACATGATCGTCCCCCCACAACAGAATCAAAAATTTCCACTGTGGGGAAAGGCATCAAAAAGTTTAGTCCTCTTCCTCTGTGAAACACCCGAGGTCGGGGCCTATTTGTGGCCTCCGCAGCCGGTCCGATGTTTTCAGGCCCTCTTTGCCTGAAAGCTGGAACTCCGGCGTCGGGTGAACACTCCTCAGCGGCTTGGAAAATGTCTGGAGCGGCCGCTTCCTCCCCGGAGACGGCGGCACCCGTAGTCCTCAGGCCGCGCTGGCTGGAGCTCCGACTCTGGCGATCTCGGATCCCAGGCTCCGCGGTGTCCCAAAATATCCCCTAACCCCTCTTATTCCATCCCACCCTTTTGTGCACACACTTCTCATATTCCAAAATACAGGTTTGTGGGTTAATTGGCTTTGGTAACAATGTAAAATTGTCCCTAGTGTGTAGGATAGTGCTCGTGGACGTCGGTGGGCCAAAGGGCCGGTTTCCAAACTGTGTCTCCCCAATCTCTCACCACCCTAGTCATCACACCCCTTTCTCCTCCTCCTTACTGCTCATTTCCTATCCCTAAATTCCCCATTTCCTTTTTATCCACAAACTCCCCCCCCCCCCCCCTTCTACCCATATCCCTCCTTCCAACTCTTTCCCTTTCCTTATCTGACTACAAACTTATTTTGTCTCCTTTTCATCTCTAACGTTTGTTACTTACCACCTCTCGTTTCCAGCTTTCCCTCCCATAATTTTATCGGTCTGAAGACGGGTCCAAACCCTCAACAGATGCTTTCTGACCCTTTCTGATCCTCCAGCACGCACTTTGCTTTTTTTTTTAAATGCAAGGTTCCAGCATCTCCAGCTTCTTGTATCTCCTTAAATCCCTTGTTGTTTAAATATCTGTCAGTATCTGCTCGAATATATTAAATGACTCCACCTCTACAGATATCTGGGGTAAAAACATTCTAACCTATGCGCCTTCATTCTAAAACAATGCTCAGGGGAAAATCCTTTCCACACCTACCCAGTCATAGAGTGATACAGCGTGGAACCAGGCCCTTCAGCCCAACTTCCCCACATCAGCCAAAATGTCCCACCTACACTAGTCCCACCTGCCTGTGTTTGGCCCATATCCCTCTAAACCTGTCCGATCAATTTAAATGTCTAATTGTTTCTTAAACCTTGCGATAGTACCTGCCTCAACTACCTCCTCCGGCAGCTCATTTCATACACCCACCATCCTTTGTGTATAAAAATTACCCCTCAGGTTCCTATCAAATCTCCCCCCCCCTCCCCTCACCATAAACCTATGTTCTCTGGTTCTCTATTTTCCCATTCTGAGCAAGAGAGTCCCGATCCATGCCTCTTATGAGTTTGATCTATTCCTCTCAGGATTTTGATTCTGTCAATCCCTCGCAGATCATTTTATGTTTCTATGAGATCACCTCAATTTTCATCTACACCCTATCATGTTGCATTAAAACTCTTCCACGTTTGCACTCCAGATCCTTTGCATAGAAGCACAACCTAATTGTTGTGTACACCTGCTAATTTGTAATGTTTCATGTACTTGGATCTCTGCAGCCCTTGCGTTTGCAGAGTTTTGTAGGCTCACAGTGCTTAAATAATAATATGCATTTTCATTCTTCCTTTCCAAGTGGATAGCCTCACATTTTCCAATCTTATATTCCATCTGCCAAATTCTTGGCATTTATTTAACATGTCTATATCCCTTTGCAAGCTCTATGTCCTTCTCATAAATTGTTTAATCAAGATAGGTTAGCAAGTTATCAAGTAACCATAGCACTTCCAATAATTATTTTGCTTATGGTGACGAAAGTACATATTTAGCTACATTTATCTTCCTATTTTTATTCTTCTAAAGTGTGTCATTTCACATTTCCTTACATTGAACTTCATTTGACAGCTTCTGCCTATTTCCCCATTTCCGTGATCACGAGGCCAATAATTATCTCCACATTTATATCCTCTGTGAAGTCTATAATATCACTTCGTATAGGTATCTAATTTTCAGATAAATCTCTATCAGGTTCGTGAGACTCGATGTCCCACACACAAAGCTATGCTACCGATCTCCAATTAATCCCTGCCCATCCAAATGATGGTCCATGTGTTGGAAGGAACTGCAGATACTGGTTTAAACATGATCCGTTTCAAACTGATCAGTCTGAAGAAGGGTCTCGACCCAAAATGTCACCCATTCCTTCTCTCCAGAGATGTTGCCTGTCCTGCTGAGTTACTCCAGCACTTTGTGTCCGTCAAATGTTGGTGCATTCTGTCCCTCAAATCCCCTCCAACAACTTTCCCATCACTGGGAAAATGGTTCACTGGCCTGTAGTTCCCTTACTGGTCCTTTTTGAACAATGGTACAGCATTAGCCACCCTCCAGTCCTCTAGAAATTCACCTGTGGCTAAATTATTATTATTATTAAATTATTGAAAACATTAGGGACGCAGTGGTGCTGGTTTTTGATGGGCACGGTGACAGACGCACCACACATCCCTGTCCTCCATGCAGCTGGCAAGCTCCTCTTTTGTCTCTACACACGCGTCTTCCTTCTTCAGCATCACCTTGACTGGCCGTCCCAGGTCACGTCTCCCATGGATGGGTTCCCACAGCACAACCTTGTTTGCTGGCATTTCTGAGTGGCGGTGGCAGTGACCAGCGAGCCTCATCCTTTACGACCTGATCTTCTCGGTCAGAGGAGGAATCTCCCTATAGAGCTGGGCGTTGGTGATGTGGTCCCTCCAACTGACATTTTGAAAGATAATGCAAATATCTCAGCAAGGGCATCTGCAATTTCTTCCTAAGCTTTCCACAAGGTCCACATATGCACGTAGTCAGGCCCTGGAGATTTATCCACCTTAATGCATTTTAAAACTGCCAAGATATCCCTTTGATAATTTGTATATGGTCTGGAACACCTCAACTCGTATGTCTCATTCCCTTAGCTTCCAAGATCTTCTGATGATATTAATTTAATATCTTCCCCATCACTTGTAACTCTACACAAAGACAACAATGTTGATCTTGCTCGATACACTTTTACTCTTAATATACCTAGCTTTGATTTTTGATTGCATCGTTCATTTGTGGTATGGAACTGAAATGCAGGACTTTCATTTCATGTTCATAGGTCATAGGAGCAGAATTAGACCATCCTGCCCATCAAGTCTACTTCACCGTTCAATCATGGCTGATCCATCTTTCCCTCTTAACCCCATTCTCCTGCCCTCTCCCCATAACCCCTGAGACCCGTACTAATCAAGAATCCATCTATGTCTGCCTTCAAAATATCCATTGATTTGGCCTCCACAGCCTTCTGTGGCAATGAATTCCAGATTCACAACCATCTGACAAAATAAATTCCTCCTCATCTCTTTCCTAAAAGAACATCCTTTAATTCTGAGGCTATGACCTCTGGTCCTGGACTCTCCCACTAGTGGAAACATCCTCTCCACATCCACTCTGTCCAGGCCTTTGCATCCAGGCCTTTCACGATTCGGCAAGTTTCAATGAGGTCCCCCCTAATCCTTTTAAACTCCAGTGAGTAGAGGCCAAGCACCGTCAAAAGCTCATCGTTTGTTAACCCACTCATTCCTGGGACTATTCTCATCTTCATTTCCCTTCATGTTTAAAGTCCCCCATTCATCTTTCTATGTTACATGTCTATTGAAGAATCATCTCAAACCACAGCCAGGAGCAAGTCCACCCACAGCAGGCAAACAAAAGAGGCACCTTGTTACGTTCAGCTGCCCATATTGGCCAATTATATCAGATAACTCACATCAGCTGGAGTTATGCGAATTGGCACCATATTTGACATCCCTCGTGTAAGTTTAAATAACAAATAAATGAGTGTAAGGAATACTAACTGTTACCAGATCATGTTCAAATGTTTTGTTAAATTGCACATTGCCCTGCACATTCTCCAGATTTCACTTGCAGTTTTCCGAATGTTGGCGGGGAAGAGCACACTGACCAAACTATAGAAATGACAATGTTGTTACCTTGCAGTAAAATCATAGATACTGATTCTGATTAGTTTATTGACCAATACAATGAAATTCCTTGTTTGCAACAATTGCATAGAATAAACAATGGGCACTCCAACAAGATGTACAATGCAAGATGGTGGCGTAATCGGGAGAAGTGCAAAAAAAATACTAAGATGCAATAAAGCGCGGACCGAATGAGGTAGAAAAGTGCTCATGGCGGCACCTCCGGGAAGGGATGTGAAAGAGTGATTGGTTCAGGAGTCTGGTAGCTGTGGGGAATAAGCTGTTCTCAAGTCTGGTTGACAGGCTTCATACCTCCTGTATCTTCCCCCACGAGGAAGAAGACAGAAAAAGGAATGGCCAAAGTGGAAGGTATCCTTGGCAATACTTTCAGCCTATCTGAGGCAACACACAAACGCATCCATGCGCTGGATTTCTTTTGCAGGCCTTCTGAATCCTGCCGAGGTTGGTGATCGACAGCTATGCAGTTATGGAGAGACAGATTGCCTTACAGCTTGAGTGAATCAAATCCCCCTGCAGGTACGATCATAACATGCAGGTACTATCATAACATTTAAGAGACATTTCAGACAGAGGGTTATGGGCCAACCGTGCAGGCAGGTGGGACTAATGTAGATGGGACATGTTGGTTGGCGTGAGAAAGATAGGCCGAAGGGCCTGTTTCCGTGCTGTATGACAAGATGACCCAATGACACTCAGATAATGAAGCATTCCACACTTGCATTCAACTAGGTTTAAGCTAATAAGTGTATCATATCAGACACGTGTCAAACAGTAATCATAGAAATGTCCAAGATGCCTTTCTACACTAAACCCATTTGCCTGCATCCTTCTGCTTCGCCAATCAATACAAGTTCCTGTCTAAATGCCTTGTAAATGTTGTGTTGATATCAGACTCCACTACCTCCTTGGGCAGCACATTCCAAATATTCACCACCCTTTATCTAAAAGTTTCCTTTAAATTTCCCCCACTCATCTTAAAGCTGTGCAGTATAGTTTTAGATTCCCCTGCTTTGCGAAAAAGATTCAGATTATCTATGTCCCTCAGTTTTTAATAAACCTCTAAGGTCACCCCTCAGCCACCAACGTTTCAGGGCGAATACACCCAACCTATCCAATCTCACCTTATAACTACAGTCTTCCATTCCAGGCATCGCCTGGTGAACCTCTTCTGCACTTTCCCTAGCACGACAACATCCTTTGTGTAGTGTGGCAACCAGAACTGCATGCGATATTTCCCATAAAAGAGTATCTCAAAGGGTCTGAAGAAGGGTCTCGACCCAAAACGTCGCCTATCTCCTTCGCTCCTTAGATGCTGCTGCACCCGCTGAGTTTCTCCAGCTTTTTGTGTACCTTCAAGATTCAAAGGTCAGTTTATTGTCACATGTACCAATTAAGGCACAGTGAAACACAAATTGCTCAAATAACCTCTGCTTCACATTTGAGGACATTTTCTTAAGATTACCACTGATCAGAATTTACAAACACCAACCACATAATGACATAATGTCTCTCAGGCGTAGGTTAGAATCAGGTACTTTGTGATGCTGGCACAGTGGTTGTTTCCCCAGAATCTTTTTAACACATATTTGGCACATCAGGTCTCTGACGGAATATTCTCTATTCCATGCATCAGCGCTACTCGAGCAGCACAGCTGTATGGGGAAGAAGGGGGAGAGGCAGGGTTACGGAGTTACCTAAAGTTGGAGAATCCAATGTTCATACCATTGGGTCAAAAATAATATGTGTTGTGGTTCCTTAAAATATTGCTGGCTGACGCTGCTCACAAATTTCACACTTGGATAGATTGAATGAGCTTGCACAATCTGTGGCATTTGCACAGGACCACACTGGAAGGAGTCAATGACTTTGTGCTGGGTCAGGCCGATCCCAACTCTAGTAAACCAGGACACAGGGCCTTAAAGTGAGATGATATGAAATTGTATATCTTCTTAGTCCAAGTTCAGACTTTTTCGAGGACTTCGAAGGTGCAAGATGGTACCGGAACATGGCGACTCTCTGCGTGCTGTTCTGAATGAGTTGCTGTTGTACTCATGTATAATATAATTTGACTGCATAGCATGAGGAACAGACGTTTCATTTTATCTCTGTACACATGACAATAATAAATGAAACTATAAACTAAACGACACCATCTGCAACGTATAAATCAGAACAGACTGCACAAAATTATGTGTGGCATGGTTGTGTGATTTCCACATGTTACATGACATTTCAGGCTGGCTCTCTGGCTTGTCAATGCTTCAACTAGTTAGCTTGCTTGCCCATCAGTCTCCTTCTGCTGGCTCCCTTATAAAATGGAGTAGACCCTTTGTAGAACCACCACTGGCACTCAAAGTACCATTTACTCCTGGGCTGGTTCAGACTACTCATTCATTGTAAAAACACCTCTAATCAGACTTTTGAATGATGTGATGGCTGAAAGTATCTGGTAATGGGATACCTTCTTCATTGCTATCTTTCACTGGCTCACTTGGTGGGAGCTATTGGGCTTCTGAAAGAAGAAAGGTACATGGGTTTGGTCACATTGAAGGAGGATAGAAGTGAGGTGCATGCACACAACAGCTGCAACTTATAAAACAGAACAGGTTGCAAGATGAGGGGAAGTGGAATGTGAAAAGGTGGATTAGTTATGAATGTGACCTTCAATAATCTCTTCAGTGCTGGCTATGATCGCAGTGCAATTGTTAGGTGAGTGATGAGTTGCGTTGTATGGAGCAATATCCGAAACTGGTTTTGCAGTTGTGGGATTGGACTTGAGAATATGTTCACCGACCCAAACAACATGTGGGTGGTCATTAAACGTCTTGCTGCAGCGAGTCCATGTCTATGGGGCTTTTCATTTCTGACCTTCCATTGCAGCTTTGCTATTAACCTGTAGGACTTTGTGGGCAGTTCATCCAGAAATGGGTTTGAGAATTAAGTTCCTGCACTTAACGATGCATATGAGTGCATAGAGTTATACAGTCATACAGCGTGTAAACAGCCCTTTGACCCAGCTTTTCCACAATGACCAACGTCCCATCTACACTAGTCCCACTGCCTGAGTTTGGCCCCATATCCCTCTAAATCTGTCCTATCCATATCCCTGTCTAAATGTTTCTTAAACATTGCGATAGCACCTGCCACAACTACATCAGTATGGAACCAGCAGCTCGTTCCATACGCCCACCACCCGTTGAGTAAAAAGGTTCCTATTAGGTTCTTATTAAATTTATCCCCACTCACCTTAAACATTTCCACTGGATCTCGATTCTCCTACTCTGGGCAAGGGACTCTATGTTTACCCAATCTATTCCTCGCATGATTTTGGACAGCTCTACAAGATCACCCCTCATCCCACTGTGATCCAAGGAAAAGAGTCCCACCCTGTACGCATATCCTGCAGCAGGTCCAGTAGGTATGATTAACTGTGCCTCCTTATCCCAGAACCTGTTGTCCAATGTCACCCAGTCTCTAATATCTTTAAAAATGGTCAAGAACGATGTCCCACTTAACAACTGTATCTCGAATTTAACAGCATCGCTAAAGTCTAAAGTAAATTGGAAATATTTGTCCACATACTTAATTTAATCTTAGAAACCCTAGCTAACCCTTAGATGATGCAGTGGTGGAGTTGCTGCCTGACAGTGCCAGAGACCCCAGTTGAATCCTGACGATGATGGGTACTTGTCTGTACGGCGTTTGTACATTCTCCCCGTGCCCTGCGTGGGTTTTTTTCCGGTTTCCTCCCACACTCCAAAGACGTACAGGTCTGTAGGTTAATTGGCGTGATATAATTGTAAATTGTCCCTAGTGTCTGTAGGATAGTGTTGGTCGGTGCAAATTCAGTGGGCCGAAGGGCCTGTTTCCGCGCTGTATCTCTAACCTAAACTAAAATAGCCCCTAGTTCTGCAATCACCTGCAGGTAAAAACATTAGTAAATGTAAGTGCTGACAAGGCTTGTAAATGAATGGAGCCCAATCCTTGCAATTCCCAATGTGGTAGTTAAGGATTAGTGGACCCAACATCTGGAACCATGGATCTTGTGGGAAAGTGACTTGTGCAAAGAAACCTATGTTATGAGATGTGCCGTCGATGCTCATTGACATTCTCCAGCATCTTTGAGACATAAATAGATAGACAACATCTGGCCATTGTCTCTTCTGCTCTTTTAATTTGCCTTTGACATTTTGAGGTCATCCCAGCTGTGTACGTTGTGAGGAACATAAGCTTCCAAGTGTAATAGTCATATGATTCTTATTAAAGGGCAAACCGTCTGATCTCTAGAGCCGCTAAATATGAAACACAGAAAGAACAATTTGATTCTCACAGCTGTACATGAACTCTAGTATTTCACTGAATTCTGTCACCGTTTGAATAATGCCTTGCTCTGTTGAGCTTTAAAGATGGAAAGCAAGGAAATTGAAAAGTACTTCTCATAATGTACAAGTGATTTCTATGGAACTGCTATTCCCTAATGTAATGCAGACAATACACGAGTCAGAAATTAGCCAGTATAACGTTTTATAATAAGACTCACTTAAAGTTACATCTTCTAGAAAAAGCTATAAACTAAACTAAAGGAAGGTAAAATATAGAATGTTACAGCAAAATTATCTTTTTTTGGCTTCTGTTATTTAAAAAATGTTTGAATTAAGCTTCTTCAGCCATATTGCACCTTTATAGGACTTTGGTTAGGCTACATTTGGAGTATTGTATGCAGTTCTGGCCACTATTACAAGAAGGACGTGGAGGCACTGGAAAGGGTATAGAAGAGGTTTATCAGAACAAGGCCTGGATTACAGGGTTTAAGAAAGAAAATAAAGAACTGCAGATGCTGGAAAAATCGAAGGTAGACAAAAAATGCTGGAGAAACTCAGCGGGTAAAGCAGCATCTATGGAGATAAGGAATAGGCGATGTTGCGGATGGAGACCCTTCTTCAGAATGTTGTGGGGGGGGGGGGGGGGCGGGAAAAAGAAAAGGATTACAGAGTGTCTACCTGGATTACAGGGTGTTAGCTACAAAGGAGGTTGGACAAACTTGCGTTGTTTTCTTTGGAGTGTTGGAGGCTGCAGAGTGACCGAATAGAAGTATATAAAATTATGAGAGGCATAGACAACCTGAATATTTTACCCAGGATAGAAATGTCAAAGAGTAGAGAACTTGAAGCCTGAAGGTAGGAACATTTAAAGAAAATGTGTGAGGCAAATTTGTTTGTTTTTTTTACACAGAGAGTGGTGGGACCCTGGAACGCACTGCCAGAGTTGGTGTTAGAGGCAAATACAATAGCAGCACTTAAGAGGATTTAAGATAACCACGTGGATATGTAGGGAATGGAAGGATATGTCAATGCGGGCAGAGATTAGTTTAACTTGGCATCATGTTCAGCACAGACATTGTGGCTGAAAGACCTTTTCCTGTGTTGTTCCCTTCTAGGCACAATATGCTGGAGTAACTCGGAGGGTCAAGCAGCATCTCTGGATAGAAGGAATGAGTGACATTTTGGACAGTCTGAAGAAGGGATTCAACCCAAAACCCACTCCTTCTATCCGAGATGCTGCCTGATCGTCATCAGGTGGTGCCATCAGGTGTGGCTGCCTAGTCTGCAGCTGTCTGCCTTTCATTCTTTTTGTTATTTTTAGTCTGTTTTAAAGTTTGTTTTTGGAGGTCTTTTAGTCTTTTTTTATGTGGGGGGGGGGGGAAACTGTTTTCTTAGTCTCTTCCTGGTCGAGGATGCGACTATTCTCCGAGTCACATCTTCGCCCCCCACCCCCCCCTCCTCGCGGCCTACCACCTGGATTGGCGTGTCATTTCCTGTTGGAGACCAGCCAGAGCCTCAGCTTCAACAACAGCGGCGCAGCACTGGATTCCACCGCGGAGCAAGCGATGCCTTACCGTGTTGGAGCTCCGGAGTGCTCCAGTAGGAAGCGGCCGATTCGGATGCTCTGGGCCGCTGAGAGTGTTCTTCCGTTCCAGGGCCTGAAACATAGCGGCGATTGCGGAGGCCTCAATAGGCCCCGACCACGGGGTGAACAGAGGAGGAGGACTGAACTTTGGTGCCTTCCCTCACAGTGGGAAACGTTGATTCCGCTGTGGGGGGTGTTTTTTATGTTTTATGTTAAATTCTAAAGTGTTGTGTTTATCTTATTTGTGTGCTGCATGGTAACTCAAATTTCACTGCACCAATTGGTGTATGTGACAATAAATGTCCTTTGTCCTTTAATCTGTTGAGTTACCCCAGCCTTTTGTGTCTATTTTCGGTGTAAACCAACATCTGCCATTCCCTCCTGCACATTGTTCTGTTCTATGTTCATTTCAGTGGTAATTATTTCACATAGATTAGATCAATTTTTCTCAATAACAATTGGTGTTACACCATCTTTAATCCCATTCATCAAAGTGTGTTATTGAATCGTACTTTAGAGTAGGAGGATGCCCAGAGGCATGATAAGAAGTTGAAGAAGGTGAAGAGAATCCCAAAGTTGGAAAAGTAAACTCTATGTTGCATCATAGTGTCCGTGTTGCCATGAATAGAAGAAATGGTAAAAGGTATTGAAAGGTAAGACAAGGATAAAGAAGGGAAGAGGTTATGTTGATACTGTGCCATTAACAATATCAAGAGCTCCAAATGCTTTAAAACATGAAGTAATTTTGAACTTTTGTTACTATTGCAATTAAGGAGGCATTCCAACTAATGTACACACATCAAGATCCCAAAAGTAGCAGTAAAAGAAGAATTTTACATTGTCGGTTGAGGGCCATGATGCCAAAAGGATTTTGTTGCCCTTCTTTGAAATAGTGTTGTGTTCCTGAACCTGAATAGTCAGACAAGGTGTCATTTGGACAGCATCTCTAACAGTGGAACATTCCTTGATACTGCATTGATATATCAGTCAAGGCGATATACCAACGTCTTTTTAAGTGCAAATTGAACCCATGGCCTCTGAGCTAGGGGTAAGATTTCTACTAACTGACCCAAAGTTGATTTTAAGGTGCAACTTCAAATTCAACCATCAAAATATATAAGCAGGACGGGGCAATAAATGCAGCCTTTCCAGGTCTAAAAGTGATACAATGTTTGTAACAACATTTGTAATAAATAACTATAATGCTCTGGATACAAGTAACTGCAGAAGCTGTTTTATAATGCTTCCCCCATTAGTCTTATTCACTTGCCTTTAGGTAAATGCCATGAAGCATATCCTATTAAGCACACCTTTAAGCACCTGCATTAAACACTCTTAATCATTGATATCAATTAAACTTTCTCATTTTCAATTCTTTGGATTTTTTTTTCTGTTTCCCAACCTGGTTTGAAATTTCCCCAACACCATCAACAAACCTACTAAGCTCACTAACCTTGTTGGTGTGCAACCTTGTACAGGACTCTCTTTCCGTAGGACTGGTCCCACTGTCCCAAGAATCTGATATCATTGCTGCTGTTCCATTTTCCTAGCTGCACGTCCATCTACACTGCCCTCCTGTTTCTGTACTCACTGCTACGTGGCATTGGAAACAAAGATTTCTACTTTGAGGTTGTTTCCTAAACGAGCCAGAACCATCCCAACCTTACAGCCAAGAGCCATCTCAGCCATAGAGCCTTTTCAGCCATTAGGCCTTCTCAGCCATAGGACCATCTCGGTCATAGAATCTTTGTAATCTGCAATTGGGATCTAATTCTTTTTTTTAAATAAACCTCTTTTGTTGACGCCATTATCAAACATGACCTTAGGCTTTTCATCTTTGAATTTTCTGAAGCCTCTCAATGTTATCCTTCACACTGGCATGAGACAGGCAACATACTATCTTCCAAACACAGAAATGCCAGTCTGCCCATGTACATGCGAATCCCTGTAACCTTTGCTTCCTCAACCTTTTATTTTTCTCTCTGTGCAAGTGACACGTTTACTGTGCTTCAGTCTTGGCTCTTATTGCACTCACTGGGGGAAACAATTCCCACATCAATGCACACCTAGATAAAGAACAAGATACTCTGAGGAATCTCCAGAACTATCTGCCTGTAACTTGTCTGTAGGGCAAACTACCCTCTGACAGTACAGAGTGAATGCAGCTGATACACCGGCTCCAGAACCAAGAGCATGAGCTTCACCAGCTGACATTGACTGTGATTGTCCA
Organism: Okamejei kenojei; assembly: GCA_035221665.1. Lineage (NCBI taxonomy): Eukaryota > Metazoa > Chordata > Chondrichthyes > Rajiformes > Rajidae > Okamejei > Okamejei kenojei. The sequence continues at coordinate 15,911,038 of CM069133.1, forward strand.
GGATACAAGAGGCACCCAGAGTTTCCCATGTGGCAAAGGATGTGCATTCCCAAGAGTCTGATCTACTCTGCCATTGTTCTGTTCATCGGACTAGCTCACAAGAGAAATAAGTAGATTGATAGATTATTGATTGGTACGGGTGTCAGGGGTTGTGGGGAGAAGACAGGAGAATGTGGTTGAAAGGGTGAGATAGGTCAGCCATGATTGAATGGCAGAGTAGACTTGATGGGCCGAATGGCCCAATTCTGCTCCTATAACATATGAACTTATGAAATCAGAATAGTACTCTTTCCCCTCTTCACCAAAATGCTCACTCACCGGAAGCCTAATTCTGTATTCTGTCAGCCTAAAGCAGTATTTGAAGGAACTGGACATTGCATGATATTTAACGTGTGCACATTTTAAATCCTGCTTCTATTCATTTTCTGCAATTGCCATTTGAATCTGGAGTTCTTAACGTAGACGGGCATAATACTAGTACTGGATATATAATTACGTTTAAATGCTCTACACACCACATACACTGACTCAAGTATCATCAATTTATTGAGGACACAGTTTAACTAAAGATAATGAAATCCAGATTTATTTGATGCACGTGCCAGATGTCTTTGTGAACAGAAATTGTCTTTAAGATTCAGATGTCATAACCCTGATACCATGCTGCACCCAAATATTTGTTACAAGCTTATGCCTGAATAAAAGTCTGATCAGGTTAAGCTCCACCTGAGCCTGAGCACATTTCCTTCCAGTAGCATAAAATAAACATGCATGCACAATAGTATAATATCATGCATAAATATGCATGGATTTCAAATTTGATTAAGTATTCAACCATATTGTAGCTCTCATCTTAATAGCTTGGACGTTATGAATTCATACATGAACACAGTGTATATTCTTTCTCTCACGCTCTCCACACGCCAATCTCCACATTTCTGCCTTACACGACAATGCAAACATTAAACACTTATCAAAGTATTGATTATTTGGCTGAACTGTTTTTTATCAATAATGATAGTTAAAAACATTTCCTGTTTTAGGAGGACCTTTGGGCCAATGAGAGTATAACTCAGTTAATTTGTTTCTTATAATCAATCATTTTGCTCTTTTTGTAAATGATTGCCATTCTCCCAATTGAAATCCCTAAGTTTAGGTGTATATCATGCTGTCCAATTAAAAAGCATAATCATGTGTCCAAATATTTATTTGGCATGATGATCATATAATCAAAGTTCTCTGAAATTAATGAATTGTACATTAATGAAGTTCCAAAGGTTCAGTGGTCATTCCTTTAAACATGACTTGTACTTCGCAATTTAACAGTGAAAGGCTGAGGGTTAAGGTTGCTACAATGTAAGGATGATTCAATAATATAACATAGTAGACTTTATGGTGGTTAGAATTACCTTTTCGTGCAGTGTTCCATCCTGAAATCTTCGAATTTGTAGACACGTTCTAACATGACAAGCATGATTCCAGAATCATGAAGGAAAGAGAGATTAATTTAATTTCCCATATGGATGTGGTTTAGTCTCCTATCTAAGTTTCTAGTTAAATCCTCAATTGAAAGCAAAGATGTAGCAATTGGCTTTATTCACTTGGTCACCAAGTTAAACCACCTGGATCAGATGGGATTTATTTGTGGAAGGCACTCAGCCAATAATCTTTGTCACCTACTTAATATTCATGGCGCAAGTAACTTATTGCTCGGAGACAGAAAAATCTTCTCAGGCAATGGCAAACAGTTTGTAATAAAAATAATTTCCCATTAAATCATAGGAATTCTTGATAATGCTGGTATTTCCTCAATTAATATTAATATTAATATTCCATCTATTAATTCCCCTATTAGATTTCTTCTTGGCAAGAGTATTGAAAAACAAACACATGAACATACATAAGGATTAGGAATAGGAGCTGCCCATTCCTCAATCCTGTTCCACAATTCACTAAGACCATGACTGCCCTCACTGTATCCTCAAGGTTCTGCATTCCTGCCTTCCTTTGGTAACCTTCCACATCCCTTGCGCATTCAGAGTGTATCTACCTCTGCCTTAAAACCATTCAAGAATATGCTTCAATCGTCGTTTGACAGAGTTCCAGAGACTCATAATTAGAGTCAGGATGTTTAGGCACTAAAAACACACAAAAAAGGCATAAAAAGGCATGTATTTCCACCACCAAAATACGGTTAAAAATGATAATATAAAAGTATACTACATTAAATGACCAAAGTTGCCTGGTTGCATATAATTACTAGCATTTTTTCAAATTATCTGGTGTTAAACTATGACATCTGTCATACAGAATATGCTTTAGTTGTGAACACTTCTTTCTACCTCAGCTGAGGTCACTGGTGCATACCCGAAACAAGCTACAGACTATATTCATGTCGATATCTTGTGCATTACAACTACCTTTGAGAACTTTAGTTATGTTTTGTATTTTTTCAAGATCTTTGTTAGCTAAAATCACTCTCTCACATTTTCCTTGTCTATCTTTACCTATATTGCCAGGAACCTTACGAATATCGTCAGTTACTTTGTTGAAAACCTGCAAGTTATTTACTAATGTTTTGCCACGTTTCTCAAGGGAAGTGGTAGCTTGTGGGAAGTTTGCAAAATTGGAAGCAATAAATAGATTTTGGAGAAGACTGAACCAGCAGACAGCGGCACGAATGAATGAACAACTGACGTGGTGCCTCCGGTTTCGCCCCGGTGGTGGAAATTTTCTTGTAGTTTATACTATGTTAACGTTAATAATAATATTAATATTAATGTTAACATAGAAAACATCATTGTAATCACAGTACAACTAGAGAAAATGGCACGACCTTTTAGCAAAACAGCAAAAAAAGGCTGATTTAGGCACGATCATGAAAAAGGCATTATCTTGGTGAAATCATCAAAAAAGACATGAAAAGGCACATGGCATTTATGGCAAAATCCTGGCTCTACTCATAATGCTCAGATTTTAAAAAACCTCAACACTATTTTAATTATTAACAATTATTTTTTAAACTGTGAATATCTCCTTCTAATGGCCCTGTCTCACTGTGCGAGTTGACCCACGAGGTACCCCGAGTGACAGACTCGTGGCTGTGCACCAGACTGCAAGTTTATGATCAAGTGTGTAATACGAGTTCCCATGAGTATGTCATTGCTGCGATGTTCCTAGTTCCTCTCCCGAGTTAGCAAGTTCCTCTCCCGTGACTCTTGAGCCAACCGTGAATGAAGGTATGTTTTAATAAAGCAACAATGTTAAAATACATCTCCATCCTGTGGTTTTGAGTTATTTCAGCGCGGCGGCATCTATTGATATGACCTACAATGGGAAAATGCGCATCCTCCAGTAACCAAGCATTTCTTGTTGTTTTATGTTTTTAAATACTTTTTTGCAATGGATCTCTATTTTAAATAATTTTAAAAAAGGAAGCAGCCCGGGTGACTGACATTGAGCGGCCGCCGGGACCCGACAGCAGACACACACACACACACACACACACACACACACATACACACACACACACACATAGAGAGAGAGATACACACAGACAGCAGCTGGCCACCACTTCAGAGGAATGAAGCAGCTCGGGTGACTTTGAGCGGCCACCGGGACCCGACAGCAGACACACACACAGATACACACAGATAGACAGAGAGGGAGAGAGAGACACACACACACATAGAGAGAGAGATACACACAGACAGCAGCTGGCCACCACTTCAGAGGAATGAAGCAGCTCGGGTGACTGAGCGGCCGCCGGGACCCGACAGTACACACACACACACACACACACACACACACACACACACACACACACACACAGATACACACAGATAGACAGAGAGGGAGAGAGAGAGAGACACACACACACACATACACACACACACACACATAGAGAGAGAGATACACACAGACAGCAGCTGGCCACCACTTCAGAGGAATGAAGCAGCTCGGGTGACTTTGAGCGGCCACCGGGACCCGACAGCAGACACACACACAGATACACACAGATAGACAGAGAGGGAGAGAGAGAGACACACACACACACATAGAGAGAGAGATACACACAGACAGCAGCTGGCCACCACTTCAGAGGAATGAAGCAGCTCAGGTGACTTTGAGCGGCCACCGGGACCCGACAGCAGACACACACACAGATACAAACAGATAGACAGAGAGGGAGAGAGACACACACACACAACTCAGCGGACCAGGCAGCATCTCTGGAGAGAAGGAATAGAGTCGAGACCCTTCTTCAGACTTACCCGAAATGCCACCCATTCCTTCGCTCCAGAGATGCAGTCTGTCCCGCCGAGTTACTCCAGCATTGTGTGTGTCTATCTCCGGTGTGAACCAGCATCTGCAGTTCCTTCCCAATCCCACACTCTCGGCCCCGGGGGGGTGGATGGAGCATCACACGTGGACACATCCCACCCACCACCCCAGACTTGCCCCTTCGGCAGGTCTTTAAGCCGTTCATTGAGACAGAGTGAAGCCACGGGGCAGGCGCCTCAGTAATAAAGGACAAGTGGCAGAAAGGCCGAAGATAGACACAAAATGCTGGAGTAACTCGGCGGGACAGGCTGCATCTCTGGAGCGAAGGAATGGGTGGCATTTCGGGTAAGTCTGAAGAAGGGTCTCGACTCTATTCCTTCTCTCCAGAGATGCTGCCTGGTCCGCTGAGTTACTCCAGCATTTTGTGTCTATCTTTGGTTCAGTCTTTACTCGAGCAAAAGAACAGATTATTAAAGTTCCCACGGTAGACTCACGAGACACTAAGATAAACGCACGGGGCCACTACGTTATTACAACGAGTTTAAATGTTTCCATTTTTAACTTGAACAGTTAATTTGACTCGTGGAAAAAATCAAACATGTTTGATTTTTTTCACGAGTTAACAAGTTTCCCGAGTACCTGCCGTTAGCGCCACGAGTCGATAAGTTGCTCGTGCGAGTTCCGACGTTCCCGCTACGTGATCACCACGAGTGAAAACTCGGGGTCACTCGTGGGCCAACTCGCACAGTGAGACAGGGGTTTAAGTTTGGTCACATTCTTTCCACAACCATACTATCAAGAATCCTCAGCATTGTCTGTATTTCAGTCAAGTTCCCTCATGCGTTTAAATAAATGTGGATTCAAGCCTCAGACTCACCTATAGCCACCTATCACTGATGTAGAAACCAGGAACTGTAGATGCTGATTTATACTAAAAAATAGGCACAAAGTGCTGGATTAACTCAACAAGCCAGGCAGCATCCCTGGAGAAAAAAGATGGGTGACCTCTGTCTAACCTGCAAGGACTGTAGAGGTCTCCCCTCGACTCCATCCAGGGACCCCAACAGTCCTTTCATGTTAGACAGAGGTTCACATGCGCCTCTTCTAACCTCATCTACTGTATCCGGTGTTCCCGATGTGGGCTCCTGAACATTGGCGAGACCAAATGTAGACTCGCCGACCATTTCGCTGAACACATGCTCGATTTGCCTTGACATACGGGATCTCCCGGTTGCCAACCATTTCAACTCTCCTTCCCATTCCCATACTGACCTTTCTGTCCAGGGCCTCCTCTGTTGCCACACGGAAATTGGAGGAACAACTCATGTTTCATTTGGGTAGCTTACAACCCAATGGTATGAACATTGAATTCTTTAATGTTAAGTAACTTTATTTCATACTCCACCCCTCCCCTCTTCCTCCTTACCCCCTACCTCTTCCCAAGTTGTTTTTTACCAGTTCCACAGCTCTTCACATTGTTTCTCTTGAGATCACACCTACCCTAGCCAACAATGGACCTACCAGACTTGGGATAAGTCATGGCTGGCCCTGATTGATCCTGGTCTTTTCTTGCCTGCAGCAATTCACCTGCACACCTTTCAGTCTGAAGAAGGGTCCCGACCCAAAACGTATCCTTTTTCTGCAGAGGTGCTGTATGTTATATCAGTACTTTGTGTCAGTTGCCACTTGCCAGGCTTTGTCCTGCCCTGTCTCATTTCAGCTTTCTCCTCCTTAAACCCCTGTCTCACTGTGCGAGTTGGCCCACGAGTGACCCCGAGTTTTCACTCGTGGTGATCACGTAGCGGGAACGTCGGAACTCGCACGAGCAACTTATCGACTCGTGGCGCTAACGGCAGGTACTCGGGAAACTTGTTACACTTGAACAGTTAATTTGACTCGTGGAAAAAATCAAACATGTTTGATTTTTTTCACGAGTCAAATTAACTGTTCAAGTGTAAAATGGAAACATTTTAACTCGTTGCAATAACGTAGTGGCCCCGTGCGTTTATCTTAGTGTCTCGTGAGTGTACCGTGGGAACTTTAATAATCTGTTCTTTTGCTCGTAAGACTGAACCAAAGATAGACACAAAATGCTGGAGTTTATAACTCAGCGGACCAGGCAGCATCTCTGGAGAGAAGGAATAGAGTCGAGACCCTTCTTCAGACTTTCCTTCGCTCCAGAGATGCAGCCTGTCCCGCAGAGTTACTCCAGCATTTCGTGTCTATCTTCGGCCTTTCTGCCACTTGTCCCCGTGGCTTCACTCTGTCTCAATGAACGGCTTAAAGACCTGCCGAAGGGGCAAGTCTGGGGTGGTGGGTGGGATGTGTCCACGTGTGATGCTCCATCCACCCCCCCGGGGCCGAGAGTGTGGGATTGGGAAGGAACTGCAGATGCTGGTTCACACCGGAGATAGACACACACAATGCTGGAGTAACTCGGCGGGACAGGCAGCATCTCTGGAACGAAGGAATGGGTGGCATTTCGGGTAAGTCTGAAGAAGGGTCTCGACTCTATTCCTTCTCTCCAGAGATGCTGCCATGTCCGCTGAGTTGTGTGTGTGTGTCTCTCTCCCTCTCTGTCTATCTGTGTGTATCTGTGTGTGTGTCTGCTGTCGGGTCCCGGTGGCCGCTCAAAGTCACCCGAGCTGCTTGATTCCTCTGAAGTGGTGGCCAGCTGCTGTCTGTGTGTGTGTGTGTGTGTGTGTGTGTCTCTCTCTCCCTCTCTGTCTATCTCTGTGTGTGTGTGTGTGTGTCTCTCTCTCCCTCTCTGTCTATCTGTGTGTGTGTGTGTGTGTGTGTGTGTGTGTACTGTCGGGTCCTGGCGGCCGCTCAGTCACCCGCGCTGCTTAATTCCTCTGAAGTGGTGGCCAGCTGCTGTCTGTGTGTATCTCTATCTGTGTGTGTGTGTGTGTGTGTGTGTGTGTGTGTGTGTGTGTGTGTGTGTGTGTGTGTGTCTCTCTCTCTCTCCCTCTCTGTCTATCTGTGTGTGTGTGTGTGTGTGTGTGTGTGTGTACTGTCGGGTCCTGGCGGCCGCTCAGTCACCCGCGCTGCTTAATTCCTCTGAAGTGGTGGCCAGCTGCTGTCTGTGTGTATCTCTATCTGTGTGTGTGTGTGTGTGTGTGTGTGTGTGTGTGTGTGTGTGTGTGTCTCTCTCTCCCTCTCTGTCTATCTGTGTGTGTGTGTGTGTGTGTGTGTGTACTGTCGGGTCCTGGCGGCCGCTCAGTCACCCGCGCTGCTTAATTCCTCTGAAGTGGTGGCCAGCTGCTGTCTGTGTGTATCTCTATCTGTGTGTGTGTGTGTGTGTGTGTGTGTGTGTGTGTCTCTCTCTCTCTCCCTCTCTGTCTATCTGTGTGTGTGTGTGTGTGTGTGTGTGTGTGTGTGTGTGTGTGTGTGTGTGTGTGTGTGTGTGTCTGCTGTCGGGTCCCAACGGCCGCTCAATGTCAGTCACCCGGGCTGCTTCCTTTTTTAAAATTATTTAAAATAGAGATCCATTGCAAAAAAGTATTTAAAAACATAAAAAAACAAGAAATGCTTGGTAGAATGCGCATTTTCCCATTGTAGGTCATATCAATAGATGCGGCCGCGCTGAAATAACTCAAAACCACAGGATGGAGATGTATTTTAACATTGTTGCTTTATTAAACCATACCTTCATTCACGGTTGGCTCAAGAGTAACGGGAGAGGAACTTGCTAACTCGGGAGAGGAACTTGCTAACTCGGGAGAGGAACTTGCAACATCGCAGCAATTACATACCCGTGGGAACTCGGCCACACACTTGATCATACACTTGCAGTCTCGTGGGCAGCCACGAGTCTATCACTCGTGGTACCTCGTGGGTCAACTCGCACAGTGAGACGGCATTACTACTCAGCCACAATTAAACAATGGCAATAACAAATATCACAGCGCTTTTGGACACCAGCATAAATTGCATTTCCCTGAAAACAATTCTACTTCCTTCCCTGTCTTAATGATGCTGGGACTCTGAAATTAAAACTGGAAATACTCAGCAGTTCAGCCAATATCTTCAGCAAATGAAGCCAAATCAATATTATAATCCTTTCGTCAGAAATGGTTTTCCGTTTTACCTTGATGATTTAGTTTATTCTTCTTCGCAATAGTTTATGAATAAGCAGCAGTATTTTACAAACTGTATTATATAAACAGTAGTACACAAATAACATTGTGATAATGAGCACATTATTATCTATTTTAGTAACGAGGGATTAATATGAGCTAGAACAAAGGGCCTTGACCTTGAACTCTGTTTCTCTTTCCAAATATTATTTCCAGCTCTTCTTGATTTTATTACTTATTTTCAGTATCTGTAGTTTTTGAGTTGTAAAACTACCTTCGTGCATTCAATTAAACACCACAGAATCTATTGTAGATGGGCCTGATAGGACATTTGATTTGTTGCCAGTCAAATGAACATAAATGTACAAAAGCTATTTGTGATATTTGTGCAATTCAGTTAATAAATCAAGAACAGACTTTGGTTCATATGTTATTAATTCTCTTTGACCTTTTGTTATCTCCACAAGTTCTGCGTCATAGAATATAGAACAGTACAGCATAGGAACGGACTCTTCAGCCCATAATGCCCATACCGAATATGGTGCAAATTAAACTAATCTGTCAAAACTTGATCCATATCCCTCCATTCCCTGCATATCCATGTGCCTATCCAAATTGGTGGAGAGGTGGAATATTGTGTTGGGGGACAGCCCTCCCATGTGAAGCTGGGACCCAATGGGTCCCACTTAATCTAGTCTTCTTGAAACTTTGCCCCATCAACTTATATCTATGCCCTCTAGTCTTTGACAATTCTATCCTGGGAAAAATATTCTGACTATCTACCCATCTATGCCTCACAAAATGTTATATACTTCTATCAGGTGAGGCATTATTTTGTTGATTAAATATGAAATATACAAATTGTATCCTAAAATACAAAGGCCCTGATTGAAAAACTCTACTACAATTAGACAATGTTTGCAACGTATCAAAAAGGCACAGTAAAGCTTTATTGTCAGCCAGCACAGGTAAAGCACCACCAGGAAGGCTCCAAGTGGCCCCACATAAAAAAAATGACTGTTGGCATATTTAATGTTCATTTGGGATCAACCATTCCCCCGTCCCGCATAAACACCCTCTACTAGACTCGGCTCGATGTAAAGACCTAACATTCTCGTCAATCACATTAGGCAATAAAACAAATTTCCCCCAGAACATTGACAAATATCAGTCCCTCACTCTCAACCAGTAAGCGATGTGGGAGAAAGTTTCCCAGGACTCCTGCAGTCTTTCCCCTTAACTTCAAACTCGTTTTGGAAGTGACATCAAGCATCTGTTTGTTGGAGTCACAGATGTTGCTGATATCCTGGGAGCGACCAATTCTGTGCATGTGGTTGAGGACCACCTGCATACAATGAGACTTTAAAGAAAAGAAAGCGATTCCATTCCATGAGCTTGCAGATGGTCTGGATGCAAGATGCCAATTATTGTATTAATGTAGATGCCAAGTTCCCAGGTCTTCCCATGACTCATGTCATCCAGCTGGCCCGGCATTTGCTCCGTAATTTACAACATATTGCGTTACGCAGGGTGCTTGCAGAGCACATATAACTTTTGGTAGTTTGTGCATTTGGGGATGGAGCATTCATTAAAACAGCTACATGTTGATTTAGTGCTTCTGGTTAATGGTCAGCAATAACAAAACACAATAAATAAAAATATTACAATAAAACTTGTAATTATCATGATTTGAATAAGTGACATTGGGAAGCAGTAAAAATATTTGCTGGTTTGCACCTCATTTCCAATTGATAAGTCAGTTATCAGCACAAAGTGATGGTTATTGGCAGTCAGACATCAGGGGAAGGGAAAGCGAGTTTAACCAACTCCGCTTGGTGCAGCCAGTGGTGTTAATTGCATCCACGTAGCCATCTTCTTTTGCGCTCCCTGTTGCTGCACATGGTCATACAGTAGGGGTCAGCAACATACGGCCCCCGGGCCACATGCGGCCGTAACTCTAAATCATCCGGCCCGCAGGCATATTTGTTTCCTGTATTTATCCGGCCCGCAGACTTCCATTATCTCCGGTACATCCCGGGCCGGAGGCCGTGGTGCCCAGGCGCGGTGACGCAAGGACACAAGGAGGCCTTCGCTGGTGGCCGCAATGGCGAAGCCGCCTGCCGAGCTGCCGAGCAGCGCCAAGCAGCCGAGCAGCGGCGAGTGCCGAGCAGCGTCGAGTGCCGAGCTCTGGATGTACCGCATCCTGCGCAAAGCCACCGGCGCGGGTGCGCACCTTCTGTGTCTGGGCTTCACTGTCTGGATCGGGGTTGTCAATAAGCCGGGGACGTGTGAGTGTGAGTATTTGAGCCACCGCCTTCAGGGCAGAATCAAGGCAATGGTCCGTAGGTACGCAATGTTCGTGAGCGCCCGTAAGTAGTAACTAGGGGCCAGTCCTCAAAGGGGCGGGATCTATGTGAACACGTGATTTGCTGCCTGCCATCCAGGGCCGGATGGGGGTGGGATCCATGTGTACATGTGATAGATGTGGCCCGCCATCCGCTCAGAGACATGCGTCCTATGCAGAACAAGTTTGCCGACCCCTGTCATAGAGTCATAGAGTTTTAGAGTGATACAGTGTGGAAACAGTCCCTTCGCCCCAACTTACCCACACCACCCTACATGTCCCATCTACACTAGTCCCATCTACCTGCGTTTGGCCCATATCCATAACCTGTCCTATCCATGTACCTGTTTAAACGTTGCGATAGTACCTCCTCTGGCAACTCGTTCCATACACCTACCATACTCGTTCCATACACCTACCACCCTTTGCGTGGAAAAGTTAAATCTTTCCCCCCTCACATTAAACCTATGTCCTCTGGTTCTCAATTCCCCAACTCTGGGCAAGAGACTCAGTACGCCTACCCGATCTATTCCAGAGGTGGCATGGCTGAGCAGCAATAGAGTTGCTGCCTTACAGCACCAAAGACCCGGGTTTGATCCTGACTACGGGTACTGTCTGTATGGAGTTTGTATGTTCTCCCCGTGACCGTGTTGGTTTTCCCCGGGTGCTCCAGTTTCCACCCACACTTCAAAGATGTAGATCAATTGGCTTCATTAAATATTAAATATAGTGCTTGTGTACAGGGATCGCTGGTCGACGCGGACTCAGTGGACCAAAGGACCTGCTTCTGTGCTGTATCTCTAAACTACACTAAACTAAAAATAGGGAAACTTGTTTGCCACCTCCTTGAGGGAAGATGTTGTATAGAAAATCTAATAGGGGGCTACAATTGGGCAGCCATCATGAGAAAGGCTGCATATGGAAGTGTTTGGGGTGCTGCAGTATATAGCCTGATTAACATACCAGAAATAACAAAGAACATAAAGGAGCCAGTTCAACATTGGTGAATTTTACACAGAGGAGTGCATCATTTCTCGTATGAAAGTGGTACAGAGGTCAGTGGCTGACATGGGCATTCCTAAGGGAAGACATCTCCCAATGATCTGGGAAACTTGGGATGTACAGATTTACACATTCATTGAGGCACAGGCAGAAGCCATCAGAAGGCCTCATGGTTCAGAGTGCTCCAATTACAGCTCAGCTTGTTGTCATCTGGGTGAAATTAGCTGTTCTGCAAGATTTAAGGTGCCACCTGAACAAATTGAAGCCTGGCAGAGGTAGAGCACTGGTCTGTCCAGGGTTGTTATCAGAGAGCAGGCTGCTGTCATGTGAGAGTTGAACATCTTGTTAGGCGGCACAGTGACGCAGTGGTAGAGTTGCTGCCTTACAGCGCCAGAGACCCGGGTTCAATCCTGACTATGGGTGCAGTTTCTACCAAGTTTGTTCTCCCTGTGACAATGTGGGTTTTCCTCGGCTGCTCAGGTTTCCTCCCACATCCCAAATACGTACAAGTTAATAGCTTAATTGGCTTTGGTAAAAAAAAAATGTAAATTGTCCCTAGTGTGTAGGATAGTGCTAGTGTATGGGTGATTGCTGGTCTCGGTGCGCTCAATGACCTGTTTCCGTGCCGTAAAAAAAACAACAAAAATCTATGTTTGCAAGAGCCTGGAAGCTATATGATCTGAGCTAATTCAGAAATACAACCCTTTTACTACTCAGTTAGAGGAAGTTCCACTGGTATTATGGTGCATGAAAACATTATTTTCTCTTAGGATGTCAGCATCCAGTACTAATTATCCAAAGTCATCTAATAAATACAGTCCCTCAGGCCAAGGTGCTGGAATTACTAGCCTCCCTTTCCAGGCAAGATAAGCAGACATCAGAGTCACCAACAGGGTAATCTGAGGCAGGGACTATTGCAACAAATTACGACATAATTATACAGGTACAAGGATAGTGTGGGAAGGAACTGTAGATGCTGGTTTACACTGATGATAGACACAAAATGCTGGAGTAGCTCATCTTTTGTTGTTTGTTTGTATGTGTTAAGTGTATGTTTTTAGTGTTCTTTAGCTTCTTCATGTGGGGGGTGGGGGTGGTGGGGTTGGGGGATACCGCGACGGAGATGCAATTTTTTTTTTTCCGTATCGAATCTCCGTCCACACTGCGGCCTAACATCGAGGACTTTGCTGGAGACCGACTTCGAGAGCTCCAGCGCGGGAGCCTGCAGACTTACCATCGTGGAGCCCGCGATCCCTTTGCCAGGGATCGATCGACCACTGAGCTCTACCGCGGGTTCCTGCGGATTTCAACATCGCAGAGCTCGTGGTCTCCGGTCAGAGACCGACTTCTGGAACTCTAGGCCGCAGGAGCTTCGAAAGCCCCGAGGCGGGAGCTTCGACGGCCCTGACGCGGGAGGTTCGACCGCCCCGATACGGAAGCTTCCACCGCCCCGACGTGGGAGCTTCAAACGCCCTGACGCGGGGGCTTCGACCGCCGGCTGTGGGAGCTTCGATCGCTCCAACTGCGGATGGTTCGGAGAATAAAGAGGAAGTAGATTAGACTTTATTGCCTTCCATCACAGTGAGGAACATGGGGAATCCACTGTGGTAGTTTATGTTAACTTTTATGTTGTTGTGTGTCCTGTTGCTTTTTTTTAAAATATGGCTGTATGGTAATTCGAATTTCACTGTACCTTAATTGGTAAATGTGACATCAACCTTGAAACCTTGAGACCCTGCTTCAGATTGAGAGTCAGGGGAGAAGGAGGCACAGAGATGAGGAAGTGTAAGATGTGAGAATGAGACATCAAAGGGGGAATGGAGATCAAGGAAATTGTATCGATCATTGTTGGCTAGGAGAAGATAATAACGAAGCATACAGAGATAAAATTTAATCAAGAGGACAGTCAGCCTAATTGGAGAACTAGGAAGGGGGAAGGATAGAGAGAGAGGGAAAGCAAGGGTACTTGAAGTTAGAGAAGTCAAGCTGGGGTGTAAGCTACCCAGGCGAAATATGAGTTGCTGTTCCTCCAATTTGCGGTGGGCCTCACTCTCACAGTGGAGGAGGCCCAGGACAGGAAAGTCAGTTTGGGAATGGGAGGGGTAGTTAGAGTGTTTCGCAACCGAGAGATCAAGTAGGTAGGTTTAGGCGGACTGAATGGAGGTGTTCATCGAAACGATCGTCGAGCCTGTGTGGTCCACACCTGGAACAGCGGATACAGTAGATGAGGTTGGAGGAGGTGCAAGTGAACCTCTGTCTCACCTGTTGGGGTCCTTGGACGGAGTCGAGAGAGGAGGTGTTGCATATCCTGCAATTGCAGGGGAAATTACCTGGGTGGTTTGGGTGGGAAGGAACGAGTTAGCCAGGTAATCACTTAGAAATTGGATTTCACCCATCCATTTGGGAAATCTAAAGAAAATTGTTATATTGGTGAGATTTACTATTTAAAAATGGTTGGAATTGCTCATTGAAATGCCACCTGTGCAATTCTTTATGGCAGCACTATACAGAGCTTGCAACTGCCTACATCATTATCCATTGACTATTGGGAAGAAACTCATACGACAGATTACAACCTAGAAGCAGACCATTCAGCCCATTTTGTCGACGCCAGCTGACAGAGTAATCTTATCAATCCCATTCTCCTTTATTCCCTGTAATCTCTGTTCCCATAAAGATTGTTGATTCTCTTACCACCCATCAACATCAGAAGTAATTTACAATAGCTAATTAATCAAACTAAAGTTTTCAATTGCTATGATGATAGACATAAAATGCCAGAGTAACTAAGCAGGTCAGGCAACATCTCTGGAGAAAAGGAATAGGTGACGTTTCGGGTCAAGACCCTTCTTCAGACTTGAGTTACTCCAGCATTTTGCGACTATCTTTGGTGTAAACAGTGTCGGCAGTTCCTTTCTATTCCATTGCTATGTATCATGAGCCTGCTATCTTTGCAGCTCACAGCAAACTGAGAAAAATAGCATAGGCTATTCACTACTGCCTGAATGGCCTAGAGACCAAGAAGCACCTTGGGTCAGTCACCTTAACTGCCACAAGCTGTGCAGTCCAGATATGGTCATCTACTGTAACTCCACCTAGATCTCCGTTAGCGCAGTTGCCTTATCCTCCAGGTATATTGCTCTCCACTGAGCTGTAGATAGGAGTATTGCGCCCTGAATCTTCTCAGGGAATAAGGACTGTGATAACAAGCCCTTCTTCCCCTCCTCCCACAGAGTAACTAGACATAGAACGGCGGTGTCACAGTACCTGTGACCCAGGTTCAATCCTTACCTCAGGTGCTGTCTGTGTGAAGTTTGCATGCTTTCCCTTTGATCGTGTGGGTTACCCTAATGCATTGTGTGTTGGTGGGTTAATTGGCCATTGTAAATTGCCCCTAATGCAGTGATTGGTGGAATCTTAGGAGGAGTTGAAGAGAACGTGGGGAGAATTAAGGTAGGAGTAGTGTAAATGGATGATTGATAATCGGTGTGACTCAGTAGACTGAAGGACCTGTTTCTGTGCTGTATGTCTCCAGAAAATCTATATCTTTTCAGCTTCATGTACATTGATGCTTACAGTTCGGAAGTGCCAATTTGTATTTTGGGAACAATGTGATTCATTGCCATGATTTTTTTGAGATTTGAACTCAAAAGCATCAAAATTAAATTGTACAGCATTTAAAATGCCCAGTGCTAAATGGACCATTTCCTGAACACTAGCCTCTAGTGTGGAGCAGGAGATTCCCATGCATAGCCCTTAACCAATACTTCCATGCTTGAATGAAATAGAACAATAGCTGAAGCCTAATTTTCACGGAGCGATCTCACAATATCTGAGATTTTGTACAATGATCCTTCCTGTGAAAACTTAATATTCCAATTTCTTGGCATTGTTCTGAGCACATGACACACAGATTTTGCTACAGTGCTTTTTTTTTGAATAACAGCTATCTTGTAGCAATCTGTGAAAATGCACAGCAAAACTTTGTTGTTACTGCTATACCATAATTATCGTATAATTTAAATCATCTTGCAATGCAAATTCTTCCCCTCTGGAACGTTTAAACAAAGACTTACTGTGTGTGCACTGCTTTAGCATGTGTCATCTAAACATGAACTTCTTTAAAAGAGCATCTAAAAACATTGGTCTTGTTAGCGAGATGAAGCAAATGTCTGAAATATTTTAATAAACAGACTTTGGAAAGGGAGTTATAATATATGTTAGAAAGTTATGTTTGAAAGTAAAGGCTTTACTTGTCTTCAATCCATCCCAAAATGAAATACAAAAGACTTAAAAATCCATGAAATGAAGGCAGCAAGACATTTATCATTATTTTATAAAGAGAAAACTACTTTGCATCAATCCCACAGTCAACAAAAAATGTTCCAATATGTTTAGTTGAGTATAGTTTTTATAGAATTTTAGAAAATATAGAAATAGGCCCTTCGACCTACAGAGTCCACACTGTTCAGTTTAGTTTATTGTCACGTGTACCGGGGTACAGTGAACAGCTTTTGTTGCGTGCTATCCAGTCAACAGAAAGACAATACATGATTACAATCGAGCTATTTACAGACCATTCATATTAATTCTGTGTTATCCCCACTTCCTCATCCACACCCTTCGCTTAAAAAATTCTTCCTCATTTCCTCATTTTCATTCTAAAGGGACGTCCTTTAAATATGAAGTTGTGTCCCCTAGTCCTAGACTTTGCCACCACTGGAAACATCCTCTCCACATCCAAAATGCTGCCTGTCCCACTGAGTTATTCCAGCATTTTGTGCCTATCTTCTAACCACATCATAATGTTTCTCTTGCAGTTAAATTATTTTGCACATTTCTTCTCTTTAATGACTCCCTTGCCATACAGCTATCAGTAAGAAGGTAGAACGGTGACTTGCTCTCAACCCCTTAGGAATTTCATTTTATAACACAAGTACTGAACGTCAATGAGATGTGCTCTGTGGATTCACCTGCTGTTACTTCACACTCCCTCATGGGACACATTCCATGCTTCCACTTTTTGTAAGAGCTAGAATAAAAGGTAAATGTGGAAGAACGTACAGGTCTGCACCTATGTCATGTGCACTCATGAAGTTTTTCAATTTAGTTTCAACTACTCATTGATTTAACAAATAAGGATCAACATTTTTCATTGTTAAGGGCCTGTCCCACTTGGGAGACCTCCACTGCGACCTCTGGCGACCTTAAACGACTTTTTTATTTAAATCAAGGTTGCGGTGACCTACAACCTCCTACGACTATGTGTACAACCTCGTATGACTATGTTGAAGACCTCCCTCAACTATGAAGAAGACCTCCTTAAACCTCCATCGACTATGTTGAAGACTGGCTTCGACCATGTACGTTTTACTCAAGGATGGTCTCTGGCAAATTGGTCCGTGAATGAGCACGACCCCCTTCCACCTCAGAGGCCCACACCGAAAACCAACAACGACCAGTGACGAGTGTCTACAGCTCAAATGATCACCTGTTAAAATGATGTCATGTCTGCATTTTTTTCTCACTAAAAAATGCCTCCCAGGTTTTTTGTTAAATCATTCTGAACCATGCAGGCAGGGAAGGAACTAATTTGGAGGATGTTAGTAAAAATACAACTTCTGCTGTTTGCAGTAACCCTTTTTGCTTCAGCAGCCTTTTAAGAAAGGCAGAAGGGGAAGAGCAAGGGTGAAGAGGAAGCACATGAAGAGGTCTCAATGGGTGAATGGAGATGATGTGATGGACTGTCCCAGTACACCAGATGAGTGGAAGAGAGTGGCGCTGGGCTTTGACAAAAGATGGAACTTTAAGCACACATGTGGGACAGTGGATGGCAAGCATGCCATTCTTGTCCCTGTCCCTGTACCCCTCATTTTCCTTTTCGTACAGGATGGCATTCTGCTGGAACCATTCCTCAAGGTCCCCCTCCTGCTGCCTGGTGAAGGTGTAGGGCATAACCTTCCTCCAGCCCTCCCTCACCACCAATGGGGCATCTGCCTCCGATGCTGTGTCCGACACAGGGGAAAGAGCTGCTTTGCTGCCTTCAAATGAGGCAATCAAGGATGGGGTGGTGGTGGGGACATATACTACCACCCTGGTGTCCTCCTCCGGGGGTCTCTCATGCGGGGCTACCTCCTCCTGCACTATCACCTCGTGTGGCATCACCTCCTGCCACTCCTCCTCCTGGGTGGGCAACACTTGCATGGCAGTTTTTCTTTAGGGTTGTGCCCTCCCCCTGCACTGCTGCCTTTTTGGTGTCATCTCTAAAACACAAGTCTCCTCTCCAAAAAAACTCTCCAGCTATGAATGAACATGCCTTGGAGTGAAAGAAGTGACGTTCTGCTGTTTAAATTACCTTTTTTTCCCACTGACCTTTTTTTCACCCCGGAGCTATTACCTTCTACTACCTTCGACTACCTACGATTAGCATCACAACCTACTACGACCGGCTTCGACTAGACCTAGTTTTAAAATGTTTAACATTTTAAAAATATGCCGCGACTTAGCGGAAGCGTCGACTACGCGCACCACTCTCGACCATGAAGGAGAGTGACGAAGACCTCCTACGACCTCGTGGCGACCTTGCCACGACTACGGGTCTCGGGCAAACTCGCCAGAGGTCGCGGTGGAGGTCGACCGAGTGGGACACGGGCTTAAGAAATGAATCTAGTTTACTTTCTTTTGTGGGAAAGAATGACAAAATTTGTATAAAAATCCTTTGGATTGTTTTATTGGATACTAATTAGCAAATGGTAGTTCGCCTATTTAGATGGGGGCTTTTTGCATTTTATTTATGGAAAAAAGTTTCTTTCTTTTTCTTCTAATCACTATTCAAAGTGAACATTGAACATCAAACAGTAAAGCACAAGAACAGGCTCCTCGTCGCACAATATCTGTGTCGAACACGATACTAAGACCAACTCTTATCTGCCTGCAAATATTCCATATCCCTCCATTCCCTGCATATTGATATGTCTGTCCATAAGTTTTTTTAAATACCACTATTGTGTCTGCCTCAACCACCACCTTCCGCAGTGCGTTCCAGACACTCACTACCCATTGCGGAAAAAACTTGCCCCACACATCACCTTTAAACTTTGCCCCTTTCACTTTAAAACTAGTATTTGATTTTTTCCATCTTGGTTAAAGGGTTCTGACTGTTTACCTTATCTATGCCTTTTGTAATTTTATATACTTCCATCAAGTCTCCCCGCAACCTCCGGCGTTCCAAATATATTAAAATATATAAATACGATATGGATTCTGTGGTGCAGAACTGATTTGGCATGAGCTAAGCAGTAGAATTGTGCAGCTGTGTCCTCATTCTCATTCATCATAATCAAACCCTGCAGCTACATCTATTTTGAATCATTTTATTTCAACGAGCAAATGTCATCAATTCTCAACTATATTGGTACTTTATATATGAGATGGCAGTGAGGAAATACATGAGGAATAGAGAAGTACAATTAATTCAGTTCAACACACGCCTCCTGTTTCTATATATTGCACTAATCTAATGAGGATTGGGAGAATAGGCTACAAGAAATGGAATAAAATGTAACTCCATCAGTATAGTTTCTGAATATGCAAGGAAACTCGGATCTTTAAATTACTTAGAAATTATGAGATATGTACAGAATATAATTGGGTATCACTAGTAAAAGATGTGCAAACATATACACCCACCATGAGGTGTAGCAAAATGCTCAGCGCAGAAAAGAAATACTGGGTTCAAATCTGAAATGGTTTGAAAGGGTGATATATATTTTGCTGCATTTCCAATTAAAAAAGTGATTTAAAATCAAGCAGAAAATAATTGTACTGTCTTATTAATCTTGCCGTTCAGCGGGTGCTGCATTCTTATTATCGGCGCTCCCATCATACAGA
Organism: Okamejei kenojei; assembly: GCA_035221665.1. Lineage (NCBI taxonomy): Eukaryota > Metazoa > Chordata > Chondrichthyes > Rajiformes > Rajidae > Okamejei > Okamejei kenojei. The sequence continues at coordinate 15,930,637 of CM069133.1, forward strand.
GATTGGAATTCATGCAGAAGATAGATACAAAATGCTGGAGTAACTCAACGGGATAGGCAGCATCTCTGGATAGAAGGAATGGGGTTGTTTCGGGTCGAGACCCTTCTCCAGCATTTTGTGTCTATCTTCGGTTGAAACCAGCATCTGCAGTTCCTTCCTACACATTGGAATTCATGCACACGTGTTTATATGCATCATTATTGTGTGCACACATACACACGCATCCCCACATATGTACATAGTTGCATTTGTATGAACAAATACTCCCTGACTTCTCTCCTAAATGGCAGAACCCTATTTTTGCCAATGAATTCTTAACACTCCAGCTGAGGAAATTCTTTATTTGTGTTTGTTCTAACAAATCCTTACATTGTATATTGTAGATTCATCACTCTTTCCACCTTAGTGCTAAGTTCTGCATCATATAATTACAAAAACAGCTGCTTTTTATTAGAGATTCTGAACCACAAACTAAACTACTTCAAGTTTTCAAACAGCTGCTCCAAATCACATTGTGAAGCAACCTGGAATTATTTCTATATTCTGCATTAAGATTCTCCAACAGTGACCTCTAGTGTTATGGATAATAATTATATTCCTTAGATATAAATACTGTAAACCCTTGTTATAACGGACCATGAATGTGTGTGTGTGTGTGTGGGGGGGGGGGCAGAATAGTGTCCGTTATTGCCAATTGTCTGCTATAACCGAGTAAGGATTTGTCCCCATTGACATCAGGTCCCTTCGTTCAGTACCTTTCTTCATTCCCTCCGCAGATGCTGCCTGACCGAGAATGTGCAGTGCAGCTTCTAAAAGTTTTGCTAACAGACTGTTGTGTAAATAATACTGCATCTACTTTTGTAGAGATTTTAAACATTTGCAACAGGAATTATTAACTAAAGCTTTCAGATATAGATGTAAAATGCTGCACTGTTTCTCCTTGTGGTTTCGAATTTTTGAATTACTATACATTCCATGAACCTCCTATTACAACTCCACATGACAATTCAGAAACTAATCACCTGACATTGGTAGGCGGTGAATGTAAAAATTAGTCAACTTTGGTGATTTTTTTCCAAATCCACGTCATGAAGTCATTCTTTACTCTTTCATCGAAACTTTGACGACACTCAAAACTCAACAATAATCTTGTAAAAGATAAAAAATACTTCTGTTGTGTTATTTTAAGTGAGGTAAAATATGAATTTCTATAACTTCTGCAAAACATCGTCATTATTTTTGTAAATCGTAACAGCATTTAAAAGGCACTCCGAGATGGGAAAGGCTTGAAGGGGCCAAACCTTGGGCCAAATGCAGCCAAATGAGACCAGCTTAGATGGGGCATCATGGTAGGCATGGATGAGTTGTGCCATATAACCTGTTGCTATGCTATGACTCTGTGAGATCTATGTGGCACCATCAAATCCTTCTCCTTGGATCACTGTTAGTCCTTGCAGCATTAACCTGTTTCTTTTATTCATTTAAGAATTGTAGTTAATACCAGTGTTAGCAATTATTTTTCATCTTTACCTGCCCCTCAGCAGTGGAAACAAATAACAGTCAATTGTATTGAAGTTATTGCCACCATCTATAAATTACAAATCAAGAATGCACTTGTGATCTTTAAGAAAAAAAGACAGGTTGAGTCTAGAGTACATAGCAGACTGGGTAAGGACAGCAGAATTCCTCTCCTGAAGGACATGAATGACTAACAATGAAAGACATATTAAACCACTTAAATTTAAATTCCCCAGCTGCAAAGGTGGGATTCAAATATGGCTCTGGTTTAATGGTCCAGAATTCTGGCTAGTCCACTGTAACCCATTATTCCGCAATGACAATAGACGAGGAATCTTTGTTCTGAAGCATTTTTGTTCAGCAGTGGTGTTTGGGCAAACACAGTTACGTCTTACGTAATGCTATTTATTACATACTTTATTTGATTCTCAAAATCCAGGACTGACACTTATTACTATATCTAGGTTGGTAATGTAGCGGTTAGGTTCTGTTGGCCTTCCTTCTTAAGGGCAACATGTATTACTGATTTGCTGGGCTTCTCTGAAATTAAGAGTTATGTAAAACTGCAGACACATGAATATCCAGGAATTTTTTTAAATTACCTTCCAAGGGCATTGGTGAATCAACTTAATTTTAATGCCGATAAATGACTCCAAGATCACTTTTATGGATATAAGATTTTTCACATTTAAAAAAAAATGTCAATCTCGGTCTACCCTGATGGAAATTCAAAGCAAGTGCCTCTGGAGTCGTACTCCATGAGCACAAGTAATACACTATCATTATTATTTATTCCTGGGATTGTAGACATTTCCAGCAGGACCAGTTTCAATCAACCTCTTAAAATGGTGGTGTGCTGCCAGACTCTCGATTTGTGTGTTGCATGTGAGGGCAATGATTTAATGAGTGTTGCGGTATATGTTGCCAAATGCCCAGCCTCTTGTGCTCTGTTAGCCACTGTTAATGTGACTCCTCTGACTGAGCTTCTGTTCCGGTTTGTGCTTCCCAGGATTTTGTTATTGGGAGATTTGCCAACGGTATTGGCAAAGAATATCAGGGTCAGGCAGATGTATTCATTCTAAATGGAAAAGGTAATTACCAATCAGCTATGGGACACAAATATTACACTTGTGTTTGCATTTTCCCTATGGTTGAGTACCAAGCCATTGTTGACTTGTTAACTGAAGAATATGAGAAGGTGGTCCTTACAACCCAACATTCACAAGACAATAAACTGCCACCAACCTGTCCATGCAAAGCATACAGTCTACAGTTTAATTTATTGTCATGTGCATCAAGGTACAGTGAGAAGCTTTTGTTGCGTTCTATCCAGTCAACAGAAAGACAATACATGATTAACCGGTTGAACAAGTTAGGTCTTGGTTGAACAAGTTAGGTCTTTATTCTTTGGTGCGCAGAAGGTTAAGGGGTGACTTGATTGAGGTCTTTAAAATGATGAAAGGGATAGACAGAGTTGACGTGGATAAGCTTTTCCCATTGAGGGTAGGGAAGATTCAAACAAGAGGGCATGACATGAGAATTAAGGGACAGAAGTTTAGGGGTAACGTGAGGGGGAACTTCTTTACTCAGAGGGTGGTGGCTGTGTGGAATGAGCTTCCAGCAGAGGTGGTGGAGGCAGGATCGATTTTAACATTTAAAAGTAAAGTGGATAGGTATATGGACGTGAAGGGAATGGAGGGGTATGGTCTGAGTGCAGGTAGATGGGACTAGGGGAAATCAAATGGTCGGCACGGACTGGAAGGGCCGAGAGGGCCTGTCTCCGTGCTGTAATTGTTATATGGTTATATGGTTATATTACAATCGAGCTATTTACAGACCATCAATCACCCATTCATATTAATTCTATGTTATCCCCACTTCTCAGTGAGATTAGACATTCAGTGATTAAATTTACTGTTACTTAAAATGTAGCAGCCAACATTTCACCAGGCTGTTTATCGAAAAGGATGTTTGAAATTCAAGATCTTGGATCTGGCACAAAATACATGGTCAATCTGACGTGAGTGATGCCTCTGCACTACCTGCAACGGTGACCTCAAGGCAACAGAAAGATACCACTAATGCTGTCTCTGCAAAATCCTTCATATCGCTCACATGCCCAACACGGAATAAATGGAATGAAACCCGCTGCTCACCATTCATTTTCTACTGTCACCTTGACATTTCTTGTAATCAAGAGGAGGAAAATAACAATTTTCAAAACCAAAAACGTGTGGCCATGACAATGAAACGGTTGAATGCTCGGTTCATAAGTAAAAGATGACACATTCAAGGCCCATTTCATAATGAATATCATCAGTCCAGAAGTATGTGGTCTAAACTGTATCAGCTGAAAGGAATCAATGGAGGGGAAGGGCATGATATATTTTGTATATGAGGCATGCAGAATAAAACCTTAAATTTAAAAAAGTTGTTAATTAATTTACCACATAATATTAGCATTAATGGCTTGATGTTTGTATTATGATGGTCCCTTCAAAACTGAAGCAAGTAATTGAGTTATAACAAAAGTTCATATTTGTTTTTGTTAAATGCACCTAAATATACAAAGGTTTCAATGGTCTTTTATTGTCACGTGTACCAATTAACGTAATATGATATGCAAATTACCATACAGCCGTACTAAAAAAAGCAACAAGACGTACAACTACATAATAGTCAACATAAACATCCACCGCAGCGGGTTCCACACATTCCTCACTGCGATGGAAGGCATAAAGTCCAATCTTCTTCCTCTTTATTCTCCTGCGGTCGGGGCAGTTGAATCACCTGTCGGGGCAATCCAAGCTCCGGCAGCCGGCGGTCGAAGCTCCCACATCGGTGCTTATGCAGCTCCTGCGCTTGGAGATCCCGAAATCGGTCTCTAACCAGAGACTGCAAGCTCCACGATGTTAAAGTCCACAGGCTCCTGCGGTTGGAGCTCAGAGGGCGATCCCTGGCAAAGGGATTGCGAGCTCCACGATGGTAAGTCTGCAGGATCCCAAAGTAGGTCTCCAGCAAGAGGCCGCAAACTCCTCGATGTTAGGCCTCAGGGCGGACAGAGATTCGATACGGAAAAAAGTTGCATCTCTGTCGAGGTAAGAGATTTTTTTAAAGTTCCCCCGACCCCCTCCACAATCCCCCCCCCCCCCACATAAAACAAACTAAAGAACTCTAAAAACATACATTTAACACATACTATTAAAACAATAAAGAAGGAAGGGACAGACAGATTGTTAACGAGGCAGCCATTGCAGGCGCCACCCGGTGGTTACAAGCCATCACGGCATGAGATTATATTTAACTCAGATTGCAAAGGACAATGTGTTTTTTTCGCGTGAGACACCGAATCCATGCCAATCATCCATTCAAACTAATTTTATATTACCCCACTTTCGCATTCACCCCATCCACACTCGGGTCAATTTACAGAGGGCCATTTAAGCTACAAACACATGCTTTAGAATGTGGGAGCAAACCGGAGCAAATCACCGTGGTCACAGGGAAAAGTTACAAAGTCCCACACAGTCAATACCCGAGGTCAGGATCAAACCCAGGTCTCTTGCACTGTGAGGCAACAGCTCTACCAGCTGTGCCGTAAAATAAAATTAAAAGATAACATCTGAATATCTAACTTACTTTGTTTGACTCCAGCAATAATGAAATATATCATCTAGAAAGTTAATACTGCAATATTTGTTCCTGTTATAAAAGGAAGTAGTCAAGTATTGTGTTTATGGATTCGACAATCATTTTTAATGACTGGATCCCTGGTATGTTTATGGCAGGAGATTATTTTATCATCCAAACTCTTTCTCTGTTCCTCACTGTCTTTATGGGAAATCTATTAATTTTATTTGTTGTACATAGGGGTCGAAGTCCATACTCATTGAAAGCAGAGTAGTACAGAAGGCACCTGGAATGTGCTGCCAGGAGAGGTCTGGGGCAGAATCGATAGTGGCATTTAAGACTTTTAGATAGGCATATGGATATGCAGGGAGTGGTGGAGTATGGATTATGTGCAGGTAGATAAATGATGATCTTGGTATCATGTTCAGCACAGGCATTGTTGGCCAAGCGACATGATCTTGCGCTGTACCATTCTATGTTCCATGACATTGGTAAAATAGTGTTGTGTAGCGAGACCAGGCAGGTGGAGCAAAATGTCCTTCATTAACGAAACAACACTCGAACTACACGTGTACTTGGTCAGGAATAAACGATCTAAGCTCCTGTCGTCGTGAGGAGCACTAGCTACAGAACATACTGAAAAGCCCGCGAACAAACCCCCGGTCACGTGACATTCCCAATGACGAGGGCTCTGAATACCCAGCATCGCCACTGGGTGCCGCTACAGTTGGCAAGAATCTGATACAAACCCGTTTTCAGTTTTCTAAATATAATACACTGAGGAATTTCAATCTTATTGAGGTGCTTTGTACTATTGGACTTCATAACAAAAAGGAATGTTTTAGACTACTTTTCCTCATGTTTGTCTGCTGGTAACCAAGTCACTGTAATTAAATAATTAAAATATGCTCTTTTAAATAGACACACCTTCAAGTACACTGTTCAAATGAGTAGATAAATGAAACCTAATCAGGAGCAATAATATATATTTGAAAGAAAAATTAGGAGAATCAATATAAGTTAAATGTGGGCAGGGTAGAGAGACTGGGATATCTTGCTTTAAAGCAATTAAGTTCTAATAAAGGTATTTAAGATTATGAAATATTTTGAAGGAATAGTTCAGTAAAATCAAAAATGATAATGTATCATTGTCAACATTAAATGGCATCAAAAATGAAAGTTACAGGTACAGCTTTGAAGACCACAAAACCTGAAACTTTACTGCTAAAAATAATATGATAGGACATATTGTGGTAAAATATGTTATTATGTGAAAGTTGACCTGACATCAAAGTTGACCTGACATACAATTTGCATTTAATAAAACGTATAATCTGAAACTCCTGCGAATTTCTCTTTATTCCTCTAATTTCCTTATTAACATTCACATTAATATGAAAAACAAATTCTGGAAGATAACGAGTGCTGTTGTTACGAAACAGCTGCAGCAACAACAAAAATCTTCAGTGAAAATAAATATCCTCATTCTAGCACAAGATCTGGCAGTAATCATATAAACTAAACAAGGTTTTTCCATATGTTGGTGCAAAATGTTTCCAAATGCACCCAGAGATTTCAACCTCTGTAACCTCAACACAGAGTCTCACATTTTCTCTTATGTATTGCTCTCCAAAGGCTTAAAAATTGGAAGAAAGCCTAGCTGCCTTTACATGGGGTAATTCAAGTCAATTTAACCACCATCTCTGTTTTCCCTGGCATTATTGAGAAGTGGCTTCAGATTTCAAAAACAACAAAACTCTGAGTTGATAAATGAAGATTCTTCTCAACTGATCCAGCTCATGCCGAAGAAACAGTAGCAATAGATCTAGCAGCTGTGTCACATGATTCTAAATCAACACTAGTGAATGGCATCAGCATAACTTAAACCTGGTTGTAAAATGCCATGTTATTTTAATATTTTTCACACCTAACAGTTGAACAAAAAGTACAATTTATGTTCCAGACTACGTTACGTATGGCTATACCACTTAGGAAGCATTTTATAGAGCAGAAATTCTACCTGTAATTACTTCATGCAATCCAGCTTGTTTCCTCAATTGCCAAATTAATTCAAATTCAGAAGTGCATGGCCATGAAATTAAATACAACCATTTTCAAACTATTTGTTAATAAAACTGACAGAATATAAACCACAGTAATTATTTTTGCATCTAGAATTTTGCAATTATTATCTTTGCTCATTAAACTTTTCATAGAAAGTTTAGTTTAGTAATGGTATAACGTCCCTTTTAACAACACGGCAATGGTTAACGATGGCGCCTGCCTGCGGCGACTTTTGCGGAGCACCAGAACCTAAAAGGCTTAAATACAACTTCAATCAACTCACCTGGATCAGGAAAATGGCAGAAAACTGTGCCTTCGGACAAGCCGCTTGAGCACCTCAAGGCTCTCGCAATTTCGCGATCTCCCGCAGCTGCGGGAGCCCCGGACTTTAAATTTTCCCATGCTGGCTGTAAAACCCCCGACCCGGAACACAGGTACTGTACCTGGAAACCCCGGGATGACCTCCAGAGCCGATGGGCTGGATCTCCCAGGAACAATGAAGCTGGAGCTGCCGACTTTAAGGGAATCCCCTTTCGTTACGGAGCTGGAGCTGCCGTCTGTGAAGGAATCCCCGTTCCAGCGCAGGCTCGCAGAAACAGCAGGTACAGTAAACTCAGTACCTGGAAACAAAGGGGAAGCCTCCATTGTGTCCGGAAACATGGCCGACGGGCAAGACCTCAGGTCAGACTGAAGAGCAGGGGACTTCGACCCCCTCTCCCTACTATCCTACTGGCCAATGTACAGTCCCTTGAAAACAAAGTGGAGTACTTAAGGGCAAGACTGCTTTATCAAAGGGAGCTGAGGGAATGCTCTGTGTTCTGTTTTACAGAGACATGGCTCACCCCCAGCTCCCCAGACTCAGCGGTCCAGCCTGAAGGGTTCTCCATCCACCGTATGGCCACTGGCATCTGGGAAAGGGAGAGGAGGGGGCGACTCTGGTCAACTCTGCGTGGTGCTCAGACGAGGCAGTCCTGTCCAACTCCTGCTCTCCACATCTCGAACATCTGGCGGTGAAGTGCCGTCCCTTCTACCTTCCGAGGGAATTCACCTCCATCATCCTGACCGCGGTCTACATCCCACCCCAGGCAGACGTCCGTCTGGCACTGGAGGAGCTGCACGCCGTGGTCAACAAACACCAGACGTCTTACCCCGAGGCATTTACCACCATTGCTGGGGACTTCAATAAGGCAAACCTCAAGAAATCACTCCCCAACTTCCACCAACATGTCTCCTGCTGCACCAGAGGACCAAACACCCTCGACCACTGCTACACCGCCATCAAGAATGCCTATCGCTCTATCCCTCGCCCTCACTTTGGTAAATCCGACCATACCGTGGTGCTGCTTCTTCCTGCCTACAGGCAGCAATTAAAGAGCGCACCCCCAGAGGTGAGGACAGTACAGAGCTGGTCGGGGGGGGGGGGGGGGGGGGGGGGGGGGGGGCAGAGGAACAACTTCAGGACTGTTTGTAGTCTGTAGACTGGGCAATGTTCAAGGACTCGGCAACGGACCTGAACGAATACGCCAGAGTCGTTACAGACTTCATTAAGAAATGTGTGGAGGACTGGATCCCCACCAAAACCTTCCGAATGTTTCCCAATCAGAAACCTTGGATGAACTTTGAGATCCGCACTCTTCTGAAGACCAGACACCGGGCATTCATGTCTGATGATACAGTGATCCAGATACGACCTTGGTAAGGCCATCAAAAAGGCCAAAAGGGACATCTGCTCCAAACTGGAGGATGAGACAGATGATCGGCAGCTGTGGCGCGGCCTGAATGCAATCACCTCCTACAAGGCGAAACCTGGAGGCAGCTTGAATGTCGCCGATACATCACTCCCTGATGAGCTCAATGCGTTTTACACACGCTTTGATAGGGAGAACACCGATGTGCCTTCCCAAGCCCCCATTCACTGTGATGGTATTTCAGTCTCAGTCACAGAGGCCAACGTCAGGAAATCCTTCAGAGGGGTGAACCCTCGAAAAGCGCCTGGACCTGATGGCATACCTGGTCGTGTTCTAAAAACCTGTGCAGATAACTGGCTGGAGCTTTTACGGACATTTTCAACCTGAGGTCTGAGGTTCCCACCTGCTTCAAAAGGGCATCAATTATACCAGTGCCCAAGAAGAGCAAGGTGACGTGCCTCAATGACTATCAACCAGTGGCACTAACGCCTGTGGTGATGAAGTGCTTTGAGAGGTTGATTATGGCGCAAATCAACCCCTACCTCGACAAAAACCTGGACCCACTGCAGTTCGCTTACCGCCGCAACAGATCAACGGTGGATGCGATCTCGCTGGCCTTCCACTGGACCACTTGGACAACAAAAACTCATATGTCAGGCTGTTATTCATTGATTACAGCTCGGCATTTAACACAATCATCCCGTCCAAGCTGGTTACCAAACTCGCAGAACTGCAATTTCTCTGCAATTGGATCCTTGACTTCCTCATTCTCAGACCACAGTCTGTTCGTATTGGTGGAAACAATCAGCACGGGAGCACCTTAAGGCTGCGTGCTCAGCCCCCTGCTGTACTCACTCTATACTCATGACTGCGTAGCCGGTCACAGTGCAAACTCCATCATCAAGTTTGCTGACAACACCACTGTTGTGGGACGTATCACTGATGGGGATGAGTCAGAGTATAGAATAGAGATCGAGCAACTGTCCATATGATGCCAGCACAATAACCTGGCCCTCAACACCAGCAAAACCAAGGAACTGATTGTGGACTTTGGAAGGAGTAGGATGGGGACCCACAGTCCCGTTTATATCAATTGGTCAATGGTTGAAAGGGTCAAGAGCTTCAAATTCCTGGGCATGCACATCTCTGAAGATCTTTCCTGGTCCGAGAACACTGATGCAATTATTAAGAAAGCTCACCAGCGCCTTTATTTCCTGAGAAGATTACGGAGAGTCGGTTTGTCAAGGAGGACTCTCTCTAACTTCTACAGGTGCACAGTAGAGAGCATGCTGACCGGTTGCATCGTGTGGCAACTTGAGCGCCCTGTAGATGAAAAGACTACAAAAAGTAGTAAACACTGCCCAGTCCATCGAGGGAATCTATCGCAGTCGCTACCTCAAAAAGGCTGGCAGTATCATCAAGGACCCACACCATCCTGGCCACACACTCATCTCCCTGCTACCTTCAGGTAGAAGGTACAGGAGCCTGAAGACTGCAATGACCAGGTTCAGGAATAGCTACTTCCCCACAGCCATTCGGCTATTAAACTTGGCTCGGACAAAACTCTAAACATTAATAGCCCATTATCTGTTATTTGCACTTTATCAGTTTATTTATTCATGTGTGTATATATTTATATAATGGTATATGGACGCACTGATCTGTTTTGTAGTTAATGCCTACTATGTTCTATTGTGCTGAAGCAAAGCAAGAATGTCATTGTCCTATCAGGGACACATGACAATAAACTCACTTGAACCTGAGCTTGATTTCTTCCCGGAATGTAAATACAGTCATAGAATCATACAATGCAGAAGTAGGTTTGTTTGGCCTAATTGTTAACATTTGCATGTTTCAATATTTGGACATGTTCCTATGTGTCAGATTGTCTTTTCACTTCCGTTTCCATAATTAATTTGAACATTGTATTAATTTACTCATGTGCACCATTCATCTGTCTTCATTCTCCTCTTTATTTCCCATCTCTAATTTTCAAAATAAATCCATTGATGGTCCTAGTCTTTGCCAAGGTTCAGAATGCACTCTCTTCCACTCACCAAAATTACTTCACTCTCCTGACAGCTTAAATGGCAAAAAAAGAGGTTGAACTAAAGTTTGCAGCTGCATGTCTAGCTAATAGGACTTGTCATAAAATGATCTGTTCCTAAAAAAGCTGGGAGATTGATTTTATCTGTTTTCAAACATATTTAATACCCTGTGTTCTCTGTTTTCATTACAAATGTTTCAAAAAGTAACATTCAGAATTAGACAAGTACAAGAATCACAATTAGTTTTACAAACAAAACTTAGTACACATCCACGCCTATAGTCCTTACTTATGGATACATAGCCTAATGATATATTTAAATTTCCTGAATCATTGTTGTTATGCCTCTTGAACTATTCCAGTCTAAGACTAGTCTAGTATTTTAAACTAGCTTATCTTTAAATAGTCAGTTGGTCTTAGATTTAATTGCCCTAAATATGCTTCTCACGTTCCTATTAAATATGTTTTCCCTCTCATTTATGTGTTCTGGTTCTTGATTCCCCTACTCTGGGCACTTGCGTTTGAGGCTGCAGAGATTATGCAATGACCTCCAGGCGCTGTAGCCAGTTCAATGTGCTGTTGTCGAGGGCCTTGAGGCCTACCCCTCCACCAGGGGGGCGGAGGACAATGCAGTCGAAAATGACGTGCTGCACTGTTTGCTGGTCTGCTCCACACACGCAGGCTGCTGATGAACGCAGCCCCCATCGATGCATGTTGGCGTTGAACCGGCCGACCGCTGTACGGAGCCGGTTCAGGGCGACCCACTCTTTGCGGGGCAGGTCCGAGCCGGGTGGGGCTGTGGTGTTCGTTGCAACAGTGAATTGCGGAGGTCGTGAAGTTCACTCTGGGTAAAAGACACTGTGCATTCAGCTTATCTCATCCCCTCATGATCTTATACATCTCTATAAGATCACCCCTCAGACTCCTGCGCTGCAAGGAAAAAAACTGCCAAGCCTGCTTAACCTCTCCCTATAGCTTAGGCCCTCAAATCCTAGCAACATCTTCATAAATCTTCTCTTTCCAGCTCAATATCTCTATCCAGCTTAACAACGAGTTTCTTCGGCGCTTTGTGTTTCGATCAAGAACTGGAATGTTGCAACCTATGACCTTGCTTTCATTTCCATACAAAATATGGCCAGAGCACGAGGGGGTTCTTGCCAATTCATCCAATTGCATACTTGCATGATGGATGAAGCCCTTCACTACGTCACTGGGAGGTGAAATCCTGCCATTACATCAACAGGTGAGTAAAGACTCTGAGGAAAGACATTCTTGCCATAGAGGGAGTACAGAGAAGGTTCACCAGATTCCTGGGATATCAGGACTTTCATATGAGGAAAGACTGAATAGACTTGGCTTGTACTCGCTAGATTTTAGAAGACTGAGGGGAGATCTTATAGAAACTTACAAAATTCTTATGGGGTTGGACAGGCTAGATGCAGGAAGATTGTTCATTCTTGTTGGGGAGGTCCAGAACAAGGGGTCACAGTCTAAGGATAAGGGGGAATCCCTTTAGGACCGAGATGAGGAAAACAATTTTTCACACAGAGAGTAGTGAGTCTCTGGAATTCTCTGCCACAGAAGGTAGTTGAGGCCACTTCATTGACTATATTTAAGAGGGAGTTAGATGTGGCCCTTGTGGCTAAAGGGATCAGGGGGTATGGAGAGAAGGCAGGTACAGGATACTGAGTTGGATGATCAGCCATGATCATATTGAATGGCGGTGCAGGCTCGAAGGGCCGAATGGCCTACTCCTGCACCTATTTGTCTATGCTTCTATGTTTCTACGACCCTGCCACCCAGCTCCCTGAGACTTTTCAACAACGAGAGTCATTCAGTGAGATGCATGAATCAAAGTGCAGAGTCACCTGCCAACCTCAGGCATGCACTTGGACTGCAAGCTGTGCATGTTATGGCTGTACATGATCAGACAGTCATGGGCATATCAGACCTTTACATACAAGTATTAAAGCTAGAAGAAACTGACGTTTGCGTAAATCAGGGCCAGGTTTTGACTTTTAATACATAGTGGAAATGAAATTGTGCTTGTTTATATTATTGCTCATTATGTAAGGGTCACTAAGGATCCAGAAAAGAACACAAAGTGCTGGAGTAACTAAGCAGGTCACGCAGCATCTGTGGAGAACATGGATTTGTGACATTTCGGGTCACGACCCTTCTTCAGACTGAAGGTGTCCCGATCCGAAACGTCACCTATCCATGTTCTCCACAGATGCTGCCTGACCTGCTGAGTTCCTCAAACACTTTGTGTCCTTTTGTGTATTAACCGGCATCTGCAGTTCCTTGTTTCTACATTAAGGATCCAACGGTGTCCGGAGTGCACTTGCATGCATCCGATGATAAACATTGTGAATGGAAAAACTGGTAAACGGGATTAGCGCAGGCATATTTAAACTTTGTTGGAATCATGGAAAGTGAGCAGATCAAGATGTCAATTACTGTACAAAGCTAACACTACTGCATTAGTCCTTCATGCTCTAGCCTATGCTCTCTTTTAACCCCGCATGCCTGTATTCAACATTAAGCAGTATTCCCATGCCATTGTTATTTAAGGAATCATCGAATATTAAACCTTAGTAACCTTTTTTAGTTGTTGCAATGCTATACATTCCAGTTTCAGTTTCATAATTCTCGAGGGAATGGTGTGGCAGGTGTTTAAGTACTTCGTTTTGTTGAATTAAGGCCTTTTTTCAGTTGCTGCCAGACATAAGTACACTGGTAAACACGTTTCTACAAAATGAACTGGAGTAGGAGAATCGGCAGACCACACACAGAGGAAGAGACACTGCTGGACAAGGAAAAGGGAGGTTCACAGCAGGACGCCATGCCTGTGCAGAGTGTTCAGGAAGTAATTCTTCTGTCTGAAACTCAAAACTTGAGATTATTATTTTTCATGAAGAATTTTATCAATGGAACATGACCATTACTGAAACCCCAGTCCCAACGCCAGAGCTGAGAAAGGACCACATTGCCAATGATCTTAGCTACAATTTGTGATCTCTGGGTCATTATGGGCTTTTTTGTTGATTTTTTAAGATGCACTTGCCAACTTTGTTTTGCAAATCTTTGATGAAGCTGCTAAAGATGATTGGGGAAAGACACAAAATGCTGGAGTAACTCAGCGGATCAGGCAGCATCCCCTGGAGAACATGTTTTCGTGACATTTCGGGTTGGAACTCTACTTCAGTCAGGAAGATGGGTTCTGACCCAAAACGTCACCTATTCTTTTTCTCCAGAGATGCTGCCTGACCCACTGAGTTACTCCAGCAATTCATGAGTATCTTCCGGACCAGAGACATCCTGGCTGTAGTACTGAACTTGGTCGCCGGTGGTCACCGGGGTGTCGCCTGTATGGTCGTGAGTAGTCTCCTCAGTCGCCCAAAGAGTCGTAGGGTCTTTCTGGTCACTGAAAAATTTTCAACATGGTGAAAAACTTTTGCCGACAGTGGCAACCTTGGGTTTAATGCCTAATGAGCGTAGTTTGACATAGGTGCTGTCGTAGGTTGTCGCCAGGTTAATGTAGGCAGTCGCCAGGATGTCGTAGGGTGTCGCCAGGATGTTGTCGGTTGTCGACAAGATGTCGTAGATTGTCGCAAGGTGACGTAAGTTGTCGCTGGTGCTGACTTAGGTGAATTTCAATGTTGTATTCGTCGGCAGTCGCTAAGAAATTGCCTAAGTGGGACAGGCACACTAGTCCAGTCGCTGGCTTTTCGGTGACCTGCGACAACTATGACGTCAGCAGTCGCCGAAAAAATCGGCCGTGAGACAGGCCCATTACAACACCAGAGACCCGGGTTCGATTCTGGCCATGGGTGTGTCTGTACAGTTTGTTTGTTCTACCTATGACCGTGTGTGTGTTTTTCAGGTTGCTCTGATTTCTTTTCACATTCCAAATATAATTGGCTTATGGAGATTCCTAGCATGTAGGATAGTACTAGTGTAAAGGTGATTGTGGTCAGTGCGGACTCGGTGAACTGAAGGGCCTGCTACAAAACTTTAAAACTAAAAAACGATTGCAACCAAGTCCCTTTTTTTTGCATTTTTCTTACCCATGCCATGGGGTCTTCAATATACTTGGTAAGAAAGATTACTGAATGGATTAATATCCATCGTATAACAATACTGTACAATTGATTCATTGCAAGAGATATCTCCGCAGGCCAAAACCAACGGCAAGTGGATTTTACCAATGATAAACTCCTGTCGCCTCATTTATGATTTACAAGGGTCACTTGAAGTGAGAGAAATCAATATTCATACCGTTGGATTGTGAGCTGCCCATATGAGTTGCTGTTCCTCCAATTTGTGTTTGGCCTCACTCTGACAGTGGAGGAGCCGTAGGACAGAAAGGTCAGTGTGGGGATGAGAAGGAGAGTTAAAGTGTTTAGCAAAACAGGTAATCGCTCAGCCAAGGCGGACTGAGTGAGGGTGTGAGGGTGTTTAGTCCAGTGCTGTCTGTGGAATTTATGCATTGTCCTTGTGACCACTTGGTTTCCCCTGATTGCTCCAGCTTCTTCCCACTTCTCAAAGATGTATGGGTAGGTAGGTTTATTGGTCACTGTAAATTGCCTCTGCTATGTAAGTGAAGTGTATGTATATTATTCTACCTAGTGATGGTAGAACCTGGGGAAATTGATGGGAAAGTCAGGAGAATAAAAGTAAGATTTTTGTAAATGTGTGCCTGATGTTCATTGTGCCAAGGGCCTGTTTCCATGTTGTGTGACACTATGGCTCTAATTTGCATTCAAACAAGGCCTTACATTCAATAAATCCTTCCATGCAACATCCCAATATCAATTTCAAACTCAACCTTCATCGTTTCAAATTCAGCTTTTTTCTCCAATCAATAGCTCAACTTCAGGTATTTTGACCATCAGCAATTTATAAAGTGAAGTAGTCAAAAGAAAATGTTTGTTTTAAGTTGTGGTATAGGTAAATGTTTCGCTAATTACTCTTTACTTTGAAATTAAAAATCATTGCCGTCTCTTCACCATTATTTATTATTTTCCAAGTCCACAAACGAGTGTGCAACTCCTTACCTTCTTTGATCTCTTTTACCACCTTCATATCTGAAAAATCCAGAAAGAGAGCATTACATTTTAATAAGTGTATATGTGGTCATTATGTAGTTTGCCAAATTCACCATACAGAATAATTATTTCCTAGAAAACATGTAATTGACTGCATTTGAAGAGTATGTATAATTATCATTAGGTTCAAAGCTTTGCATAAGTTTAATGTGATGGGAATTGCTTAAAGGGCCTGTCCCACTTGGGCGATTTTTCAGCAGACTGCCGGCGACAGTCAAGTTCGCAGCACTCGCTGAAAAACCGGGAACTGGAACAGCGAGTGTCACACACAAACACAGTGGAACACACGCACACACACACACAAACACATCGCAAATGCGGGGGCAAGGGAAAGCGGGGGGAGCGCTGTCTGAAATTCACACGATGCAAAGCCAAGGTGATACAGACACACACCGCGATGAACAGGAAGACTAAGACGGCTAGCACAGTGTATGGTAAGTCCTTTAAAAGAGGGGAGATGGGGGGGGGGGGGGGAGAGGAGAGGGGGGGCATTTAATATTACCGGTCGGTTCTCCTGGGTTCTGAAAACTCGTGCTTACGTTTTTTTTCCCCCAATGAGCCAATGAAAATGCCCGGTCAGCAAAGGCGATTAACTAAAACTACCTACAACTACCTCGACTACCCATAACTACATGGCGACCCCACTACAACTGCACTTACAACTACAAAAGTATCGATTATCGATAGTTCCCAGAATGCGGGAACTCCTTGCGACCATGAAGGTGACTCACCAGAGACCACCAGCGACCATGTGGCGACCATGTGGCGAGTGCAGAGTTTCCTGCACTCGCCTAAAAAGTCGCCAAAGTGGGACAGGCCCTTTAGGGTAACTATATGAGGAAAGGTTGGAAAGACTGGGCTTGTATTCACTGGGATTTAGAAGGATGAGAGGTTATATAAAATGATAAAAGGACTGAACAAGCTAGATGCAGGAAAAATGTTCCCGATGTTGGGGGAGTCCAGAATCAGGGGCCACAGTCTAAGAATAAAGGGGAGGCCATTTAAAATGGAGATGAGAAAAAACGTTTTCACTCAGAGAGTTGTGAATTTGTGGAATTCTCCCCCACAGAAGGCAGTGGAGGCTAATTCACTCAATGAATTTAAAAGAGAGTTAGATAGAGTTCTTGGGGCTAGCGGAATCAAGGGGTATGGGGAGAAGGTAAGCACGGATCACTGATTGTGGATGATCAGCCATGACCACAATGAATGGCAGTGCTGGCTCGAAGGGCTGAATGGCATCCTCCTTCTCCTATTTTCAATGTTTCTATGTTTCTAAATGCAACTTGAGAAATATAGGCAGCTGATGCCCTCTGCTGGATCATTCTAATCCTTTCCAAATATACCTTAAGAAAATGCATTGGAGACATACATGCCTTTAATGATTTTTCTCGATTGTCAGCGTGCATTCCGAATGTCTTTAATAGAATCAGAAAAATGCTGGAAATCCTCAGCAGAGCATGCAGCATTGTGGAGACAGAGTTAACATTTCAGAAAATGAACAGAATGGAGCGAAGAGATCAAAGCATTTGGTGACTAACTGTATATTTGAGAGAGAAAGAAGGAAAATAGGTTGGAATGTCAGTAGGTCGTTACCAAGAGTGGGATGGGTTTGGTGAAGGACTTTTCATATTTTCTTCATGACACACTAGAAACATAGAAACATAGAAAAAGGTGCAGGAGTAGGCTATTCGGCCCTTCGAGCCAGCACCGCCATTCAATATGATCATGGCTAAACATCCAAAATAAGTACCCCGTTCCGGCTTTTTCCCCCATATCCCTTGATTCCCTTAGCCTGAAGAGCTAAATCTAAGTCTTGAACACATCCAGTGAATTAGCCCCCACTGCCTTCTGTGGCAGAGAATTCCACAGATTCACAACTTTCTGGGTGAATTTTTTTTTTCCTCATCTCAGTCCTAAATGGCCTACCCCTTATTCTTAAACTGTGAACCCTGGTTCTGGACTCCCCCAACATCAGGAACATTTTTCCTGCATCTACCCTGTCGAATCCTCTAAGAATTTTATATGTTTCTATACGATCCCCTCTCATCCTTCTAAATTCCAGTGAATACAAGCCCAGTCGACCCATTCTTTCATCATACTTCAGTGCCGCCATCCCGGGAATTAACCTGGTGAACCTACGCTGCACCCCCTCAATAGCAATAATGTCCTTCCCAAACTAGCATGCCATTTGGCCCATCAAGTCTGTGCTACTTTCAAAGCAATCCCTTTCACCTCCATTATTTCCCTGTAACCTATTGTCTCTCTCTCTTGCCCATCAGCTCTCCTCATTCACCTGCCACTCACCTGCACTGAGGATAATTTACAATATCAAATTAATTTATTCCAATGCCAACTATCAGGTTTTTGAACCCCCCGCTGTTCTTGTTGCATCTAATGAGCTGCAGCAAGCAAGAATATAATTGTTCCAGTCTATACCAGGTGAATATGGCAAATAAGCACTCTTGGCTCTTGTTATTCCTCAAGCCATGTAAGAGATTGTGTCGTGGATTCCTCAGTGAGTGAACAGTAGCTACACCATCCTGCCACAATTTCTGAAGGTGAAAAGTCATGTTTTATTCAAAGGTTAAAACAAAAGTTGACTTGATGGCATCAAGCTGACCCTTGAAGGCTATTAGCATTTTAGCTCTGAAACTTTGTAGTATTATGAATTTCTGGGCAAAGGTATTCCTTAAACTGTGGAAATATGTGGAGTACACAGCTTAATTCAATTCAATGACAACCACCAGACAACTTCACAGGAAATTCAGATGCAAATGGCAGAGATTAACATCCATCTGTTCTTTGTACACCAGCCATCTTTCAGGCAAACGTTTGACAATAAAACCAGAAAAAAATGTCACCATTTGAGCTTAACATCTGTAGTTGGAAGGTTACTTCAGTTCACCGGGTCCGCATCGACCAGCGATCCCCGCACATCAACATTATCCTACACACACTAGGGGCGATATTTACATTTATCAAGCCAATTAACCTACAAATTGTACGTCTTTGGAGTGTGGGAGGAAACCGAAGGTCTCGGACAAAACCCACGCAGATCACGTACAAACTCCGTACAGACAGCACCGGTAGTCAGGATCGAACCCGGGTCTCCGGCGTTGCATTCGCTGTAAGGCAGTAACTCTACCGCTGCGCCACCGTGACTGCCCTGGGGATAGATTATACAGGCTATTGGACAGCCAAGGGCTGATTAGGGATAGTCAGCATGGCTTTGTACGTGGGAGGTCGTGTCTCACAAATCTGATTGATTTTTGTGAAGACGTGACCAAAAAAGTTGATGAGGGCAGAGCTGCAGATGCTGTGTACATGGATTTCAGTAAGGCATTCGACAAGGTTCCGCATGGTAGGCTGCTCTGGAAGGTTAGATCGCATGGGATCCAGGGAGAGATAGCTGAATGGATAGCAAATTGACTCCATGGAAAGAAGCAGAGTGTGATGGTGGAAGGTTGCTTCTCAGACTGGAGGCTTGTGACTAGTGGTGTGCCTCAGAGTTTGGTGCTGGGCCCGTTACTGTTTGCATCTACATCAATGATTTGGGTGAGAACATACAAGGCAAGATTACTGATGTTACAAAAGTGGATGGTTTTGCAGATAGTGAAGATGGTTGTGAATGATTGCAGCAGGATCTTGATCAATTGGCCAGGTGGGCTGAGGAATGGTTGATGGAATTTAATACAGAGAAATGTGAGGCGTTGCATTTTGGGGCATCTAACAAGGGCAGGGCCTACACAGTAAATGGTAGGCCTCTGGGAGTGTGTAGAGCAGAGGGATCTCGGAGTGCTGGTGCATTCCTTAAAGGACGAGTCGCAGGTAGATCTGCTGGTCAAAAAGGCTTTTGGCACATTGGCCTTCATCAGTCAGAGTATTGAGTATAGAATTTGGGAGGTCGTGTTGCAGTTGTATATAACGTTGGTGAGACCACATTTAGAATATTGGTTTCCGTTCTGGGCACCATGTTAAAGGAAAGATATTTGCAAGCTTTAAAGGATTCAGAAAAGATTTACGAGGATGTTGCCAGGACTAGAGGGTGAGCTATATGGTGAGGTTGCAGTGACTCCAACTCTCCCGCTTTCGGCGGGAGATCTCCCGCCGAAAGGCCATTTTCGCAAAATCTCCCGCTCTCCCGCTTGAGATTTAATTTCTCCCGCCCTGGCTTTGTGTCTCAAAAATAAGCCTAAAATAGCACCAGAGAGCATCTAGAACCCTAGAGCCGCAAGGGACTTCGCGCTTCGCGCTCGTGATGTGCGCTTCGCGCACATGAGTTTGCAGTCTCCAGTTTCCTAGGGGATCCAGGCGGGAGAATCTCCAGATCAGAAGGTGCTTGGGGTTGGAGTCTCTGAGGTTGAGTAGGCTGGGTCTCTATTCCTTGCAGCGTATGAGGATGAGGGATGATCTTATAGAAGTGTACAAAATCATGAGAGGAATATATCGGGTAGATGCACAGTCTCTTGCCCAGAGTAGGGGAATTGAGGACGAGAGGACATAGGTTCAAGGTGAAGGGGAAAAGATTTAATAAGAATCTGAGTGGTAACTTTTTCACGCAAAGGGTGGTGGGTTTATGGAACAAGCTGCCAGAGGAGGTAGTTGAGGCTGGGACTATCCCAACGTTTAAGAAACAGTTAAATGGGCACATGGATAGATCAGGTTTGGAGGGATATGGACCAAGCGCAGGCGGGTGGGACAAGTGTAGCTGGGACATTGTTGGCCGGTGTGGGCGAGTTGGTACGTTCTCCCCGTGACCGCGTGGGTTTTCTCCGAGATCTTCGGTTTCCTCTCGCATGTAGGTGAATTGGCTTGGTATAAGTGTAAATTGTCCCAAGTGTGTGTTGGGTAGTGTTAGTGTGCGGGGATCGCTGGTCGGTGCGGACTTGGTGGGCCAAAGGGCCTTTTCCCGCACCTGTATCTCTAAAAGCAAAAAAAGGAGTACGTGAGCAATCTTGTGGAAACAAGGAACGGCAGGTGCTGGGTTACAAAAAAAGACACAGTGCTGGAGTGACTCAGTGGGTCAGGCAGCATCCCTGGAGAACATGGATAGGTGATGTTTCAGGTCAGGATCTTTCCACAAAATAGCAATCTTATTTATCTCAGTTATTTGCAATAACTGTTTGTCTACACAGATATGGATTTCACTAATTGGAGCTTAAATAATTAACAAAGCTGTTTTCATCTAAGCAAGCTATATTCACACATATTATCTAATATTTACCTCTCAATGTCACACCATGATTAGATTAAATAATTAACTTTCTCTCTACCTTATATCTAAATGAAACCCACGTAGTTCAAAGTCATGGCCATCATAATAAACAACAATACAGTGTCAGTATTCCGGTATAAATTGCTCTAAGCAAAGAATTATCTTGTCTCCAATGTGCACACCGAGCAGTTCAACCATTATTTTGAAAGGGAAATAGTAATAATCACTACATTACCAGTTGACAGCTTTGGCAAATCTCTGCACTAAATTGGAAAATGTGCTTCCTTTCATTCCATCAGGAAAGCACACACTCAAACTAGTTTTCAGATGCATTGTATCATCCCATCAAACATGTACTTGAAGAATGAAAGTAGTACATTAACACCAGGCATCAATCCTACATTCCATTCTTAAATGAATTGCAAATGTCTGAGCTATAATTTAATTCAATTCAATTGACACAATACGATAACCAATGAGAGCATTGAGCATTCAGATACATTAATCGTCTGCAGTAAATATGCTCCATAAATTTTTAAATTTGATGTAACCATTTCATTTTTTTGCAGTTTCGCACAATTAGTCCAATTCAATGTCTTTGCAGTGAAAATACGTCTTTGCAAAGTCATGGCCCAGCCAAGCAGATGCCAAACGAGATTGGTAATTAATCACAATGTACCTAGTACCATTTGATACCGAATCATTTTTTGTTTGCAGACTGCCAAAACACTTCTGGTGTTCAAAGAAGTACTTGGCTCCTTAACTGGAATTAAAAGAGTGAATTTTCCAGCTACTACAAATATAACACAATTTGGTCTTGTGGAACTATAAAATTGAACAGGTAGCTCAGGAGATTGTAACTGGGCTGTGGAAAACCAAATAAACGTGGCAAAAATCTGTATAACTATCACCCACTTCAGAAGTAAAACATTTCAGGGTACAATCAAAAGAAGGGTACAGATCCAAAATGTCACCTATTCTTTTTCTCCAGAGATGTTGCCTGAAACGTTGAGTTACTCCAGCATTTTGTCTCTATTTTCGGTTTAAACCAGCATCTGCAGTTCCTTCCTCCACACTTCAGGGTACATATTGACTTTGCTGCAATTGGCCAATGTAATAAAAAACCAGGAGAAGCCTGAAATTGGCTGCAGATTTCCTATCACCCAGTTGCTACGAATGCGCCAAGACACCCACACAGAACTGCGGATGCTGGAATCTTGAGTGAAACACAAGGTGCTGCAGTAACTTGGTGGGTCAGGCAGCATCTCTGGAGGGAATGGATAGGTGACAGAAAACTCTACTTTGGCTCCAGCCTGAGGCGCACGCATTCACTTACTGACCATTGTTGTAAGGACGCTGGTAGGGTTCCTGGTGGATGAAATTTTACCAATGAATTGATATAAAATTGATAAACTCCTAAACTTTAGAGACCCCAAAAAATATAAGCAGTCAGTTCACTCTGCTGCAAGATCCTATTGGGAAACGAGGACCAGGAGAGGGATGTAGGCCTAATGTGGGCAACTGGGCTCAGTGTAAATAGGCATCATGGTCAAGGACAAGTTGAACTGAAGAGTGTGTTACGCTTCTGTACAACTCTATTACTCAATGACTCCTCTTGTACATTTGTGATCTTCTGAATTGAAGATCAGTTATTAGTACAGGTCCGCCACCAATTTTCTGGCATCATTGGTTCCAGAGCCTTGCCGTATAACTGGCCCACAAATTTTACCTCGAAGTTGGCCATGGAAATGGATCTGCCGGCTCCGGCCAGGCTGGTGTTCAGACACCCGGCCACAGCTGCCAATTATAACCTGCCGATAACCAAGGTAGTTGGCTATGGGAATGGATCTGCCAGATCCTGCAGGGTCAGTCTTCCAGAGCACCAGCCAATGGGAGAAAATTTGACCCGCCCATCGGCATAGTGGACCCAATGAAGACAAGATCAGCTGCCCCACCCGGGGGGGGGGGGGGGGATTTCAACTGCACTCTCGTAATTTTGGTTGGATTAAAGGAGGTGTCGGACTACCATTTGCCGGAAAATTGGTGGATGGAGCTGTATTGATTTCCTTCAATCTTTCAGTTACTGGAAATATCCCAAATGTTTAAAGATCACCTAATTTTTTACCTTCACGTTCTCTGATACCATGACTGATGTTGATTGACATGTTTGAATCTGAGACAGCTGAATAATCGTAGCATCTCAAGTAAATGGAGTTCACAGAGGTCATTTCCCTCTGATTTTGCTAAGTGAGCCTACTTCTTGTAAAATATTTTTATTAGAAGTAAATACATATTAAGAAGAAATAATATAAAATTGAAAAAAAAACACATTATTCGTCACATACATTCTTAATATTTTTAAAATTTACAGTCATTCTTATTTATACTTCTATATTTTTTATTATATATAATTCTTCATGCATTCCTTCATTCAGGCTTCAGTCAGGGACTCGAACCGGACCACCTTAACCCTTTAAGTATTCAATGAATGGAGACCATATTCCTCTGAATTGATCTAACCTGTCCATTAGGACAAGTCCTAATCTTTCCAGGTGAAGTGTCTCCGATATTTCTGTAATCCACATTTTAATTGTGGGGGATATGGGACCTTTCCAAAATCTTAGTATTAATTTTTTACCAATTATTAAACTATAACCAATAAAAATTATTTGTTGTGTTGTTAGTAGCTGATCCGTTTCTAATATTCCTAATATAATTAATTTTGAGTCTGGAATTAAATTTGCATTAACTACATTCGAGATTATCTTAAAAATTTCTGTCCAAAAATTAGTAATTTTTGTACATTTTGTAAATGAATGCGTTAGATTAGCTTCTAACTGCTGGCATTTATCACATACAGCAGAAACATTTGAGAAAATTCTATTTAATTTGGATTTTGAGAAGTGTAATCTATGTAAAACTTTAAATTGTATCAAGGAGTGTCTAGCATTTAATGAACAATGTATATGTTGTAAACTTTCATTCCATACTTCTATACTAATTGTTTGACCTAATTCGTTTTCCCATGCTTGTCTATATTTTTCCGTATTTGGTAAATCATTTTCCAGTAAGATATTATAAATATATGATATTAATTTTTCTGTATTCGGGTGTTTATTTAGACATTCATCTAAAAGTGAGCCTACTTCTACCTGTAGGTAAGGGTCTGTAGATAACTATACACATACATGCAGAGAATCCAATCCAACTTCCCCTGATTTAAATGGTTCTTTTATTGTCACGTACCAAGATTCAGTGAAATACATTCTTCAACATTCAAATAACCAAACACTATCCCTAACTTAATGATGGTGGCGAAGTACCTTAAGTTACGAATAATCCAAGGACCTGAGATCAAGTTCTATCATTTATTGAAATTTAGTCAATAAAGATTATTTCAAAATACACTAGTTTCAGTAAAGACAACTGCTGAATTGTGAAGAAAATCCTTCAGGTCAGTGAGGGAATCAGTCAACTTTACAGTACATGGCCTTTTTTATAACTGCAGACTCACTGCAAAGTGGTTGATAATCAGCTACCCTCTAAAATTACCCAGAAAACTATTCTGCTGTCCAAAATCCCATGCGTTAAAATCAAATAGATAAAGTCAGATACCAAGCACATCTCTCAATCTATCATTACAAACCAGCCATACAGCCATATTAGGTGCCAACTAGGTGAAGCTTCAAGTCAGAAACCTTGAAGACTACATTAATAATGGATAAAAAACATAAAGTAGACAGAACCAAGTTATCTCGCAACCAACAGATCATAAATAAAAAGGGTCCCGACTCAAGTCATCTTTCAATCTGAATAAGTGTCGGAAACATCGCTATCTAAATAGCAATGTTACAAAATTTTGAGATTTAAAAAATCAAGTCTGCAATCCCATCAGATAAAGCATAAAAAGAAGTTTAATTTGACATATAATTCACTTTTAATATTAAAAAAGTTATGGCCATTTTCATACTCGGAAATTAGGATCTTGTTCCCTATTGCTTTTCCATTGACTTAACACAAAAGCTGTGATCGAGAACAGTCAAAAGCCCATAACTTTCTTAAAAATTAAGAGAACTGAAATACATTTTCAGTTATTATAGATTGAAGCATTCTGAAACAAATATGAAATAATCTTACTTGGATGACCTGAAATTAAAGCAAATAATTAGTTAGTTACCTCATTGTAGCTAATTACTAAATTCAATTACTAGATCTAAACATCTATCCATTTCTTAAGAAAAGATTAACAGTTTTTAATAGCCCAAGTGTCCAAATAACATTCACACAAGAATTCACAATATAACATGATTTTTAAATCACATTGTCATGAATTTATAGGCCAAATGGGAGGAATTTAATGTTTAATTCCCGTAAATTAATGGCCATTTAAATAATCTTGCAAGTGGGTTTTTGTGGAATGCGATCGATTGGAATGTTGCGGTTTGCGGTGAATTTGAACCCCATATCCGCAGGAAAAACACTGCCGGATCGTATGGGGCCATAATCACATTTTCGCCAATGAAATTTGCTTTAAAGTCATCCTAAGAAGCAAGTTTATATGTAAAAGAAGCGACTTACCTTATGCTTTGTCCGCTACGTGAGATCCGTCCCGTCATCGGCATTGATGGCGTTAGAAGTCACTTTTTTATTTTACTCCAATGATTAAATTGGCCGGCGATTTTTTTTTTAAACTTCCGAGAACGCAAGTCGGAACAATTTTTCAGCATCGGGTAGGCGCCAAAGTCGCGCACAGCGGCCAGTGGCAGAACAGCAGCGCCGCTGAAGGTAGGTATTGTAACATACCTAATCTAAATCCTCCAGTGATGCTGCCTGACCCACTGAGTTACTCCAGCACTTGGTGCTCTACACAAGATTCCAGCATTTGCAAATGTTTGTATCTCCAGATCTTAACAAAGTTCTGGTCATTAAATAAATAATGATAGGAGGAGGCTTCATAAGTATGTATAAGCAGGTCTGCAGATGCTGGTTTAAACCGTAGACACAAAAAGCTGGAGTAATTCAGCGGGACCGGCAGCATCTCTGGAGAGAAGGAATGGGTGACGTTTCGGGTCAAAAACTTATTTCTGACTGGTATGGCGTAAGGGAAACAAGAGATATAGATGGTGATGTGGAGAGATAAAGGACAATGAATTAAAAATATGCAAACATGTAACGATGGGTTTGTTGGGTGAAAATGAGAAGCTAGTGTGACGGGTGGGAGAGGGATAGAGAGAGAGGCAATGCCGGAGCTACCTGAAGTGAAATAAATCAATATTCATACCACTGGGCATAAGCTGCCCAAGCGAAATATGACATGCTGTTCCTCCAATTTGCGTTTAGCCTCACTCTGACAATGGAGGAGATCGAGGACAGTAAAGTCTGTGTAGGATTGGGAAGGAGAATTAAAGTGTCCAGCAACTGGGAGATCAGGTAGGTTCAGGCGGGCTGAGCGAAGGTGTTCTGCGAAACGTTCGCCCAGTCTGCATTTGTTCCGCCAATGTACAAGAGTCCACATCTTGAACAACGGATACAGTAGATGAGGTTGGAGGAGGTGCAAGTGAACCTCTGCCTAATCTGAAATGGCTGTCGGGGTCCCTGGGCAGAATCGAGGGAGGAGGTCTATCGACAGGTGTTGCATCTTCTGCGGTTGCAGGGGAAGGTACCTGGGGAGGGGGTGGTGTGGGTAGGAACGGATGAGTTAACCAGGGAGTTGCAGAGGGAACGGTCTCTGAAGAAGGCGGAAAGGGGTGGAGAGGGGAAAATGTGGCTAGTGGTGGGATCCCATTGGAGGTGACGGAAATTTCAGAGGATTATGTGTTGTATGCGACGGCTGATGGGGTGGAAGGTAAGGACTAGGGCGACTCTCTCTGTTGCGACCAGGGGGAGGGGGAGCAAGGGCGGAGCTGTGGGATACCGAGGAGACACGATTGAGGGCCTCATTTATGATGGGAGAGGGCAACCCCCATTCCCTAAAGAATGAGGACATCTCAGATGTTCTAGTATGGAACACCTCATCTTGGGCGCAGATGCGGCGTAGTCGGAGGAATTGCAAGTAGGGGATAGAGTCTTTGCAGGAAGCAGGGTGGGAAGAAGTGTAATCGAGATAGTTGTGGGAGTCAGTGGGTTTGTAATAGACGTCAGCCAATTGTCTATTTCATGTGAAGGAGACTGTGAGATCAAGAAAGGGGAGGGTGGTGTCGGAGATGGTCCAAGTAAATTTGAGTGCAGGATGCAAATTGGTGGTGATGTTGGTGAAGTCCATGAGTTCTGCATGGGTGCAGGAGATAGCACCGATGCAGTCATTAATGTAACGGAGATAGAGTTCAATAGTATCCTAGTTGGCGTTTTAAACATCCTGATCTCCAGAACCCAGCCACATTCCTAGCCAAACTGCTCCAATATAATTACAACACAGCAATGTACCCCACGATGCGGAAAATCGCCCACTCACGCCCTGATTTTGCAAACAGCCGGACAAGTTCATTCTGCTAATTAACATCCAATCTGTTTACTCTCCATGATCAACTAGACAATGGAAAGTATTGTTGACAGTGTATCAAACAATAATTTCTCTTTAGTAGCCTACCTACCAGTTTGTGGGACAATGTTCCAGACCTCAGAGTGACTGCTTTTGACATCACAGCAACATTTGACTGAGTGAGGAATAAGGAAGCCCTGGTAAAACCACATCAGGGGAAAACACTGCAATGACTAAAGGCAAACATCACATGAAGAAAGATGGTTGATATTTTTCAAGGACAATCTTCCCAATAGTGCAGCATGAGTTCCTCTATGCAGTATCTTAGTTCCAACCATCTTGTGTTTCTTCATTAATGACCATCCTTCTATCATGAATTCAAAAGCAGTGATGTATACAATGTTCAATTTCATTCACAATTTCTCTGAAATTGAAATTGCAGACAGCTTGAGCAACATTCAAGCAAGGTTGAATAAGTGACAAGTAATATCCACAGTACAAATGTACCAATTAAAGGCTATCTCCTGCATAAGAGTGTCTAACCACCTACCTAATTCCCATCAACATCCTGAAGATCACCAGTATTCAGATATGCAACTGCACCAGCTGTAAGGGACTGGGTATCCTGCAGTGGGTTCCTCGTGTTTTGACACCACAACAATGATCCAGTATCTGCAAGGCCCAAGTCAGGAGCATGATGCAGTACTCTGCCCTTGGCTGGATGAGTAAATTCCACAAGATAATATTTGGAATTTGCAGAATTTACCACAGGATGTCTAACTGACTTGCCCTCTATTTCATGATATAGGAAATACCACTCTTAATGTGAGACTAGAAGAACAAAAGTAGTTACTTCACTTACCTTACCTTGTTACCTTTTACCTTGTCCACACATCAGGACGCCCACAGCGGCGGCTGCGGAGGGTTGAGGTCCCGATCACAGGGGAAAATGGAGGAGGGCTGGCCAATTTTTGTGCCTTCCACCACAGTGATGAATGCCGTGGTGGATGTTTGTGTTCAATTTTTATTGTGTTTGTGTGTGTTCTTTTTCATTGTACCGCTGCTGGCAAATTCATTTCACTTGCACTTTATGTGCAAGTGACGAGTAAAACTGATTGTGATTGATTGTGATTGTGCTTAAATCAGAGTTTACAAAGGCAATGGGATCTGGAAGGTACGGAAGACAAATGTTTGCATTTTGCAGCATCTTAAGGGATCTAAATGCTTGAAATGTGTTTCTGAAGCCATGAATGCCCATGGCGTATGTAAAACAGGTTTAAGAAAGGTTTATAAATATATAAAGCATATTGAAATATCTTTTTTTTTGTAAGATATTTTTATTAGAAGTAATTACATATTAAGAAGAAATATAAAATCCAATTAAAACAAAAGAAAATATTAACGTCACATACATTCTTAATATTTTTTTAAAATTAACAATCAATCTTATTTGTACTTCTATAATTTTCTTTTTTATTTTATAGCAGTAGGAAATAAAAAAGAGAAAAAGAAAAGGAAAAAAAAAGAGAGAGATAAACTGATTGAGTGGAATATTAATAGAATATTGACTGGCCTTGAGGGGGATACGACATATATTGCCTGAAGTAGATTCATATTGCCCGAGTCGAAGACGAGGGCAATATGGATCTAGTGAGGGCAATATATGTCGTATCTCCCGAAAGAGGACAGTCAATATTGTTATTATTACCCATATCAGACATCTAGAGGAAAATCTGAACATCTCAGCTCGGCGGACTTCCACGTAAAATTTAACCAAAATGGACGCGGCAGTCTTCCTGTCTGCCGTTTGAATATTCTAAATTTCCCACGCAGCGTCACGTTGCCAAGTTCCCGGATGTGAGACCAGGGGAATATAAGACTATATTCCCCGCTGTTTTAACAGGTAAAGTCCATAGGTGTTCGCAAGAAAGGGGAATACAAGAAAATATTCCCCTGTTACCCCTGCTGGCAGTAAAAACGAAGGGAATACAATTTTGTAAAAGCATACCTCAGATGTGTGATATGGGTAATAATAAACAAGATATTCTTCAATGGAGATATATTTATGATCTATTGTCTATAATTCTTCATCCATTCATACATTCAGGCTTCCGTCATGGCTTCGAACCGGACCATCTTGACCCTTTAAATATTCAATAAATGGAGACCATATTCCTCTGAACTGGTCCAGCCTGTCCATCAGGGCAAGCCTTAATCGTTCCAAGTGTAATGTCTCCGACATTTCTGTAATCCACATTTTAGTTGTGGGGGAAGTAGGACCTTTCCAAAATCTTAGTATTAATTTTTTACCAATTATTAAACTATAACCGATAAAAATTATTTGTTGTGTTGTTAATATCTGATTTGTTTCCAGTATTCCCAATATAATTAGTTTTGAGTCTGGAATCAACTTTGCATTAACTACATTTGAGATTATTTTAAAAATTTCTATCCAAAAATTAGTGATTTTTATACATTTTGTGAATGAATGCGTTAAATTAGCTTCTAATTGTTGACACATCACATATTGCGGACACATTTGAGAAAATTCTATTTAATTTGGACTTTGAGAGATGTAATCTATGTATAACTTTAAATTGTATCAAGGAGTGTCTAGCATTTAATGAACAATGATGTATATATTGTAAACTTTCATTCCATACTTCTCTACTGATTACTTGACCTAGTTCATTTTCCCATGCTTGTCTATATTTATCCGTATTTGGTAAATCATTTTCCAATAAAATATTATAAATATATGATATTAATTTCTCTGTATTCGGATGTTTATTTAAACATTAATCTAAAATTTCTGTCTTTCTATTCCTAAAATCCAGTGTATTTGATTTAACATAATCTCTAATTTGTAGATATCGAAAATATTCTTTAAAATGTAATCCATAATTTTGTTGTAATTCCTGAAATGAGAGAAATAAGTTTTCCCTATAAAGATCACCGATCTTATTTATTCCATAGTTCTTCCATTTTAAGAAACCTTTGTCCATCAATGAAGGTTTAAAAGAAATATTGTTTACTATTGGAAGAGCTAGTGGTACATTCTGTAATTGTAATGTTTTTTTTAATTGTTTCCAAATACGTATTCCACTTTCTATTAATGGGTTTTCTTTATAAATTTTCTTATGTATTGGAGTATTAGCAAATAAAATCGAACTAATTTCAAAAGGGGTACAGTCTTCTTTTTCCATCTTTAACCAATTTGGTTGTTTATCTAGTTCACCCAACCAAAAATTCATATTTTTTATATTAACTGCCCAATAATAAAACATAAAAATTAGGCAGTGCAAAGCCACCATTTATTTTTGATTTACATAGATGCTTTTTAATTATTCTATGATTCTTATAATCCCAAATAAAATTAGTAACCATGGAGTCCACTTTCTTAAAGAAATTTTTAGAAAGATATATCGGGATCATTTGAAACAAATATAGTAATTGTGGAAGAAAAATCATTTTTATCGCGTTAATCCTACCTAACATTGAAATAGGTAATATTCTTAAATAGTTTATTCAATAAGGGTAAAAAATTAGATTTAAATAATGAATTATATCTTTTTGTTACATAAATTCCAAGATATTTATTTTTTTCATTTGCAATCTTAAAAGGGTATTGTTGTAATATATGTAAATTATTTCCCATTATTGGCATAAGTTCACTTTTATTCCAATTAATTCTATATCCTGAAAACGATCCAAATTGAGTTATTAAATCTAACAAGTTAGGAAGACTAATTTCTGGTTTTGTGATATAAAGTAATACATCATCTGCGTACAATGAGATTTTATTTTCAGTTTCTTTAGTTTCATACCCATATATTTCAGGGTTTGATCTCACAGATTTTGCTAATGGTTCTATTGCAAGTGCAAACAGTAGTGGAGATAAAGGGCAACCTTGTCTACAACCTCGGAATAAGTTAAATTTAGTTGTTAACACTTGGTTAATTAATATTCTAGCTGTTGGTCTAGTATATAGTAATTTAACCCAAGTTATAAACTTCTCTCCCAATTGAAAAAATTTCATAACCGAAAATAAGTAAGACCATTCAATCTGATCAAAAGCTTTCTCTGCGTCCAACGAGATAATTGATAAATCCTTAATGATATTTCTTTTCGAGTATATAATATTAAATAATCTTCTCAGATTATTTGAAGAGTATCGTTTTGGTATAAATCCCGTTTGATCTGAATGAATTAGTTTATTAATCACTTTGTTTAGTCTTTGTGCTAATATTTTTGTTAATATTTTTTGATCAGTATTTAAAAGAGATATAGCTCTATATGACCCTGGGTCATCGAGATTTTTATCTAATTTAGGTATAAGGGTTATAATAGATTCATTTAATGTATCTGGTAATTTCTGTTGTGTATAAATGTGTTCATATAGTGTCTTCAAACGTGGGGCTATCATATCATAAAATATTTTATAAAATTCTGCTCCAATACCATCTGGTCCTGGAGTTTTACCATTTTTTAATGATCTAATAGTTTCTTCAATTTCTTTAGTAGTTATTTCGACATTTAATAATTCCCTATCTTCTAAATCTAGTCCATTTAGATTACAATTTTTTAGAAATGTTTCTACTCCTATACGATTTTCTTTTGTTTTAGCTGAGTATAAATTTTTATAATATTGCAAAAATCTCTCGTTTATATCTTTAGTTTGTGTTAGTAATTCTCCATTATCTGATTTGATCCTATATATTAATTTTTCTCCTTCCAATTTTCTTAACTGACGAGCCAATAGTTTTATGTGGTTTATCACCAAATTCAAATTGTATTTGTTTGGTATATTGGTATAGTTTTACAACTTGATCTGACTGTATTTTATTTAGTTTATATTTCAATGCCAAAATTTTATTATGTTTTGTCGTAGTTGGGTTAATGGCGTTCTCTGTATCTAATTGTTTAATCTCTCTTTCCAATGCCTGTTGTAGCTTCCTATTCTCTTTATTATAAAATACTTGAGAAGATATCATAATTCCCCGAACATAGGCCTTAAAAGTTTCCCATAAGAGGGATGATGATATTTCTGGTGTATCATTTGTTTCAAAGAAGATCTTGATCTGTTTTGTAATATATTCTTGAGTTATTTTGTCCTTTAAAATTTGTGGATTAAATCTCCATTGATCTTGTTTTTCCATTTTACCCGTTAGTTTCATCTTAAAAGTTAATGTTGCGTGATCTGAAATTATAATATTATGATATTTTGAATTATACGTAAGTGGAATAAGTTTTAAATCTACCAGAAAATAATCTATTCTTGAATAAGTTTTATGCACGGCTGAATAAAATGAGTATTCGCGTCCTGTTGGATTTTGCAATCTCCATACATCTTTAATATTACTGGTGTCTATATATGCATTTATTAACTCACTGGAGTGTGATTTAAGTTTTCGTTGTTTTGATGATCTATCCAAATAAGGGTCAAGTGTGCAATTTAAATCTCCTCCAATTATTAGATTATGTTGTGATAATTCAGGGATTGTATTAAATAATTTTTTTTTAAATCGCGGGCTATCAAAATTTGGGCCATATATATTAACAAAAATGACTTTCTGTGTATATAATTCTCCTATTACAATAAGATAACTATCTGTTATTATTGAAGTATGTTTAAATGCAGTACCTTTACGAATTAATATTGCTACACCTCTAGATTTGTGTGTAAAAGAAGAGTGATATACTTTATCAATCCATTTGGCTTTTAGTCTATGTTCTGCCTCTTTTTTCAAGTGTGTCTCTTGGATAAACGCAACATCTATTTTAAGTGCTTTACCTAATATGCTAATACCTTACCCCTCTTAATTGGTTCGTTAATACCTTTAACATTCCAGCTACAAAACGTTATTCCTCCATTCCCCATATTTGTATGTAGGTCTTGCATCATTTATCTAAAGGGATGTATACCAGAGCAAATGGTACAGCTCGACACACCAGACCCAACCCCTGAACCCTGAACAGACGAATTTCAAGACTCTTGATTTTCTCTCATATATATATCTCCTTTGTATTAATTGATGATTCCACTTAGATATAAAGTAATAATAGTAATAATTAGAAATGGTAGTAAAAAAGGGATAGATTAAGAGATTAGTAAAGTGCTCAAAGAAAGAAAAAACTACATCTAGTATGTGTGTAGTTAGTGTTAGCCATACTAACATGGCTAGCAGTCTAAGGACTTCCGTGTTGAATGTTAAATGTTATCCATCTCCATGATTCAGTAACTTAATATTACAAAAAAAAGAGATTATTATTAAAACCGGGGATATTAAACTATGATATATAAAAAGTTCATAATCAGGTATAATGGTATATATATGTAGTACTTAATAGAAAATTATAATAATATAAATATAAAAAAGAGAAAGAAAAAAAAAAAAGTCTAAAGTTAAAATAAGATGTATATTTATATTTACTATTTACTTAATTCTAGGTTAGTCGGTTATAATTAATTATTAATTATCAATCAATGATCAACAATCAGTAGTCAACAGTCAACAATCAATAGTCAATAGTCAACAATTATTAGCTCTAATTGTTAACAATACCAGTGTGTTAGATTTAATATATGTTTATGTATGTTAATATATGTTAATTATTAGGTTAGTAGTATTACTATTCTAAATATTAGTATTCATGGAACAGTCTTCAATCCAAATCTCCTTGATTCTCCCATCCGTCTCCTTCTCCGTCTTTTTTTGGATGAAATAAGTCCATAGTTTATTATAATCTTCAGCCAATCTTGAAAATGCAGTTTAATTGTTCCTTTAATTCAACTGTGAAGGTTTTCATTCAATCTTCCTCGCTGGCCTTAATCCTTTGGGCAAATTTCAATGCGTCTTCTGGGTTTTTGAAGTGATGCTCTTCCTGATTGTAAGTGACTCTCAGTGTTGCTGGGTATCTCAAAGTATACTTCAGATTCTTCACTTGCCTCAGGATGCTTTTGGTTTCATTAAACGCATTCCGTTTCTTAGAGACCACTTCTGGATAGTCTCGGTAGATACTGATTG
Source organism: Okamejei kenojei (assembly GCA_035221665.1). Classification (NCBI taxonomy): domain Eukaryota; kingdom Metazoa; phylum Chordata; class Chondrichthyes; order Rajiformes; family Rajidae; genus Okamejei; species Okamejei kenojei. The sequence continues at coordinate 15,965,416 of CM069133.1, forward strand.
AGTCTTCTTCGTATTTAAGATTTCTGCTTTTTACCACTTTTTTCATCATATCTTCCAAAACATAATCGTATTGAACTTTGACTATCATTTGTCTTGGAGGATCACCGTGCTTTGTATAACGTCTCATAACTCTGTGTGCTCGGGCTATCAAAGGTTTTTCTTCCAAAGATAAAACCTTTTGTAATAAGATTGCAGTAAATTCTCGGGTGTCTTGATTCTTTTCTCTCCCTTCTCGAATACCCACGATCCTTAGATTCTGCCTTCTCTGGCGTCCTTCCAGCTCAGTACACTCATCAGTAACTTTAGCCAGTAAGTCAGATAGTCGTTGACTTTCTTTGACGATAGTTTTCATAGCCTGAGTATTTGTTTGGACTGTTACCTCAAGGTCTTTTATAGTTGTTGATTGTAACACCATTTCTTCCAGCACTGATTCCATTTCTTTTTCCACTTTTGTTTCAATTTTTTCATGCAGCTCTTCCATTATACTTGCAAATTTTTCAGTCACAACTTCAGTAATTTCCTTTCGGAGCTTCTCTGATAAATCCGTGGCCAAGAGATTAATTTCAGATTTTAACTCCTTCATCTCGATCTTAATTTTCTTTATTTCTTCCATAAAGTTCATTTTTCCCAGTTCCACCTTTAATTCAGTTCTTTCTTTAATTCTGCCATTTCTTGCATAAAACAATATTTAAGTTCTTCCAGTTCCGTTTTTTTTTCCCCGATTTTTTGAACACATCTTCAAGGGACTGTGTCCTACCTGAGGCCGAGGCTTCAGTTAGGCCTTGTTCCTGTTCAGCCATTTTTTTTTATAATCGGAGTTTGGGTCTCTCCGGTGGTGGGCTGCGCGGTGTTGACATTACGGTCGCAGGGCTGATGACGTCACACACGGCAGCCGGTACAGAAGCAGCAGATGCAGAAACAGCAGAAGCAGCAGGTAGGTTTTTTCAGCGTTTTCTCCCCGGTTTTTTCCCGTTTCTTCACGGAGGTGGCTGGCGTTGCCTTCTACTCCTCCATAGCGCCACCGGAAGTCTTGAAATATTGAAATATCTAATGACAAGTCAAAAGACCAAGTCTCTATACTAAATAATTCAATCAAAGCAGGGCAGCATTCAACAATGGTCCATAACAAAATGGGAATCAGAGTATCATGGAAACACAAACACATTATTTGTTCCGTTGCGTCCACCCCTGCTTATTGAAAGCACGGTCCAATTTTATGTACTTCCTTAGTTTTCTTCAAATATATGTTCAATTTCTCTTGAATGATTCATAGTCCAATTATGTTATGCAATCTTGCTTTGATTTTATAAGTTGTCTCTTAACTAAAGCTCCATAACAAAATACTCCCCAACACAGCGCATTTAGTGACAGTGTAAACCAGTTGGTGATTGATCCAGAGCCATTATTTTATGAATTAAGTTTAAATTGATTCCATTCTTTCAAAGTAAGCAACAGCGCATTGTATCGTGTTTGTCTCTATCACCCAGCATTAAAACATTAATGATATATACTCACAAATGATTCATGTGCAATTAATCAGTTACACAAAACAATTTGGATATTTGCCTAAACCAAAAATCGACATGGACAAATTGCCAGCCTCCCATCAGGACTCTGCACAAAGCAGAACTAGAAAGATATCTGCACTTTAATTATTTTCAATCGTCGACATTTTGCAGAAGTTCAGTCAAGTGGTAAGGAATATTATATTAATAGAATATTGACTGGCCTAATAATAATAGAATATTGACTGGCCTTGAGGGGGATACGACATATATTGCCTGAAGTAGATTCATATTGCCCGAGTCGAAGACGAGGGCAATATGGATCTAGTGAGGGCAATATATGTCGTATCTCCCGAAAGAGGACAGTCAATATTGTTATTATTACCCATTATCAGACATCTAGAGAAAAATCTGAACATCTCATATGATATGAATGTATCTATACATTTTGCAATATGCATTGCAACATTGTAAATAAGGGTACTAAAACCATTCCAACATTGTAAATAAGGGTACTAAAAGAATGTAACATTTATGTTTCATTTATGTAATGTATGTAATTCATTTATGTGACAATGTGAAGGTCGAACTTTTAAATCGCGAACCTCTTCTCGCAACCGGCTGCCATTTTTTTAAAGATAAATTTTAAATTTCGCACGCAGCGTCACGTTGCCGTCATGCAGCGTCACGTTTCCGTCACGCAGCGTCACGTTGCCAAGTTCCCGGATGTGAGACCAGGGGAATATAAGACTATATTCCCCGCTGTTGAAACAGGTAAAGTCCATAGGCGTTCGCTAGAAAGGGGAATATAAGAAAATATTCCCCTGTTAGCGCTGCTGCCAGTAAAAAGGAAGGGAATACAATTTCGTAAAAGCATACCTCAGATGGATGATATGGGTAATAATACAGAATATTATACTTTTCATTGGTGGCTTTTCTTTGCTCAGATAGATGTTTAATGATTATTATTTTAAGTTAATGATTCCTTTGGTTTCTAAACATGCATTTCCAAGTATAACTACATTCCCAATATTTTGTAAATCTCTCATATTGTTCCTTTCTGCCAATGGAAATGCTGGACAGTCTGAGGCTTGGGCTTCTCCAAATCAGTTTAATTATTTGCTGATAGGAAACACTCTTCAATGGGACCAGACTACTTTTGGAATGATTTTCATTCCAAAAGACCACAATATTTTATTTATTGTTCATCCTACATGGGAATTGGCAAGAACCTGCTTCAAAGTTTATTTGAAGCAGATCATCAAACTGTGGTTCCCTAGATTAAAACTCCAATGTGTTCCTTGATAGCTTCAGGTTTTAGATTAAAACATTGTGAGGCATCTGGTATAATGCACAAGGAGATTATGTCAATGTTCATGCAATTCCAGTTTGAGTGTGTAGTTAAATCAGTTAAACAACAGGAAAACATTAACATAGAAACATAGAAAATAGGTGCAGGAGGAGGCCATTCGGCCCTTTGAGCCTGCACTGCCATTCAATATGATAATGGCTGATCATCCAACTCAGTATCCTGTACCTGCCTTCTCTCCATACCCCCTGATTCCTTTAGCCACAAGGGCCACATCTAACACCCCCTTAAATATAGCCAATGAAGTGGCCTCAACTACCTTCTGTGGCAGAGAATTCCAGAGATTCACCACTCTCTGTGTGAAAAATGTTTTTCTCATCTCGGTCCTAAAAGATTTCCCCCTTATCCTTAAACTGTGACCCATTGTTCTGGACTTCCCCAACATCGGGAACAATCTTCCTGCATCTAGCCTGTCCAACCCCTTAAGAATTTTGTAAGTTTCTATAAGATCCCCCCTCAATCTTCTAAATTCTAGCGAGTACAAGCCGAGTCTATCCAGTCATTCCTCATATGAAAGTCCTGACATCCCAGGAATCAGTCTGGTGAACCTTCTCTGTACTCCCTCTATGGCAAGAATGTATTTCCTCACATTTGGAGACCAAAACTGTACTCAATACTCCAGGTGTGGTCTCACTAAGACCCTGTACACCTGCAGAAGAATCTCCCTGCTTCTATACTCAAATCCTTTTGCTATGAATGCTAACATACTATTCGCTTTCTTCACTGCCTGCTGCACCTGCATGCCTACTTTCAATGACTGGTGTACCATGACATCCAGGTCTCGTTGCATCTCCCCTTTTCCTAATCGGCCACCATTCAGAAAATAGTCTACTTTACTGTTTTTGCCACCAAAGTGGATAACCTCACATTTATCCACATTATACTGCATCTGCCATGCATTTGCATCACCTTGCAGCCTCCTAGCATCCTCCTCACAGCTAACACTGCCCCCCAGCTTCGTGTCATCCGCAAACTTGGAGATGTTGCATTTAATTCCCTCATCCAAATCATTAATATATATTGTAAATAGCTGGGGTCCCAGCAGTGAGCCTTGCGGTACCCCACTAGTCACTGCCTGCCATTCTTTTGTTTTCCACTTTAGTTTTTATTGCTTTTATGTATACACAAATAAAACACAAATATAACAACGAAACATAAAACATTACAATGGAACGTACAACAGTGTAGCGGGGGGTTCAGTTTACAATTAATGATGCAGAAAACAGAACTATTTTCATATTAAAACATTTTCCAATAACTTACATTATTGTCTATAAAATTATACAGTGTTGATGTCTTTATTTCTATACCTAATCCATTTTTCCCATTTTGTGTTAAACTCGTCTTCTTTCACTCTTAGAGAATATGTCATTTTCTCCATGACAAATATTTCCTGTACTGTCTAACCATTGTCTAAGTCTGGGTGTGTCCGATGCGAGCCAGTTTCTTGTAATGGCCTTTCTGCCAGCTGTGAGTAGGATTTTTTTTTTTGTAAAATATTTTTATTAGAACTAAATACATATTAAGAAGGAATAACATAAAATCAAAAAAAGAAAAAAAAATATTATTCGTCACATACATTCTTAATATTTTTAAAGTTTACAGTCGTTCTTATTTATACTTCTATATTTTTTATTATTTTATAACAGAAAGAAAATAGTAAAGAGAAATAATAAAAAGAAATAAAATAGAAGTAGAAAATCGATAAAATGAGTGGAGTATAAAGCAAGGTATTCTCATTGGAGATATATGCGTGGTCTATTGTATATAGTTCTTCATCCATTCCTTCATTCAGGCTTCAGTCAGGCCCTCGAACCGGACCACCTTGACCCTTTAAGTATTCAATAAATGGAGACCATATTCCTCTGATCTGATCTAGCTTGTCCAAAAGGACAAATCTTAGTCTTTCCAGATGAAGTGTCTCCGACATTTCTGTAATCCACAATTTGATTGTGGGGGATGTAGGACCTTTCCAAAATCTTAGTATTAATTTTTTACCGATTATTAAACTATAACCAATAAAAATTATTTGCTGTGTTGTTAGTAGATGATCCGTTTCTATTATTCCTAATATAATTAATTTTGAGTCTGGAGTCAAATTTGCATTAACTACTTTCGAAATTATGTTAAAAAATTTTATCCAAAAATTAGTAATTTTTATACATTTTGTGAATGAATGCGTTAGATTAGCTTCTAAATGCTGACATTTGTCACATATAGCATTTTCAAACATTTGAAAAAATTCTGTTTAATTTGGATTTCGAAAAGTGTAATCTATGTAAAACTTTAAATTGTATCAGGGAATGTCTGGCATTTAATGAGCAGTGGTGTATATGTTGTAAACTTTAATTCCATACTTCTACACTAATTGTTTGTCCTAATTCGTTTTCCCATGATTGCCTATAAATGTCCGAGTTTGGTAACTCATTTTCCAGTAAAATATTATAAATATATGATATTAATTTTTCTGTATTCGGATATTTATTTAGACATTCATCTGTCTTTCTATTTCTAAAATCCTGTGTGTTTGATTTAACATAGTCTCTAATTTGTAAATATCTAAAGTACCCTTTTGAGTGTAATCCATAATTTTGCTGTAAGCTGTGAGTAGGATTTTAACTAAGTAATGGTCTTCCTTCAGCACCACTGTAGTTATATTACCCAGGTATAAAATGGAACATTTCTTGCAGACTATATATCCTAATACCTCCGTTAATTCTGAATTCACTCTGTCCCAAAATGGTTCTATTTTTGGGCAACTACAGAAGATATGTGCATGGTTTGCATCTGTTTGACCACATTGCCTCCAGCATGTTTGCTGCCTTAGAATTTGCTTGCTTTTTATGTTAGGCGTCATAAAGAAACAAATCAAAATTTTCCAATTAAATTCTCTCCAAATTTGTGAATTGGTGGATGTCTGTAGTGTTACACACATATGATGCCATTCTTCTTCTGAGATTGTAATGTTCAATTCCTTTTCCCACTTAAATTTTACATAAAATGTAGTTTTAGCTTGACATTCCATTAAACTATGATAAAGTTTAGAAATAATCCTTAATGTTTTTTGATGATACGCACTATCCATTCTATCACTGGATTCTTTTCTTCTAGTGCCTCCCTTTTTACCTTTTTATTGTAATAATCTCTCAGTTGGAGGTATCTAAACAAATCTTGGTTCCGAAGTACAAATCTATCCTTCAAATCTTGAAAACCTCTTAGGTCCCCATTTTCAATAACAGTACAAAATGCAGTCATGCCTTGCGGTACCTCACTAGTCACTGCCTGCCATTCTGAAAAGGACCCGTTTACTCCTACTCTTTGCTATCTGTCTGCCAGCCTGTTCTCTATCCACATCAATACTGAACCGCCAATACCATGTGCATTAGGTTTGTATACTAATCTCTTATGTGGGTCCTTGTCGAAAGCCTTCTGAAAGTCCAGATATAACACATCCACTGGTTCTCCCTTATCCACTCTACTAGTTACATACTCGAAAAATTCTATAAGATTCGTCAGACATGATTTACCTTTCGTAAATCCATGCTGACTTCGACCAATGATTTCACCACTTTCCAAATGTGCTGCTATCCCTTCTTTAATAACTGACCAGCAGTTTCCCCACTACCGATGTTAGACTAACTGGTGGCCTGTAATCTCCCCGTTTTTGCCCTACACAACTCTCCCCCCTCCCCATATCCCACATCTTCCAAGCTAATGTCCTTCTATTCTATTGCGTTAATCTCCTCTCTAACCAGCAACACTACACAACCTCCTTTTCCTTTCTGTCTATCCCTCCCAAATATTGAATATCCCTGGATGCTTAGCTCCCAGCCTTGGTCACCCTGGAGCATGGGTAGGGATCATGTCTCCGTGATCCCTACTATATCATAGTCATTAATAGCTACCTACAAATTCAACTCATCCACCTTATTACGAATGCTCCTTGCATTGAGACACAAAGCCTTCAGGCTTGTTTTTACAACACTCTTACCCCTTATACAATTATGTTGAAAAGTGGCCCTTTTTGATTTTTGCCCTGGATTTGTCTGCCTTCCATTTTTACTTTTCACCTTGCTACCTATTGCTTCTACCCTCATTTTACACCCCTCTGTCTCTCTGCTCACACATTTAAGAAACCCACCACCTCTTATTCTCTGTTTATTATTTTTTCTTCTTTCCCCCCTACATGTTGGGCCTGAATGCTTCCCTTCTCTGCCTCTTGCCTCACACACTGTCTACTAGCTTTCTCAATTTGAGTCCCTCCCCACAACCGTTCTAGTTTAAAGTCTCCCCAGTAGCCTTTGCAAATCTCCCCGCCAGGATATTGGTTCCCCTCGGGTTCAAGTGCAACCTGTCCTTTTTGAACAGGTCATACTTTCCCCAAAAGAGGTCCCAATGATCCAGAAACTTGAATCCTTGCCCTCTGCACCAGTCCTTCAGCCACGTATTTATCCTCCATCTCACTCCATTCCTACTCTCACTGTCGCGTGGTACAGGCAGTAATCCTGAGATTGTTACCTTTGCGGTCCTTCTCCTTAACTCTTCTCCTAACTCCCTAAATTCTCCTTTCAGGACCTCTTCTCTTTTTCTACCTATGTCATTGGTACTTATATGTACCACGACCTCAGGTTCCTCTCCCTCTCATTTCAGGATATGTTGGACACATTCATACACATCCCAGACCCTGGCACCAGAGAGGCAAACTACCATCCGGGTCTTCTGACTGCGTCCACAGAATCGCCTATCGAACCCCCTAACTATAGAGTCCCCTATTAGTACTGCCCTCCTCTTCTTTTCCTTACCCTTCTGAGCAACAGGGCCGGTCTCTGTACCGGAGGCCCAGTCGCTGTTGCTACCCCCAGGTCGGCTGTGCCCCCCAACAGTACTCAAACAGGAGTAGTTATTGCCAAGGTGTACAGCCACCGGGGCACTCTCTAGTCCCTGCCTCTGCCCCTTGCCCTTCCTAACCATGACCCACTTGTCTGCCTCGTGTGGTTTTGGAGTGACCACCTCTCTGTAACTCCTCTCTGTGACCTCTTTGCTCTCCCTGACCGGACGGAGGTCATCGAGCTGCTGCTCCAGGTTCCTAATACGGTCCCTTCGGCGCCCGATCTCGACGCACCTGGCGCAGATGTGGACATCTGGAGGGCTATCAGACTCCATGACCTCCCACATCTGACATCCAGAACATTAAACTGCCCTGGGCCCCATACTCCCCCCTTACCCAGGATACAATACAAAGTGCTGGAAGAAATCAGCAGGGATCTAACTCTCAATCAGCTGCATCCTCTAGTCTGCTTCCACCAATCAGCGGCTTCCTCAAGCCCACTTGTTTTGAACTGCGAACTGCGAATGGAACGTTACAAATTTGGGTTCCTCCTCCTACTGCAACCGCTCCTGGGCCTCTGTAAAAACAAAGCCCCGCGATCGAGTTTCAAACTTACAGCTCGGACGTCACTCCTCCCACTGCAACCGCTCCTGGGCCTCTGTAAAAACAAAGCCCCGCGATCAAGTTTTAAACGTACAGCTTGGACGTCGCTCCTCCCACTGCAACCGCTCCTGGGCCTCTGTGATGAAGTGGCAGTATGACAAGCCTTCACCGTCAGGAGGAGGATCTCCAGAGGTAAGGTCAGGAAAAGTGACAGGTCACTGAGGATTGAGAGATACAACCAAGTAGGGATTTTGAATAATTGTACTATTTCTGCAATTCATTAACTTTACATGATAATAGGAGCACCGCAAGGCTGCGTACTCTCCCTTCTCCTCTACACCAATGACTACACCTCCACTGACTCCTCTGTCAAGCTTCTCAAGTTTTTCCCACGAGTAGTAGCTCGACTCAATAAACAAAAATCTGTAGCCTCCTTTTTCTCTGGTATTTTATGTAATTCATAATGTTTTATTGTTAATGTTTAATGTTTTATGTGTCATTCCTAACTGACATTGTGTCATGTTGTCACTTGTGGACATTTATTTTCACTTACACCTATGGTGTAGTGCCATTGCAGTCCAGAGCTCCTGGCTTGGGAAGCCTTGTTGGAGCTGTGCCTATCAGTCACCTGTGGGAGCTACACCAGGTGGTGTCATGGTAATTTCCGCTCATTAGAGGGGACAGTGGAAGATTATTTTACAAAAGACTCCAACTATATGCATATCAATAAAGTAGTAGAATTTCTGATTTTATAGGAATAGGTTTACTTTTAATCATATATACATCATTGTTTATGACAACACCTGGCAGGGTTGCAGTATTTCTGCCACTCTGTCTGGCGTATGGGGGGCCAGAGACGTTCCAGTCCTTCCCTGTATTATTCCATTGGCTCCGGAGGGAGCAAGGACTCGGAGTCACTAGCAGGTGCAGTCTGTTTGATAAATCATGATAACTACAGAGCACTGATCTGCAGCTAGTCTCGGTTCATCTGCTAAAGGAAGCAGCCTGACAACCCCAAGTCGGGGCAAAGTCATAGCCAAGTCTTGGGACATCTATGGCAGATGTGATTTGGCTTTGTCCCAATTAGAACATCTGATGAATCAAATTATAACACAAAGAATGCTCCGTCTTACGAAGGCATGTCAGGCAGCAGCTCCTGGTTCAGGGTTGCACATTTTCCCCCCACTCAGATGAAAGGAGTGGTGGAGATGGTGCCAAAGTATATGCACACCTGCCTGAAGCAGTTCCTGGTTCAGGGTTGCAATTTTCCTCCCACTCGGTTGAACGTAGTGATGGAGATGGTGCCAAAGTATATGCACTCAAGCCTGAGGCAGCTTCTGGTTCCAGGTTGCATAAGTCCTCCCACTCGGATGTATGAAGTGATGGAGATAATATGAAGCCATATATATTATGCTCCATATTACATTAGCATGCACAAGCAGTTCAAGTCATATGCCTGTAGCTGCCCTGGTTTCAGGGTTCGTATTTTCCTCCCACCCGAAAGACTATCGGAGATGGTGTCACAAAATATGCTCGGTATTATGGAAGTATGCGCAGACAGTCCGAGGCATATGGATATGGCAACGCCTGGTTCAGGGTGCAAATTTTCTCCCACTCGAAGAGAATGTCAAAGATCAGTACGGACTGACTCCAAACATGAGCCCGAACATGACTATGTGCCGGGATCCCTTGCTTTAATGCATGAGGTACGACAATCGCATGAGGAAAAGCTGTGTGCTCTTCCCTCGAAAATTGCTATTCCCTCGGGGACAGACAAGCCGCTACAAGAGAATTTAGCCAGCGGCATCACCTATCTAACAGAAATGACAAGCATGATGGACAGGGTCTGCAAATGAAACTCAGCTGAAGCTCCAACAATGGAAATTGACCCGGGGTTAGATACACTGGTACGTAAGTTCTCGTTATTAACCTCCCTAAACTACGGAATGGAGCAGTCAGTCAGCCCAGGTTGGGTTTACTGCCAAGCATGGGCTGTCTAGTCATTTTTTCACTGTCTCTGGGATAAGATCAGGTTGATGTAGAGACATTGGCAAGGTGCCTTGCACAGTAACATCTGTAAGTTCCAAGTAGGAACAGTTTGGTTACCCTGGATCGGAGTAGACCATCATGGAACTGGCTGGATATAGAGTCATAGAGACCAGAGAAGCACTGCTTCATCATCTATGAGAGGTTATCAGACTGGTCAATAGACTAAAGTAGTTGAAGTTTTTCTCAAACATATGATTTATTTCTCATCAGTTCGTAGAGTTACTGGTTCATTGGAATCATCATTGCCATCCTCTCTGGGGCAGGTAGTTACCAGCAGGAAGCTCGTCTGGCATATAATATAACTTTATCTGACCTGCAGGTTCATGTTCTGAATCAACAATGTATTCATAATAGTCCATAGGCTCGCAATACCAGTATTCCTGATTGAGTGGCGGGTCGAAGAGATTGTGTTATGCACTCTGGCAACTTAGACATGTGGTTTCAGTCAAAGGACTGCAAGGTAATTCCTGATTCAGCCTTGCATTATACTAATCACCACTCTGAAGGAAAAAGCTATGTATTCATGGTGACTCTTAGTCAAGAGTTGACAGGGAACTCGTATTCCCATATCTAAGGGAGACTGATTTCGGCTCTAATCATTAGCTGCTGGTTATATATTATCAGCGACGTATGAATAACTAGATAATGCATCTTCCGCGGGTAGGAAAGCCAAAAAATTTCCATCCGTAGGATCAATAGGGGAACAACGGTTCCGAGTGCAATCTGCGACAACTCATTTGAGGATGAGTGGTCTGGCCAAGCATTAGAGGGGTATATTTCTTAAGATTACAGAAATATGGTGCAGGCCGAATCAGGATACCATTAGGCTAATCATATTGTGGGTCTACTTACCCAGTTTAAGATGGATGATTAGGTGTCTGCAATTTAACTGACTCAGAGAATCAATCTTGTAGTTGCATATTCTGTCATATCCATACACATAAGGCACAGATTCTGCTGTTTTAATAACAAAGCTAGGGGTGAAAGCCTGTGCTGCCCTTCTCAGATTAAAGGGCATTATGTCATCGAGTTTTAGGTAATATGCAAAATTGCAACTGATAAAACTTATGGGTTGTCGGTAGATATCTTTTGCGATATTACAAATGAGGCAACATGAAATGTAACAGTACCAATTTGCCTATTCAATCACGCCATGGTAGGCGGCTGAAGCAACTCTTATTTACTCAGTCACAAGTGACGGCTGGGACAGCCTGTCTTCTCGGGCAGCTAGCTCTGCACGATTGTATGAGAAGCTTGTGAACAACATATGTGAGAAAATTTTATACAGAAGTAACAGAGGTTTGTGTGGCTTCCAGTTTGAGCCTAGAGAAACTTTATGGGATAGCACAATTGACATTACTTGTGCTGCTTTATCATTTCTGTAATACCATGTGGGACATAGATGATTGGTTCTTCACCCACTATTCTCTAACGTTATGCAGGATGTCTTTTATTTGACCACTCTAATAGCCCACACGCATTGTGATGTGCGATGTATATCAGTAAATTGTTATGCAAATATTCCTCAACGTTTTCCTAATAGGACCAGTATCTTAAGATGATTATGCTTTCAGCAGCTGATCTCATCATAAAGAACACAGTCTTTACACAATCTCTGGCTTAGTCTCCACATCATACTGACATACGGGTAGCTTGTTATAGAAATAATCTCATAAACAAATGAGCAGGATTACGTACATTTGAGGTTGACAGCATACCCACCAGAGCAGAGATCAGGGATGTCATTAGGTATACAAGTGCACTCAGTGCTAGTGCCTATGAAATGGAAGATAGTTATTTTGTTTCAATAGTCTCAAGATATTACTGATGGCTCATTAGCAGCCAATACAATGGATTTCCCTTTCATCATACAGCATGAGGTTTACATAGTGCAGGTTAATAAATTATAAAATTTGGTGGAATATGTCTGGATATTTGCAGATAGAATTATGCACATTGTTGCATAAGTTATTGTCTAACTCAACAGTCTGTTGGGACTACAGGCCAGTTTAGAGCAATGGCCATGTATGCAAGTTAGCATCATGATATTAATAACTCATGTTTTTTCCTACCATAATGGTTTATCTATTTAAGTGTTTTACACACAGATTGTGTCACTGCATGCAACCACAGAGCTTTGAAATCTTCACAGTCACTCACGTGACTTTGAAATAAAATAGAAAGATTAAACGAGAACTTACCGTTTGAAGTTTGATCTTTATTTTATGAGAAGTTGAAGTGAGGGATCACGTGCCCTCCACTCCCAACCCTATTCTCATAAAGATCATTCGGTAGTTCTTGCCTTCCTATAGCTTAGGTCAGCAACTATTCTGTGGTTTCATACAGCTACTTTGAAGATTGACGCGCATGCGGGCTGGCGGGCTCTTCACGTAATCCCTCACTTCAACTTCTCATAAAATAAAGGTCAAACTTCAAATGGTAAGTTCTCGTTTAATCTTTCTATTTATTGTACTTATGTGCAGTATTATCCGATTTGTTTGGACAGAATGCAAAACAAAGCTTTTCACTGTACATTGGTACACATAATAATAATAAACCTAAATCTAAACAACTGCAGAGCATCTTAACAGAAGAGGTTTAACAGCCAATAGCTATGGTAGCAACCACAAACAGGGAATGTCCTGCAAGATTAATTTAAGGAGTCAGATCAATTTGAAAAACGGCACCACAAAGGTAATAATCTCAGAATACTTCTGGTGCAAGTTGCTAGTGAGTGTAAGAACAAGAAAACAATGAGATGGGTGAATGGCTGTGGAAATGGTGCAGATGGGAGGGATTTAGTTTCCTGTCATAGTGAAACCAGTTGTGGGGAAAGTAGCAGTTATACAAGGAGATCAGCTTATACACAAGCAGTGCCAGGACACTATATGTGCTGTACATGTAAATATGATAATGAACTCATCTTGACTTGGCCCAAAAAGAAGTTTTGGTGCACAGAGCTCCTGAAACTGAAGCCACACTGTAAGAAAGGGATAAATTAACAAAAAACGGGGGCGTTTAAAATGGGCAGCACAACAATTATGTAGTATTTTAATTATGATATAGGTGTCTTTAATCGCGGAGTCCTGGGATCTTTTGCCAAGGGTCGCCAGTGTTGAATCGCTCAGCTTGGCCTGTGGACTTTGGAAGCCGCGGTCTCCGGTAAGAAGCAGCCGAATCGGAAACTCCAAGCCGCTGAGTGTGTTCTTCCGTTCCGACGCCTGAGCTCCGATCATCCTAGTGAGATCTGGCCACCGTAGCAGCGACTGTGGTGGTCTCAAAGGCCCCGACCACGGGTGAACAAAGAGGAAGATAACTGCACTTTATTGCCTTCCCTCACAATGGAAAACGTTGATTCCCCTGTGTGGGGATGTTTATGTTAAATCCTCTCGTGTAGTTTGTTTTTTTATTCGTATGGCTGTATGGTAACTCAAATCTCACTTTATCAATTGGTGCACGTGACAATAAATGTAACTTGAACTTGATAAAGGAATTTACAATGGAGTGAGTATAGGCTGAAGTGATAAATTAGCAGGAAAGCCTGAAGACAGGCATTAGTGAAATCCAAAGGAGATAATTCATGACACCTGGTAAATGTATCACTGCAAGGAGATTCCGAGGAATAATCGTGCTGAGAAGGTCCCACATAGGAGATTAGTGGACAAAATTAGGGCACATGGTATTGGGGGTCGGGTGCTGATATGGATAGAAAATTGGTTGGCAGACAGGAAATAAAGAATAGGGATTAACGGGTCCCTTTCAGACTGGCAGGCAGTGTCAAGTGGGGTAGACAAAAGTGCTGGAGAAACTCAGCGGGTGCAGCAGCATCTATGGAGCGAAGGAAATAGGCAATGTTTCGGGCCAAAACCCTTCTTCAGGCTGATGGAGGGTGGGGGGGGTTGGCGGCGGGGTGAAGATAATAAAAAGGAGGAGGAGGAGCCCGAGGGCGGAGGGAGAGCTAGGAAGGGGAGGAGACAGCAAGGACTAACGGAATTGGGAGAATTCAATGTTCAGGCCACCGGGATGCAGACTGCCCAAGCGGAATATGAGGTGCTGTTCCTCCAATTTCCGGTGTTGCTCACTCTGGCCATGGAGGAGGCCTAGGACAGAGAGGTCGGATACGGAATGGTAGGGGGAGTTGAAGTGCTGAGCCACCGGGAGGTCAGATTGGTTGATGCGGACCGAGCGGAGGTGTTCGGCGAAAAGATCGCCAAGCCTACGCTTGGTCTCACCGATGTAGTTCAGCTGACATCTAGAGCAGCGGATGCAATAGATGAGGTTAGGGAGTGTCAAGTGGGGTACCGCAAGGCTCGGACCGCAGCTATTTACAATATAGATTAATGATTTAGAGGAAGGGATTAAAAGTAACATCAGCAAATTTGCAGATGACACAAAGCTGGGTGGCAGTGTAAACTGTGAAGAGGATGCTATGAAGATGCAGGGTGACTAGGACAGGTTGGGTGAGTGGGCAGATGCATGGCAGATGCAGTTTAATGTGGATAAACGTGAGGTTAGTCACTTTGGTAGCAAAATTAGGAAGGCAGATTATTATCTAAATGGTGTCAAATTGGGAATAGGGGAAGTACAATGTGATCTGGGGGTCCTTGTTCATCAGTCGATGAACGTAAGCATGCAGGTACAGCAGGCAGTGAAGAAAGCAAATGGCATGTTGGCCTTCATGACAAGAGGAGTTGAGTATAGGAGCAAAGAGGTCCTTCTGCAGTTGTACAGGGCCTTAGTGAGACCACACCTGGAGTATTATGTGCAGTTTTGGTCTCCCAATTTGAGGAAGGAATTCTTTCTATTGAATGAGTTCAGCGTAGGTTCACCAGGTTAATTCCAGGGATGGCGGGAATATCATATGTTGATAGAATGGAGCGGCTGGGTTTGTATACTCTGGAATTTAGAAGGATGAGAGGGGATCTTATTAAAACATATAAGATTATTAAGGATTTGGACATGCTAGAGGCAGGAAACATGTTCCCGATGTTGGAGGAGTCCAGAACCAGGGGCCACAGTTTAAGAATAAGGGGTAAGCCATTTAAAACGGAGATGAGAAAAAATCTTTTCACAGTTGTGTGTCTGTGGAATTCTCTGCCTCAGAGGGCGGTGGAG
This sequence comes from Okamejei kenojei, assembly GCA_035221665.1. NCBI lineage: Eukaryota > Metazoa > Chordata > Chondrichthyes > Rajiformes > Rajidae > Okamejei > Okamejei kenojei. The sequence continues at coordinate 15,980,885 of CM069133.1, forward strand.
ATTGGTTCTCTGGATGCTTTCAAGAGAGCGCTAGACAGAGCGCTTCAAGATAGCGGAGTCAAGGGATAGGGGAAGAAGGCAGGAACGGGATACTGATTGTGGATGATCAGCCGTGATCACATTGAATGGCGGTGCTGGCTCGAGGGGCCGAATGGCCTACTTCTGCGCCTATTGTCTATTGAAAGGATGAACCAACCAAAGTTAATGAAGACATTCAATTTAAAGAGATGATGTATGAGGAGACAAAATTATCAGCAGACCCATAGGATAAATCCAAAATATGGTATATGTTCAAAAAATATAACAGACGGAAAATAGTAAATTAATATAGAAAATGAACATGCAATTAAAAAAGAGGTCCCAATGAACGGAGAGAATGAATCAGAGGAAATAGGTTTTGGTTTATGTTATTGTTGTCATGTGTACAAAGGTACAGTGAAAAGGTTATCTTATCAAATCAGATAATCTCATACCTAAATAAAAATCAAGCCAAACTCAATTCCAATAGGTGGAGCGAGGGGAAAGTTACAGAGTGCAGAATATAGTTCTCAGCATTATAGAATACGATTTCCAGAGAAAAGTCCAATGTCCGCAAATGAGGTAAAGGAGATTTGACTGTATCTCATCTTATGAAAGTACTGCCAGAAGCTGTTCCCGAGTCTGGTGGTACGTACTTTCAAGCTTCAGTATCTTTTGCCTGACTAGAGCAGAGGCAGAGCAATAACCGGGGTAGGGAAGGTCTTCAACTATATATTGACTAATTTCCCGTGGCGACATGTAAATGTAGATGTAGTCAATGGTGGGAAGTTTAGTCTGCAGGACGGACTGGGCTATATTCACAACTCTGCAACTTCTTGTACTCTGGAGCAGAATTGTTCCTAAACCAAGATTTGATGCAACAACAGTATGCTTTTTATGGGTGCATATGTAGAAGTCTAAAAGGTTCATTGGATCCATGCTTGAACCGCTGAGGAAGTAGAGATGCAGCTGTGCCTTCTTGGCTATGACAGATCATTGGTAATATTTATGCTGTCAGAGGAGATAGTTGAGGCCCATCGTTCAAGAAACAGTTAGACAGGTACATGGATAGGACAGGTTTGGAGGGATATGGAACAAGCGCAGGCAAGTGGGACTAGTGTAACTAGGACATTGTTGGCCGGTGTGGGCGAGTTGTGCCGACATGCTATGTTTCCACGCTATGACTCTAATTTGAAGCTCATGGGGAATAGTCATGGGGAACAAGATAATGGCGAGGAATTAAACAGAATATCTTGCATGGATCTTTAGGGTAGACAAATCTATAACCACCCTGTTAATGCTGAAAATAAAACAGAGGAGGAATCAATAGCATCACCTCTTTGGAGAACTGCTATTTGGCATAGTAATGGAGTTAATGGTCCAAGCGGCTTGCCTTCTCAGATCCTAAACCAAGTGACTACTAAGCGATTGAAGACCTTAATAACCTTCTAAAATATCTTAGATTCTGGAGAAGTCCTAAATTAATGGAAAATTACTAATATGGCATCCCTATACAAAAAGAGAAGCAGTAAAACGTGCTTACTTATACACCAATTAGTCCATCATCTCTTGTTGGAAAAGTGCTGAAAGCAATTATTGAAAAAATAATAACAGGATTTGGATTTTGAATCTTCTTGAATATTTAAAGATTATTAGTCTGCAAGGTAGAATAATTCCTGAAAGGATGTTTCTCCTCATGGAAGAGTCCAGAACCAAAGGACATGAATTCAGAATAAGGGCACACCCATTTAAGACTTAGCTGCTGTAGAATTACTTTTTTCTCTTTGATGGTTTCTGCAATTCCTGACTTCAGAGCTAAAGGGAGAGTGCTTGCAAAAATTGATGGCCAAAATAGATTTTTAATCAATAAGGAAATAAAGGTTTGTAGGGAAAGGGCAAAAAAGCAGACACACAAGATTGGATCAGCGGAGATCTTATTGATTCATGGAGCCAGCTGGAAGGAGGGAATGGTCTACTCCTTGGGTCAAAAAACCCTGCTTATGTAGTGAAAGAGAAAAATTAACTGATTATTCTTTACAATTAAAGCATTTTTTTCCCCCAAGTGATAAATTACAATTATTGGTCTGTAAATGAAAAATGTTAGGACAGCTTGGTTACTACACATTTATTATTCGGCATCATTTATTATTCGCCATACACATTTATTATTCGGCTAAATTCACATTAACACATTTATTATTGGTAATGTTTTATTACATTCAATATAATGGATATGTACAAGGCAAGAACATTTGAGATCTAATTAGTGGTGCATTTTCAGACCAAGTCAGAAAATGCACAAGTGTGGCACTGGAGGTCCAGATGATTAGAGATGGCCTGTACCTGCAGTGAATTCATCCATTTTACTCTCCTGCAGCAGCTTATATAGTTCTTGCTAGTTTCACGTTCTCGCTTCTCCCCCACCCACCTTCTCATGCAGACCAATTGTAATTGTAACCCCTGATCCCTCTCTAGTTAACACTTGTTTATTTCATCAAATAAATATTGACTGCTTCAAAGGCCCACTTTAAACTTCCAGCAACAAATTAATTGGTGGTGGGGGAGAAATATGAGTTCAATTGCTGGTGATAAATGCATGCTCAGGTTGAGAGTTGCGCTCACCATCTGCTGTTCAATTCGATTGAACTCATTGGAGCCTAATTAGTTGAGATGAGTGCAAGCCAGAGCTATTGAGTGGGCACACATTTAGCACTGATGTAGACCAAAGATAGGTTGTTTACCCCAATGTAGCACCAATCTGCAACAACCTATTCATTCCAACTTATTGTGAGGGAGAGCATGTTAGGTCAGGCATTAAACACCAAAATGCCATGTAGACCCTAATGGTAAATTAAAGTGGCAATCAACCTTTTAACAATCCATCAGGAGGCTGTTTCAATAGCAAGCCACATTCCTTTATCAGAATGAGATATTATACTAAATGCAGGCTGCATTCGGATTTAGGTATAACACCTCATTATTACCTTTAGTAGATACCTGAAGTGTCCATGAAAATTCCTGCAAATATTCTTCTTTGGATTTTAGACTTGAGATACTTAAAATTCTATTCTATTGAATGTCAGAAGGAGAGAATATTTTAAGTAATCCTAATCAAAGAGTATTTACACTGTATAATCTATTTCAGTAGATATATCATAGACATTAAGAACTGCGGACACTTGTTTACAAAAAAAGACTCAGTGCTGTAGTGAATCAGGAAGTCTGGCAGCATCTCTCAGAGACATGGATAGATATATTCATCTCTGATATATCAAATTTCAAACTAATACTTTCCTCAACTTTGGAACTTCACTTTTGCGATACATAGTTTTAAACAGTTGATATATGTTGAAAGCTAGATTGTCATCATCACAAAAAAATAAAATGCCACTTCATGGCTGAAGGCATCACACTTTTATTTAGGATTTAGGTGGGTGAAAATGTGGTGCATTGAATCATGGAGTGTCGTCTGATGATGAGAGTCTAGCGTTAAACTTATACCATAGTCTAAGTATTTTAAGTAAAGATAACTACCATGTAAAACATTTTTACTTTTTGTTAATATTGCAATATATGTTTTAAAAAGAACTGGTATTTGGAGTATGCGACACAACTCAATAAGTCCTAAATGCAAAAGCTGAGCTTCAAGTGTGTTGGTACGGAAGCAATTGATAACTTGGTACCTAGTGTCCCCTAATCATATTCATTCTTGGGTTACAAAAAAATTATGGCATATTAATTTTACTGTAAACAATACTAGTACCAATAACAATAATATCCAGTCAAGTTTTTTTTTCAAGGTAACAGATCTTTAATTAAAAATGAAGATAACATAATAACATAGGACAGTACAGCACAGGAACAGGGCCTTCAACCCCAATGGCTATGTTGAACATGATGCCATTAAACTAATCTCCTCTGCCTGCATGTGAATCATATCCCTCCATTCCCTGCATATCCGTGTTTCTATTCAAAAGCCTCTTAAATGCCACTAATTTATCATAAATAAACGTTATAAATTTGTATATTTACTTTTCTCAAGTGGGATATCCAACTATAAACTTGAAAATCTGTTTGCCATTTGTGGCAGGATGCATATATGACAAAAATGTTAATGATTGCAGTACAAATGCCATGGTGAAGGAGGAAAATATCTTCCAGTGTATTGCATGTTGTGTGAAACAATTCTTCCAACGTCAGTCCAAAATTTCAAGAGCATAATAAGAGATAAATTGCAATTCTATCAAATATTTCACTTATTCAGAATATTTCTATCAAATTAATTAGTTTAGTTTAATGATACAGCGTGGAAACAGGCCCTTCAGCTCACCAAGTCCTCGCCGACCAACGATCACCAGTACACTAGTTCTATGTTACCACAATTCGCATCTTACACACCAGGGGAAATCTACAGAAACCAATTAACCTACAATATGTCTTTGAATGTGTAAGCATCCGGAGTAAACCAATGTGGTCACAGGCAATTATGGACAGGAGTTGAGATTAATGGGTGTGGCAGTCAGTACAATAAAATGGAAGGGAGGGTCTACTGTAAGGACAAAAGTAATGGACCTATTTGATGGGGAATAATATTATTTCACATGCAACTGGTCCAGAAATACATGCTCCATCCAGAAACACATGCCTAATCATATATCCTGAGTAAGGACCTGGAAATATTTGTTAAAATGCATCTCCAATAAAAAATATCTTCCTTACCACCTGTTGCTGAAGTAAATTCTGCTAGTTGACCAAATATTGACCAGGCCATGAGCTATCCCATTTGAAAGATCCAGCAAACATTAAGTGTGATTAATTCATCTGGCTTGGTGAAGTTTACTAAAGGACAAGTATTGGCCAGGACATCAGGAAAGTCCCCAGCTCTTTTTTTTAAATACTACCCCAATGTCCTTTACATCCATGTGAATAAGTAGAAAGGGCTTCAGTTCACTATCCCACCTAAAATACGATGCATCTGACAGTACAATAGAGAAGCAACAGCCTACATTTTGTGCCTGAGTGCTGAAGTAGATGATGATGATGATGATGATGATGATGATGATGATGATGATGATGATGATGATGATGATGATGATGATGATGATGATGATGATGATGATGATGATGATTATGATGATGATGATGCTTTATTGTCACAGTGAAATTCTTTGTTTTTACATAAAAAGTAGACATAAGAGTCGTCACAAAGGTACAAACAAAGTTACAAAAAGTACTCACCCTTTGTTCTTCCGTTCCAACCCACCCACTGGGTCCGTCTTCTTTCTTGGTGGACCTCCATGCCTAGGTCCCCCTTTGTTCTCGAAGACCCCCTCCCCACCACGCCGGGTTCGTCATATCTTGGCGGACTTGAATCAATCAAGAACACAACATAGAAACATAGAAACATAGAAATTAGGTGCAGGAGTAGGCCATTCGGCCCTTCGAGCCTGCACCGCCATTCAATATGATCATGGCTGATCATCCAACTCAGTATCCCGTACCTGCCTTCTCTCCCTCTGATACCCTCTGATCCCCCTAGCCACAAGGGCCACATCTAACTCCCTCTTAAATATAGTCAATGAACTGGCCTCAACTACCCTCTGTGGCAGCACCATTTACTCTTGTCTCCAAACTTCCGTTCCAAACTAACTTCAATGGAATTAATTCCATATACCACGTTGAATGCTATCAATTGCCGATGAATTCAGAGGCAAAGATATCCAAGCTCTTAAACATTAAAGTTCCCATTAATAAAACTTCAAATGCAGCAAAGTTTAATTCCTATGCAGCAGACTTCTTTAAGAGTGAGGAGTGCAGCAGGACTGAGTTTCACCTGATCTACCAAATGCCAGGAATAGCTCAGGAGCATCCAGATTTACCCCCTAAGTAGTCCATCTTTGTAATGAGGGCACACATGATGGAACAGTGAACAATTCGCAGCAAGAGTTACGTACGGGGAGATCATTAAAACTTAGGATCGAATCCAAACCACAGCTTCCCCCTGAGATTGTGCTACAATTCTATCTTTCTGATTCTCATATAAGCTCTTGCCGTGAACACAATCCCTTGTGATACCACTTGTCCAATCACTGAAAATGCATCCAGCTAGTTTTCTGGCACTCATTCTATTTATGTTCTTGCATTATTAACCATTCAACACAGACACCAAAACCACAACGTAAAAATTATTTTATGTAGTGAAATGCTTTGTGTGCAGCAGGAACAATTGTTTCCCAAAATTCTCAACGTTAAATGTAATTAGATATTTGCTGCTCAATTCACAAAGATTACTACATTATTTCCGAGTCCATCATATATTTGTTATACTACCTTACAACATTCTACAGTGAGTTAAAAATGGCTTTCAGAGCAATCCTATCAATCCCCTTTGCCCTCATTTTCCTGTAAACTGTTCCATCTCACGTGCTCAATAACTTCACCCTAATTCACCTCACATCAGAGGTAACTTCCAGTTGCCAAATAACTCACCATCCAACACATCTTTGGGATGTAGGAGGAAACCGGTGCACCCAAGGGAAAGCAACTGAGAGAACGTGCAAATTTCACACATCTACTGCCCTTATGCACAATAAGGTCCAAAGGTATACGATAAGCCTTTGCACACCACCTTTACAAAAAGTCAAATCTGAGTAGATAGTCATTGTAGACAAGGGAGGGAACAGATTTCAGCGCTAATTAACGAATTGGCAAATTCTATGAATTCAATTGTAAAACCTGTATACTTTAAATTTTCCATCTTTAGGCTATTGCTCTCTCAGCTAATCTACCTGCTCTCAACAAGGAGTTTGCTAATCCACGTCTATAATTTCCATAAAAAATGTATTAGTTCATCTGAATTTAACAAGTAAGTGGCTAATCCTGCGGGAAGAATAACCAGTAGATGGAGCTGTGGGAGTATATCAGTGGGGACCTGCACCATTTTATGTTAAAGCTATCTTTAGCTATTCTCTATACAATCCTGACAAGGTTAAAAACATGATTCAGCCACTGTCCAAACATTAGCTACCAATGTTTTTGTATTACCTATTGTATTCACTGTTGCAGAGATGTAATATTTCTGCCATTTTAATGTAATAAGTCTCAAGTTAATCAATAATGCAGATCATATACATTTAATTTTGGTTTCTTATTCCCTAATACTTCTTCCTCGTCTTAGATTTGAATCCTTCAATCTGGACAGTGAAATAGACAAATTTGCTGTTTCACTCTGTTTTTCAAAATGCAGCACATACACATTGAAAGTGAAGTTATTGCAGTAGGACAATTAACTATCAATATCCTACCAAGACACTGTTATTAAGAGTGGAAGTACTGTAGATTTTATATTCAGATTAAATGGCCGACAGGGAGAAGATTTAAAACACTCTTATTTTGTGAAGGGTTTCTTCCAATGCTTTGTTTGACCTCTGAGTTTTTTCCTTGTTTCTGAGTCACAGCTCTGTTTTATTCCCTGTTCCAAAGACAGTTTGTGATTTGCACGGGATTTATTCTGTTTTCCTGGAACAGTCATTGATTTTCAATTGATTTAATCTTGGTTTACTGGTGCAGACAGTGTTTACTAATGGGTTTATTGCATCCCCAATATGGTCAGTGTTTTATTTGGGATTTTTCACTGTCTCTGGTATAGTTGGTTTGTTTCTATTGGTTTCTGTTCTTTCTTTGTTACTCCAGGGAGTAGGGTGAGACAAATACCATGATTCCAGATTTAGGTGGAGTTGACTTTCATGACATGAGGTAGAAACTGTTCATGGTAAACTGCGTGAATCTGCTAAAGGTTAAATAAGAGGGAGCTATTCAAACCTATTTACAATAAAACCCTAATAATTCACTATCTGGCTATTCAAAAATTCAGAGCAAAAAACAAAGTACTGGAGGAACTCAACGGGTCAGGCAGCAACTGTGGAGGGACTGGACAGATGATGTTTCCTGTCAGGACCCTCTTCAGATTCCTATTCAGAAATTCTAATGGTTCAGTTTCTGGCTCAATGATTACTGATACCTATGTTCCCCTTCATTCTGCACAATCTCGGTTCCCTTCACTCACAGCAGCCCCAGTTTCTGCCATCCTTTTGAACTCACTGAATAACCTTCCCAACAAAGCTTGGTGAAGCTATAACTCCAAATATCATGATCTGTGCCTTTTCTGTACCTTTATTTGGTCAGTGTATTTTTTCCAAGGTAGGGAATCACAAACTAGGGGGCATAATGTTTAAGGCTACAGAAGGGAAAGATTTAATAGGAAACCAAGGAACAACTTGTTTACACAGAGAGAGATTAAGGGAAAGTTTCTTCTCAGCTCTAATCAGCCAACTGAACCATCCTACCAACAACTAGAGAGCAGTCCCAAGCTACTATCTACCTCATTGGAGACCATGGATTAACTTTGATCGGACGTTACTGGCCTTTTTTTTGCACTAAATGTTATTCCTTTATCATGTTTCTGTACACTGTGGATAGCTCGATTGTAATTAGTTTTGTTTTTCCGCTGAATGGTGAGCACTCAACAATAACTTTTCACTGTACCTCGGTATACGTGACAATAAACTAAACTAAAACTAAACTAAACACTGTGACAAGGGCAGGTAGAACTCTAGCGTAGCATTGAATGGTATCTAGAAATGACTGGAACTCAAAAATATTGGGGCAGTTTCAGGCTTGGCTGATGACTTTAAATGTGTCTTTTATCGTCTACAACCAACCCCTAACCTAAATTGATCACGTACTTCTGCATTGTAAAGTTCATGGGTTCTTTTGTGTTGCTGTTTTATGAACAAAACATTCTTCAGTGGAATTTCCACACTAACCTGCCATATGTTTTGGGTGTTTGGATTGCGGAAAATTGCACTTTCAGAATTCACAAATCGCTACCCAAAAATTTGAGCTGTCACAAAATTTGTGTGAGGAAAAAAAGCAAGTAAGTCAACACTTTGTGTTTCGTGACACTACGCAGATGACACGGCTTTGCAGGGGAGGGGGCAGTAATCTGGATTCACAATTCAACATCAAGGAATAGAAGTAGTTACCTGCATTACAACAATGTATCAAAAGTCGTACTACATTGAACCTACAGATTTCTGCAGTATACTCACCTGCTACGGCAATGCCAATGGATCACTTCTCCAATATGTTTCATACATAATTACTCTCTCATCCTGGAGTAAAATTGTTACCTTGACTATTCATAATCACAATGGATTGTACAATATATCTTGTCATCAGCAGTAAACTAAGTGATGGCACAGCGCCTCTGCTGATTCCTCATCTCCAGGAACCTGGGTTCGATCCTGACCTATGAGCGGTTTGCACATTCTCCCTCTAACTGTGTGGGCTTCCTCCCACGTCCGGCCCACAAAATTGGCGGCATTTTATATGGCAACTATATCACAAAGAACGGGTTGCACTTGAGCCCTTAGGGGGACCAATATCCTGGTAGGGAGATTTGCAAAGGCTACTGGGAAGACTTTAAACTAGAAAGGCTGGGGGGAGGGACTCGGGTAGAGGGGGCTAGGGGTCAGGGTGTGGGGCAAGAGGCAGAGAAGGGAAGCACTCGGATCCAAAATGTAGGCGAGAAAGATGAAAAAGATAATAGACAGAGAATAAGGGATGGTGGGTTTCTAAAATGTGTATATTTTAATGCTAGGAGCATTGAAAGTAAGGTGGACGAACTTAGAGCCTGGATTGACACCTGGAAATATGATGTTGTGGCAATCAGTGAAACATGGTTGCAGGAGGGCTGTGATTGGAAACTAAATATTCCAGGATTTCGTTGCTTCAGGTGTGATAGAATTGGAGGGACCAGAGGGGGAGGTGTTGCATTGCTTGTCAGAGAAGATATTACAGCAGTGCATTGGCAGGATAGATTAGAGGGCTCGTCTAGGGGGGCTATTTGGGTGGAACTGAGAAGTGGGAACGGTGTAGCAACACTTTTAGGGGTGTATTATAGACTGCCAAATGGGGAGCGTGAATTGGAAGAGCAAATATGTAAGGAGATAGCAGATATTAGTAGTAAGCACAAGGTAGTGATTGTGGGAGATTTCAATTTTCCAAAAATAGACTGTGAAACACATTCTGTAAATGGGCTGGATGGTTTGTAGTTTGTAAAATGTGTGCAAGATAGTTTTTTGCAGCAGTACATAGAGGTATCGACCAGAGAAAGGGCAGTGCTGGACCTCCTGTTAGGAAATGAGGCAGGTCAGGTGACAGAGGTATGCGTTGGTGAGCACTTCGGGACCAGTGATCACAATACCATTAGTTTCAATATAATTATGGAGAGAGTCAGAACTGGACCTAGGGTGGAGATTTTTGATTGGAGAAAGGCTAACTTTGAGGGAATGCGTAATGGATTTTAAAGGAGTGAATTGGAACACTTTGTTTCATGGGAAGGATGTAGAAGAGAAATGGAGGACATTTAAAGGGGAAATTGTAAGAGTACAGAATCTTTATGTCCCTGTTAGGTTGAAAGGAAATAGTAAAAATTGGAAAGAGCCATGGTTTTCAAGGGAAATTGGACACTTGTTTCGAAAAAAGAGAGATATCTACAATAATTATAGGAGGCATGGAGTAAATGAGGTGCTAGAGGAGTATAAAGAATGTAAAAAGAATCTTAAGAAAGAAATTAGGAAGGCTAAAAGAAGATATGAGGTTGCTTTGGCAAGAAAGGTGAAAGTAAACCCAAAGGGTTTCTACAGCTATATTAATAGCAAAAGGATAACGAGGGATAAAATTGGACCATTAGAGAACCAGAATGGACAGCTATCTGCAGAGCCAAAAGAGATGGGGGAGATATTGAACAATTTCTTTTCTTCGGTATTCACCAAGGAGAAGGATATTGAACTCTGTGAGTTAAGGGGAAAAAGTAGAGTAGCTATGGAAACTATGAGATCCAAAGAGGAGGAAGTACTGACACTTTTGAAAAATATATAAGTGGATAATATAATTCTCCAGGTCCTGACAGGATATTCCCTAGGACATTGAGGGAAGTTAGTGTAGAAATAGCAGGAGCTATGACAGAAATATTTCAAATGTCATTAGAAACGGGAATAGTGCCGGAGGATTGGCGTACTGCGCATGTTGTTCCATTGTTTAAAAAGGGTTCAAAGAATAAACCTAGCAATTATAGACCTATTAGTTTGACGTCAGTGGTGGGCAAATTAATGGAAAGGATACTTAGAGATAATATATATAAGCATCTGGATAAACAGGGTCTGATCAGGAACAGTCAACATGGATTTGTGCCAGGAAGGTCATGTTTGACAAACCTTCTTGAATTTTATGAAGCGGTAACTAGGGAAATTGATGAGGGTAAAGCAGTGGATGTTGTCTATATAGATTTCAGTAAGGCCTTTGACAAGGTTCCCCATGGAAGGTTGGTTAAGAAGGTTCAATCTTTGGGTGTTAATGGCGGAGTAGCAAGATGGATTCAACAGTGGCTGAATGGGAGATGTCAGAGAGTAATGGTGGATGGCTGTTTGTCAGGTTGGAAGCCGGTGACCAGTGGGGTGCCTCAGGGATCTGTGTTGTGTCCACTGTTGTTTGTCATGTATATCAATGATCTGGATGATGGGGTGGAAAATTGGATAAGTAAGTATGCAGATGATACTAAGATAGGTGGTGTTGTGGATAATGAAGTAGATTTTCAAAGTCTACAGAGAGATTTGGGCCATTTGGAAAAGTGGGCTGAAAGATGGCAGATGGAGTTTAATGCTGATAAGTGTGAAGTGCTACATCTTGGCAGGACAAATCAAAATAGGACGTACATGGTAAATGGTAGGGAATTGAGGAATGCTGTGGAACAGAGGGATCTAGGAATAACTGTGCATAGTTCCCTGAAGGTGGAATCACATGTAGATAGGGTGGTAAAGAAAGCCTTTGGTGTGCTGGCCTTTATAAATCAGAGCATTGAATATAGGAGTAGGGAAGTAATGTTAAAATTGTACAAGGCATTGGTAAGACCAATTCTGGAGTATGGTGTACAATTTTGGTCGCCTAGTTATAGGAAGGATGTCAACAAAATAGAGAGAGTACAGAGATTTACTAGAATGTTGCCAGGGTTCCAGCAACTATGTTACAGAGAAAGGTTGAACAAGTTAGGTCTTTATTCTTTGGAGCGCAGAAGGTTAAGGGGGGACTTGATTGAGGTCTTTAAAATGATGAAAGGGATAGACAGAGTTGACGTGGATACGTTTGTCCCATTGAGGGTAGGGAAGATTCAAACAAGAGGGCATGACATGAGAATTAAGGGACAGAAGTTTTGGGGTAACGTGAGGGGGAACTTCTTTACTCAGAGGGTGGTGGCTGTGTGGAATCAGCTTCCAGCAGAAGTGGTGGAGGCAGGATCGATTTTAACATTTAAGAGTAAAGTGGATAGGTATATGGACGTGAAGGGAATGGAGGGGTATGGTCTGAGTGCAGGTAGATGGGACTAGGGGAAAACAAATGGTCGGCACGGACTGGAAGGGCCGAGAGGGCCTGTTTCCGTGCTGTAATTGTTATATGGTTATATGGTTATAACTGTAAATGGCAAAATGTACAGGTCGGTGACTGGCAAATAAATCAGAGGAGTTGATGAGCAAGTGGGAGAAAATAAGTTGGAGCACTACAGAGAAAAAGGAGAAAGTGACTGCTGTGCTGGGAGGTGGCCTTGAACCAATGGGCTGAATGGCTTTAATTGGCCTGAGTTAATTTTCCTGCATTTTTGTGTTGGAACTGAACTTGAGCAATTTTCTGCTTTGTCAAGTTGCTGCCTCTGCTCCAGGGACCTGTTTTCGATCCTGACCTCAAATGGTGTGAATCTAATTGGCGAGAGGCGAGTGTCTGTGATGGTGCGGGTCTCTGGAACAAATTGAGACAGATTATCCACTTACCATTTATTTATTTAGTACAACACTGAAGGAGGTTATTCAGTCCACTGGGCCCAGGCCAGCTCCCAACAGAGCCATCACACCAGTCCATTCCCCTCTCCTATTTCCTCGTAACACTGCAATTTATTCAGGCTCACATGCCCATCAACCTCCCTTTGGCTCAACAGACATTTGTACAGTCAAATAAACAACCCGTCAGCCCAACAGTTTGAGTGCTCTGCATTTCTGTTGTTGATAATGGTGCAACAGAATACCCAATATTGGGCTGTTTGACCTGTTCTAAGCCAATCCCATTTAATCCACGTAGTGTCATACCAGACGAAGGACAATGTCCTAAAAAATAACAGCAAACCTTTGTGTCCACAAGAATCTTTTAGTGCTCACCGTTTACCAATGCTGTCATGGGCAGATGCAACTGCCATGGGTAGACAGGAGAGAATGAGCACAAAAAGATTGATCCCTTTCAGTAGTTTGTTCAGTATGTACCGCAGACACAGTCTAGCGGGTCTATCCTTCAGGACATAGCAACTTGGTCATTGTGCCTCTATCTACATCAACATCTCCTCTCATAGTTCATTCTGTGCTTTAATTCTGTGCCTTCGTGATTAGTACAGGTGTCAGAGGTTATGGGGAGAAGGCAGCAGAATGGGGTTAGGAGGGAGAGACAGATCAGCCATGATTGAATGGCGGAGTAGACTTGATGGGCCGAATGGCCTAATTCTACTCCTATCCCTTACGACCTTAATATTTTGAATGTTTTTTTTCAATATTACTCCACATGGAGGAACTCTGATATGTCAGTTGAGAGAGTGGCAATCAAAGGACATATGACTTTATGCTGTGAGAATTCATAGGGTCTGGAGTCAACCCCGAAGGCTATTTCTTTCCAATTGTATACCACTGTGCCAAATCATTTAGCAGGTCAAAAACCACCAGATGGCAGCCTCGCCAACAGTCTGTCTGTCTTTTGATTTTTTTTTTTAATTTTTAGTGTGTTTTAAAAGTTTGTGTTAATGTTCTCTGGTTTGTTTTATGTGGGGGGTGGGGGAGTGGGTCAAGGGAAACATTTTAAAAATGTCTTACCTTGCCGGAGATGCGATTGTTTTCCAGATCGTATATCCGGTCGCTCTGCGGCCTAACATCATGGAGCTGGAGGCCGTTCTCAGGACTGACTTTGAGCGCCACCGCAGGGACGTGGACTTACCATCGGATCCAATCCCTTGCCTGCGCGGCCTGCGGATTTCACCATCGAGGAGCTCGCAGTCTCTGGTGGAGACCAAGTCGGGAAGCTACAAAGTCGCAGATGCTTCGACCAAACCCGACCCAGGGTCGATCGCCCCTGCGCAGGGAGCTGACATCCCACCCGATACAGGAGCTTATTCGCCCCGACGCAGAGGGCCCGACCACCGACTACAGGAGTCGAGATCGTCCCGTCAACGGAAGGTTCGAGGCCCCCGACTGCGGGAGACCAAAGATGGGAAGAGATTGAACTTTTTTTCGCCTTCCATCACAATGAGGAATGTGAAGCAGTCACTGTGGTGGATGTTCATGTTAAAATATATTTTGTGTGCTTTTTAAAGGTATGATGACTCTATGGCAAATCAAATTCCTCGTACGTTGCAAAACATACTTGGCTAATAAAGTATGATTATGATTATGATAATGCTGATTTCTATTCTGCCAGTGCAGTAGGGGTTTATGATGGATGCTGCGTTTACGACTGCTCTACCGAGAGAGTCTGCACTTGACTGCCACTCCCTTGAGCAGTAATGACCACTACAGTAACATCATAAATTAATCAACACCAGTTTTGTATCTTCATTCATACTCATGCCATTCCGTCACTGAGCTGCATCAACATTTGACCTGGTCTTTTGTTTGTTTGCCATGTTTACACTACCATTCTTAGCTAGTTGAAATTTCATTACATTTTTTCATGCCAATTCTGTACAAGGAGTGATCTTCCACAATCATTGGGACGTTAGATCTAATGCACTCAGTAATATAGACTGGCTATACTCTTCTGTTAGTCCGCATACAAACCTATTTTGCAGCATGCAGTGCAAGGTGCAGATCTTGCGCTGCCTTGGCAGGCTTTACAGAATGACTCTGTAATGCTATTGATTCTGCTGACATCCACGGTCTCCAATAACGCTGAGTCGAAATGGTATTGCAGTCAAAGACGTTTCTTGCATTTGCATTTTGCCTTACTCTGAGCATTTTTGGCAATCACCCTCTATTTCAATGAAGGTATTAGCTTTAAAATAAAAATCTCCATTCATACAATGTATGAATTGATGGTTTCCTGTGTTTTGCTATAAATATCTACATTTAAAGTATAGCTGGGGTGTGATGTAACAAACATCTATACAGGTCTTCCATCTCAAATTGTTCTTTTATTCACAACTGGCAGGCACTATCTTTTTCTTCTCCTTCATGCTCATGTTGACTCCTTGCCACTGTTATTAGTGAGGAGTGCCATTGTCATGGAGTCATAGAGTCATACAGCACCGAAAAAGGCCCTTCGGCCCAACTTGCCCATGCCGACCAAGCTGCCACGTCTACACTAGCTCCACCTGCCCGCATTTGGCCCATATCCCTCTAAACCTTTCCTGTACAAATGTCTTTTAAATGTTGTTATGGTATCTGCTTCGACTACTTCATCATTTCATATACCCACCACCCTCTGTGTGAAAAAGCTGCCCCTCAGATTCCTATTAAATCTTTCCTCTCTCACATTAAACCTATGTCCTCTGGTTCTTGATTCCCCTACCCTGCCTAAAATACTATGTGCATCTACTCTATATATTCCCCTCATGATCTTATACACCTCTATAAGATCACCCTCATTGTCTTGCGCTCCAAGGAATAAAGTCTGCACAACCTCTCACTATCCACCGGGTGGCACCAGCAATGGCTGCCTCGCCAACAATCTGTCTGTCCCTTTTTTCTTTGTTGTTTTTTTTAGTATGTTAAATGTATGTTTTTAGTGTTCTTCAGCTTGTTTTATGTGGGGGGGGGGAGGTCGATGCAGATGCAATTTTTTCCCGAATCGTATCTCCGTCCACACTGCGGCCTAACATCGAGGAGTTGGCGGCCTTTGCTGGAGACCAATTTTGAGAGCTCCACCACAGGAGCCTGCGGGACTTTAACATCGCGGAGCCCGCAATCCCTTTGCCAGGGATCGATCTTTGAGCTCTACCGCGGGTACCTGCAGACTTTAACATCGTGGAGCTCGCGGTCTCTAGTTAGAGACCGACATCGGGAACTCCAAGCCGTTGGAGCTTCGATCGCCCCAACGCATGAGCTTCGATCACTCCGACGCGGGGCTTCGATCGCCCTGACGCAGGGGCTTCGACCGCCGGCTGCGGGAGCTTTGATCGCCCCGGTTGCATATGGTTCGACTGCCTCAACCGAGGGGGAAATATGAGGGATGAAGATTAGACTTTAGTGCCTTCCATCACAGTGAGGAATGTGGGGAATCTGCTGTGGTGGATGTTTATGTTAACTTTTATGTAGTTGTGTGTCTTGTTGCTTTTTTAGTATGGCTTAATGGTAATTTGCGT